>JAJMKB010000006.1:0-563570 GCA_030569155.1 Nakazawaea molendinolei
ATCGAGACACCACAACCGAATAGGGAAACAACATCGAGACACCACAACCGAATAGGGAAACAACATCGAAACACCACAACCGCATGAAATTTAAACCTTCTCCGGTGTTCTCGAATTTGAACAATAGAGTGATGCAAGTGATCAATAGTAGGTTGGCGTTCTTATAATAACCTCTTCAATCTCTACAATTTGAACACCAATTGGTTGGTTTTCAACATACACATTTATATCATTAAGCGAAACTATCAAAGGATAATCACAATTTGGGCTTTCTAGTACGGTCCAAGAACTTGGTTACACCTCGTTTCTTATCAGAAGTATTAAAAAGCTCTCTGAATAATTCAGCCTCGTGTATCGAACCCTCTTCAAGACCAGATAGAGAATTAGAAATGGACAATTTGGCATTTTTGTTAGCAAGTTTGAAGCCAGAAGCAATTTGATGGGCCATCTGCAAACTCCCAACTTGAAGGCTATGATACGAATCATACAAGTGATTAGCAATTTTCAAATCATACAGATCCTCACCTGAAATTATCTTACTCGTCA
Organism: Nakazawaea molendinolei; assembly: GCA_030569155.1. Lineage (NCBI taxonomy): Eukaryota > Fungi > Ascomycota > Pichiomycetes > Alaninales > Pachysolenaceae > Nakazawaea > Nakazawaea molendinolei. The sequence goes on from JAJMKB010000006.1 coordinate 547, forward strand.
ATATCAACTCCATAGATCTATGCTTGCCAACTATACTGGTAAGTCTTTGGGTGCCACCGAATCCGGGGATGAGTCCTAATTTGAGCTCTGGAAGTCCCAATTTCAGTGATTTGGTGATCAAAATTATATCACAACTCAACAGCAACTCGAATCCACCTCCAAAACAGTACCCATCAACTGCAGCAATGATCGGAATCGGATAATTGGCCATTTTATCGTAGAAAAAAGAAGACAGCCGATCGTACTTTTTCAAGAAATCATCGTCTTCAAACTCATCAATACTGGCACCCGCTGAGAAACAAGTCTCGGACCCTGTGAGTATTATTGCACCGTATTTAGGGAACTGCCTTTCAAGCGAATCGAGAACATCGAACAATTCAGCCAATAATTTGGAGTTCAACAGGTTGAAGAATGGGCCATCCAAGATTATCTTGGCCACATGATCTTTCTCGTAGAACTCCGTTCTGATAAACATCTGGAATTATTTCTTTGACATTGTTCTCTCGGTAGCGGGTGTAGTGAGGTTTAAATACAGGCAGGATCCGGAGGAAAAAAAGTTTCAGAAAGATGCGGGGAATGAGAGGAGCTCATCCGAGGCTGGCTAGCTCACTGATAAGTTGATTTTACTGATGTCCTTCAATTGCAGCATTATGTCATCCATTTCACCATTAAGGTGCGTCAACTTATTTGGCAGGTAGTGCATGTCCATTTCGGAGTCCAATTGGCTGAACAATTTGTTCTGAATTTTCACAAAGCTTTCGAAAGAAGGGTCGACAATTGAGGAGCGTAGACTGATGAATTGCTGTAATTCTGCTTTCAAAGTCTCGTTCAAATCCGAATAAACTTTACTAGCCTCGCTGTACTGAGCTTTAACCTTGTTTAACTCTGTTAGGGTTCTGTCCTTTTCCAAGTTGTTCTGATGTTGTAATTTCAATTCGTTCTCCAACTTGTTAAGCTTATGGGTTAACAGATCGAAATCTAATTTTTTGTGCAGTCTCTTTTTAATCAAAGCTCTGAATTCGGCAGTCAATTCTTTAAATTTGGTTAATGGCTCTAACACTGTCACTTGCAAAGGTTCGTCAATCTCAGGTAAGACGTCTGTTTTCAACTGAATTAACTTCTCCAATAGCATTTGCGAAATACCATCCCTGGACCCTTCTCCGTAGAATTTGTCTATTGTAGTAGCGATACTAATCTGAGAGTCCATCAAACTATCCAACAACTTATCGAATTCTTGCAATTCGTTAAGAAGTCTTATCGAGTTATTCTCAATTAGCTTAAAATTCAACTCATGCTCTTCGAATTCTTCATCCACCGATGAGTCCATTTGCCCGGTCTTGAGCATAACCTGAGTACCAGCTCTATTGATGGCTTTCCTAAATCCTGACCACGACATCTTCACAGTGTAATTATCCTTTAGCGATTTAACAAATAAGCTTACAAAAGTGTCTTATAAATCCTTTTTTTTGTAGAGAGCCCCTTTCTTCTGTGTGTTTTTTTCCTACCCCAAAACGGTTTGAAAATTGTTCCGAAGCTGGACCGGACCAAAAAAAAAACAAGTCGTGCTTCGCGATCCAAAAGTTTAAAAATTAAAGTTAACGTAATAATCATGTGATATTATTTTAGTGCTTATGGCTGAACTATAGAATTTTTCGAAGAAATAATCAAACAACAAATGCAATCCCATCCCTAATTAAAAAGACAAAAAACACAAAAGCCTATTAACCGTACCTTGCAAAAATGAACATGAGCAGCGTGACAAAAAAGTGAGTATATTAAACAATCAGAAATCAATCCCAGAAATAAACGGAAAAACAAGAAACCCCAATGAAAAATGGCCTCGATCGATATTACTCGGCTAATAATTTTTTTGATCAGTGAAATTATTATTTGAGTGTGTTAAATATGGAAGTGAACTACCGATGATCCCTTCCACTGTGGTCTCTGACCCACTATCGTAAAAACTGTTACTATTTTTGATGTATTGAATCTTGGTTTCTTCAATCGATTTGTTTTGAGGGAGATTGAAAAATTCGTGGAATCGAGCCGAACAAAATTCCGAATTCATCTTCTTGCCTCGAGATTTCGACACCTTGTTGGCAATGTACTTCCATTTATGAGTTTCGGCCATTGGAAGAAGTTCTTTCAAAATATTCAAGTCCTCATCTGTGAAATATTTAGGAGGTTCATTTGAATTTGATGAAGGCACAAATATTGGTTGTTTTAACTCCAAGACTGGAGTCTCGATATGATTATCGCTATTATGTCTTGATTCAGGAGGAGTCATCGCTATTTCAGAACCCAATGCTTGTCTCGAATTTGTCATATGCTGATCATGATACCTGTATTGTTGTTGTTGTTGTTGGTGTTGTTGTTGTTGTGAATGTTGTTGGTGATGATAGAAGTAATTTTGATTCCCTAATTCATTTGTTATCTTATCGTTGTTCATCGAACAGGATATTTTTTTAAAATAAAAAATCCGGGGGGTGTTAAAAACTTTGGCCAGTCCAGCGATGCCATGGGTTATATAATAATTTCCCCATCAATAAATTAGTTGATGATCAGTTGAGCTATTCCATTTCTTTTTTTTTTGCTCTTTCGAGTGTGTGGGTCTGCGTACATCGAAATTTCTTTTGCATCACGCGTTGGAAGTAATAATTCGTTTGCATTACGTGCTGCTACGACCGATTTTATCCTGGTTTAGTTAATATGGTTGAAATTTTTGTAAAGATACAGAACAAAATGTCATATACTCTTCGGTGGCATCTCCATATCGAATAATACTTTTCAAACTTCTTAGTCCTAGTCACTTGGACCCTGAGTGGTCGAGGATCAATTCTTCTTTTTTTTCTCGTGATATTTTCATGCATATAGCGATGCATGAAAATTTTCATAATAGGCTGATTTGTGGGCGGTAACTACAGCAAAACCACTAAGGATTTTCAAATTCCTATTTAATACACTGCAGCATGGCTTGAAATCGAGATCCCGCTTAAAAGTGAACTTGAGGTCTAGGCTGAGTTTCTCCGATGTGCCACACCTCCACGGAAATTGCACTCTTCCAATTATCTTATCATCAGATCAGATCAGCTCTTCTTCAATCCTTCACTACCACAAAAAAATTTTGCCCCAGATATATCTTTAATGCTTCGGGTTCATCAAATATGTAAGTAGCATTACTCCGATTTGGGCTTAGTGTTTTTTTGCCTTGAATTTCCCTTGCGCCATAGTCAAGATATCGAATGTTTTCACCAGCCACACAAGGTAGAGGTAGGCCCAGACCGTTGCGATCCACGCGCGGATTTTTTTTTTTTTTTTTTTGGCCCTACAAGGATCCAAACAAACAAGAAAAATAACGAGAAGCATCAAATCTATAAACGCGAGTTATAGTAGTAGTAGTGGTAGTAAGAAGAAGAAGAAGAAGAAGAAGAAGAGATGTCTGTGACAACTTCGAGAACTTTAAGACAGGCGTGGAGATTGACCAACGATGATCCTACAAGTGAAGAGCTCCCTGTATCTAAGTTACTTGAATTCTTGAAGAATATCGAATTGATATCTGGTAAAAAGATACTTGATCTGGACTCCCTTACAATAGTGGAGACATTCATGAATAACAATGCAAACCAAGGGCTTGTGATTACGCTCCCCAGATTTAGACAATTTTTCCACGATTTGATTGGAACGCCCTTACAAGAGGTGATAGGTACACCTCCGAAATTAAACTACACTCAGAATCCAACATCCGCCTTTATAAATAAGGAATTGGAGAATTTGAAAAAACAGACGCGAATGAACGGTGAAGAGATCAGATATGGAGATCGAATTATCAACGATTTGAATTCGAAAAACACGGAAACCTCTTCGCGTAACGCTTTGGGTAGAGAAAATTTGAGGAAATTGCACAGTGACCTAGACGATTCAAAGGGATATAATCCCAAACTATACGATACCCATGATAAAAGACCAATACAAGAATTGATTCTAGAATTGGATACCAAACTAGATGAACAACACAGATTGATCGATCAATTGCTGAAAAATTCGCAAGGCAAGACCTCGTCTCAATTCACAATCAAGTCGATCAACCAAACACCTGCCCCTAAATCGTCAAAAGTTGCCAAAAGAAGCATCAATTGGACCAAAATAGGCATCTACCTGTTTGTAGCATTAATGTCACTAAGCATTTTAAACATGGGGATCGAGGTTTTTCAGGACTTTCTTAGTGACTATTTGCTCGAGGAAATTGAGCTCTGAAGAAGAAAGGAAAAAAAAACTTGCAGCTGTGGCTGATGCGGACTCCTTCGAAGACACATTAAATCCCCATCACCATGGTTTTATCACCTACATAGTTATTACATATTTGGCGAGCCCAAAAAAAAAAAAATCCATAGCATATTTGTCAAAAAAACTGTACATTTCTTCCTGCTTGTTCTATGTGCATTGGTGAGTTCACACAGGACACAAAAGCGATCACCGTCGATATCGGAATTTGACGAACCAAATATTTTTGTAAATCTTTTACTCGTTTGCGCGAAAGTCCCAATTCTCGTTATCTTCCCTCGAAATACCTCGTCTGCACACTCTTATCGCAAAGTCTCGACCGCAACCAGTTGCCAGTTTTTCCTCCCCTTTTTGGTATCTTTGAAACCCCGACAAAGATTTCACCAGCCACATTCGATGCGCAAAGTCCATGAGACACGAGAGCAAACTTAAAATAGAGAAATGCGCGGTCAAGCATATCGATATGCAATTTGCATAACAACCGTTTACAAACCTATGTCCAGTCCGTCAATTTCTTCAAAAGCCATGACTACTGCGAGCGAATAAACTCAAGTGGTGAAAATAGCCGCTTGTACATCTTATTCTCTTGTGATTTCGGGGAACAGGAAGACTGACCTGCAAGAGTAGGTTTCATGGAAGCTGGTATCGAAGCGAGAATCTAGATTTGTGTGTTTTTTTTTGCACCACCCGCCAAATGCAACCACACAGCTTCAGCTCAGTTTCGGTGAGGAAAGTTTTTATTCTTTTGCACCTTATTAATAATATCGTTTAGTCTTGCATGTAAGTTAAGAAATAGTCGTTTCAACTTAATCTCGAAGATCTTTTTCTAAGCGCTTACTGTTGATAAAATCGGTGAGCCACATGTGAGCACTTTATGAGCAATGGTTGACTGTTGTAGTAATAACCGTTATCATTTGATATTATTCAGTAACTACAATTCTCTCAAGTGTGAAGCCAGTATTTAGAGCTCAAGTTTCACTTCATATCGTATATAAACACACCTTGTACCACCGAAATTGTGCTCAATGCAATATTTCCTTTACACTGTAATATTTCTCTTCAGAAACACACAGCATATATGTAGAAAAATATTTACTGAGATACTGACGTTGTAACGGTGACTCGTTTTGAAATTCGATGTAGATCCTACACAGATCTATCTAAAAAATAACCTCAACCTAATCTGAGGTTGCAATGTCGACTGTGAACACATGTGATATGGTGTACATTAGCTTATTCTATTTTTCCCGAGCAATCTTTGATAAGTGACGTCGAACAACATAATTTGATGGGTACATATCAGGTTTTTACCTTTTCAAAACGAGTAACCCCCTTTCAGTTTACAGATTGTTATATAAAATATATTTTTAAAAAGCGTTAAAATTACAGAGCATATAGATTTATTTCGTGACCACCACCCATTTCCATTGATCCACAACATCATTTACAATAACCATCCAAATACCTTTCACATCTAATTTACGAGCTCAATGTTATCATCCACATAACAAACAGCCTCATAATCCGTCTGGAAATCGGAATCGGTCTGAGGCTGTCGGAACAAAAAAAAGTCGTGTACTAACTCTAAAAAAACACGGGCATTAAGTGGGGGAGCCAATCCCCGGATGAATTTAGGCTTTTATCCATTTCAATTATCTTGATCAATTGCACAAATCACACGATAGCAAACAAGTTACACAATGTCTACTGATAAAAAGCTCACCCCTTACCGTCAATTGGCTCCATCTGCTGCTGTCAAGGTCTCTCCATTATGTTTGGGAGCCATGACTTTCGGTAACCAAATGGTTGACCGTTTTGGTGAATGTTCTGACGAGACTGCATTCGACATTCTCGACTTCTTCTATGAACAGGGCGGAAACTTTATTGACACTGCCAATTACTACCAAAAGGGCTATTCTGAAATGTTGGTCGGTAGATGGATGAAAGAAAGAGGTAACAGGGACGAAATCGTCCTTGCTACCAAATATGCCAGTACCTACAAGTTTGATTCCAAGATCAACGTCAATGGCGCTGGTAACAACTTGAAATCTATGAGAACCTCCATTGAAACCTCTCTTAAGAGACTTCAAACTTCTTACGTTGATTTGTTCTACGTCCATTGGTGGGACTACACCACCTCGATCCCTGAACTTATGCACGGTTTGAACGATCTTGTCGTTTCCGGCAAAGTTTTATACTTGGGTATTTCCGACACTCCGGCTTGGATCGTTGCTAAAGCCAATGAGTACGCCAGAGCCCACAGTCTTCGTCCTTTCTCTGTATACCAAGGTATGTGGAATGTAAGCTTGCGTGATTTCGAAAGAGACATTCTTCCAATGTGTCACGCTGAAGGTATGGCTATCATCCCATACGGTACTTTGGGTCAAGGTAGATTCCAAACCGCTGAACGTTATAAAGAACGTGAAACTAACAACGATGGTCGTAAGATGTCTCCAACCTCTCAGCGTGATAAGGACGTTTCTCTGGTTTTGGAGAAAATCGCCAATAAGAAGGGTACCACAATTTACACCGTCTGTTTGGCTTACCATTTGCAAAAACAGCCTTATGTTTTCCCTCTTGTTGGTGCTCGTACTGTAAACCATATCGAGTCCAATCTTCCAGGTATCACTCTTAAATTGACTCCTGAAGATATCGAGGAAATTGAATCTGCTTATCCATTCGACCCAGGATTCCCACACACTTTCCTCAGTGGCTCTCTTTACTCTGGTACTACACCAAAAGCCGCTAACAAGCCTAGTGAAGTCTCTTTGACAAAACATATGGCTCAACCAACTGTCTTTGTTGAATATCCAAAGGCTATTGTTCCAGAGTAAGTTATAGTTTATACAGTATACTACAACAAGACCATTTTGAGATATAAAAATCAAGTAGTTTTAATTAAAAGATGTATAGAATTGAAAATGATAGGAGAATTGAAGTAACAAAACTTGACAGAGAACCTAAACTTTTTCCTGGACATGTAACTCTTCATACTCGACGATACCTGAGGATCCCTGTTCTATTCCTTCCAACACGGCAACATTTTCGTCAAAAGGCAGCATGTCAAGTTTTAAAAGTTCTTTCTCTGTGAAACAGTTGAAATGGTCGTAATCATCTCTTTGGTTGATACCTTGTGGTGGGAAGACCAAGCAAATGAGATAATACAAGATCAGTGGACAGAAGAATGAGAAAACCGTACTGTTCTGAAAATAGTGGACTAACCCAATTGGGATTTGAATGTCTGGATTCACAGTGGCTGCCAAGCCTGGTAATCCGGGAACTGTAGCTGCAAAGAAACAAAACATAGCTCTCCAGTTAACTCCGTAAGTGAAGTAGAAATCTTTATCTTTGTCGAGAGAGAAGAGATGAGACACACGAACGTTGCACTTTCTCACGAAATAAAAATCTGACACTATGATACCCATGATTGGAGACATGACGACACCAAACGATGCCATGACACTGTTGAAAGTGGAAGCAGTGTTGTAAAAATTCCATGGTTGACATGCCCATGAGATCAAAGCAGTGATAACGGCGCCCCTGAAAATATTGATGTAACGGGGGAAAACTCCGGCTAAATCCATGCCTCCTGCAAAACCGTTGGCCAACACATTAAACGTTAACTGTGAGGAAGAGAAGGCCAATCCACAGAAAAATGCTGCACATCTTATAGCTGAAGTGTAATTGTCCATCATCCATTGCAAACAGATATCGGTTGGTAACCACATAGCTTCACCGTAGATTTCTTGAGTGTTAGAGGCAGTAACCATCCCCATACATGGAATCAAAGTACCTGTTAAGAAGATCGATAAGATAATACCCCAATACATTCCTTTGTTACTGCAACTGAACCGCGAGTAATCACTCATATTTGTACAATTTGGGGATACAGCTCCGTAAAAAATTGTGACAGCTTCAAGCCATGCCCATCCAATTTGGGATTTAGGTAAATTAACAGGTTCATACCACATGGCACCAGGTCCACCAGTAAGATCGTAACATTTCTTCAAGCCCCAGGCAAAGACACCGATCATGGCAAATAATGTTATCAAACATGAACCGTTCACCAATGGACCCATTTTCTCCGGCCTAATAAAGAAGAAGAAGAATTCAACGACATTGAAGGTGAAGAAAGCGACAAACTGTCTCTTTGTGAGAGCAAGAGATTCTGGGAATGTGTTCTCCATGTCCATATAACTTCTACTCCACGAACATAACATCACCTCAACCCCCAATGCACCAAGATAACTTTGAGATGCATAATACACAATAGACAATAAGATTCTGATCAAGATCCCCAAACCGGACCCAAAGATCCCAAAGATCATTCTCTGGCACACTGTGTATCCAAACTTAAACTTGGCCCCAGGTTTTGAATTGAGACATGTATAGAGAACAATTAAAATATTCCCGATAGTAATTGCACCCATAGTCTGTTGGATATTCAAGTTTAGCGCTAAAAGTGACGACCCAATCGAGTATGTGAAGATGGAAACGTTTGGGACAGACCAGTACCCAAAATAGCTCCAAAACCCCCATAAACGTCTACTTGGAGGCATAGGTTCCAAATCAGGGTTTTTTAATACCGAAAGGGTCCTGTTGCCATGAGGAACCTCCAAAAACTTTAACTTTTCCTGCAATGTTTTACCCATCGCTTATGCACAGTGTCTTGTAATTTGCTGACAAGAAGGGAATTGACATATGTTTTATAACAGGATTAAGAATTGAGATCAGGTGGGTGTATAAATGTTCAGCATCGCTGAGAGAAGTTGTTTTGCAAAGCTTAGATAAGGAAATTCTCAAAATGACCTCACCCTGGGCTTCTGAAACTTTTTTTCCTGCTTTGGTTCTCGAAATCCACAAGAACGTTATCTGGTGCAGATAAGAATGGCTGCAGTCAATTCCGGTGTCACCAGCTAAAACATTGCAACGTTGCACCTAACTGCCAGCAATTTTACTTCAACTTTCAGGAACGGTCTTTGTCAAAATCCCGACGGAATTGAGCAAAAAACCAGAACGGTTCAACTGTTGTGGTGATGGAGAATGTTTTTTTTTTCAGATTACAGGCTTTGCATTTCCTCTTCTGTCAACTTTGTCGCTCAATCGGTAAGATCTTTGCAAAAAAAAATTCCCGACGCAATTTTTCAGTCATTAGTCGGGAATGTGAGAGTTTCGGCGTACAGAGATGCCTTTACTCCAGTCTGGAGATAAATCGACTCACAAAAATTGTCTATTCGATCAATACTTTTTTTGTAAAAATTGGAATCTCTATTAGATCTACATATCTTACGATTTACATCGCATTTCTTCTCTGGGCCTCTTCAAAAATGGATACCCAAGGCGACTTTACGATAAAGTATAATTCCGCCAGAGCTAGGAAAAAAACTCCGCATCCTAATCCAATCCATAACCCCCTAACTTTCATGTCGAGCCCAAAACCTAACCAGAAAGACAACGGGAGCGCTATAACGTAGTAAGCTATAATGTTCAATGCACTTCCAACGTGTTGACGCCCCTGTGCCCTCAAACATCCAGCTCCAATAACATTTGGGCAATCGTAAATTTGGTTGAATGCCAAAACGCTTAAAATTGTGATAGCTGTCTCGATAACTTGTACATCCTCAGTAAACAATGCTGCAATTTGGGGTCTAAACCCAAACAACAAGGAGAAGTTGAATGCACTGAGAACTAAACTGATGAGATAGGTAGTATTTGTTGAAATTTTGGCAGCTGCCATTTCTCCTGCTCCTATCAAATTGGCGATTCTAGTGGAAGCAGCTACTGAAGTTGAAAAGGGGATCTGGAAGCACAAGGTTGCAACTGTTGAACAAATTGACTGAGCAGCTAATGTCTCTGTACCGAATCTGGCAGAGGCTAAGGTCAAGACTTCGAATGCAATAAATTCTGACAAAAGCATCAGAGTACCGTTCAACGATAAACTCATCATAGGACCCCAATTTTCAAAACATTTCTTCACATTCAATCCTGGCCAACATTTCTTGCACTCCGATGTGAGAGCGTACGTCAATAACAAGATACACATCACCCAATAACTTATAGTAGTTGCTACAGGAGCTCCAAGGAATCCCATACCGAATTTCGAATCCCAAACCAAGAAGTAGTTGAGAAATATGTTGATTGGAGCTGCCACAAAGAGACAGTACTGTCCAACAACGAAAACGTTTTGAGCTTGTAGAAATCTTTTACCAGTCTCAAACAATATATAAGCTGGAGTGGAGAAAGCCATAACTCTGAGATAACTTTGAGCCAAAAGGGATAATTCTGGGTCTGTGACAATGAGTTTCAAGAGTAAATTTGAATTCCACCAGAGCAAAACCAAAGGGATGTTGATAGTGAAAATCATCACAGAACATTTCTGGAAGTATAATCCGACTTGATGATAGTGTTTAGCACCATAAGCTTGAGAACAGAAAGTATCAAGTGAAGTTGACATCCCATTGAAGATGGAACTGGTAATGTTGAAAGTCATACTTGCCAAAGAAACAGCAGCTAGCTCTTTGGCACCGATATGACCAACGGAAAAAATTGAAACCACAGTAAGCGAGTATTGAAGAAAGAAGGTCACAATTAAAGGAGCTGATGCTTTGGAAATGATCGACAACTCATTTTTGAGGGAGGTTTTGAGATACTCAGAAGATGGAACCTCTTCTTCTGATGTGTAGGAGTTTGTCGATTTTGGTAGTAAACTTGAGGTTTCTGTACTCATGATTTTTTTGTATCTTCAACAATTACACTTTAGTCAAAACTCGAAAAATTCTCTTCTTAACAGGGAACGCTTCAAAATCTCAAGTCCTTGACGGAATTCAAAAAGTTTTGGAAATCTTTAATTTTTTGCATCGCAACTTTGTCTGAGATAAGAATTCCCCTGGGAATTTTTGTCGAGGATGCAGCCATGTTCTGAAAGATGATTCAGAATCTGATAAGAGGTGGAAATTTCCACCGGAATATTTTTGATAGACAGTCATTTGACATCATTATTCCGTGACATATACCGTTTGACGGTCAATCTAACCCCCCAAAATGATAAAAAAAATTCCGACGCAATTTTTTTTTTTTCTCAAGTCCGAATTTGATAAAAGATCTTTTGGTTGTACGAGACTTGATGGTGCAAACACTAAAATCGCGAGATTTCCAAATGACGATCATGATGCGGTTTCCTGTTTCAGTGTATTGACGTAGAGGGGAATTCGCGACAAAAATTGTTATTTAAGTGCACGGAAGAATCCAGGTTGTATCCCCTTTTTTTTTGACCATTAAATCTCAACAGGTCAATCAAAGATGAGACTCTCATTACCAGTTCTTATTGCAATTATTTCTAACATTGCAGCCACCTATGGTGCAGCTGTTGCAGAGCCAAATCTCTTGCAATTGACTCTTGAAATTGCTGAAAAAGCCGAAAATACAATCGTTGAAGCTAAGACCGAGACAGGTCCAAGAAAGTCTTTACTTGATCATTTGTTTGGTCATTTCATGGACAATGATGATCCAGAAGTTGCAGCAGCCAATGTCGGGAAGAAAGAACCATTACCTTTATCTGATCATTTCCATGCGTTCACTCTTCAAGATGCTTATCAAGTTCCAGACAAAGATGACTTGAGAGATATCAACGGATCAGCTGTCTTGTACCGTGGGGGTGAGTTTGGTGGTATTGACACTTTTGCCCATTTGGAGTACGCCAATTGTTACAATCCTGAGTTTTTCGAAAAGGAAGCATTTGATATCGCTATCGTTGGAGCTCCGTTTGATGCAGGAACTTCGTACAGACCTGGTACTAGATTCGGTCCATCTGGGATTAGATTAGGATCGAGAAGATTGGCTCCAGCTTACTCCGTCTACCGTGAAAACTTCAATCCATACAAAAACTGGGCAAAAATCGTTGACTGTGGTGATCCACCTGTTACCCCATTGGACAACAGAATTGCCTTGGATCAAATCTACAGAGCTGAAAGGGCAATTAGAAAACACAGCACCACCGAAAACAATCCAAATAAGCATCCAAAAGTTTTCACCTTGGGTGGTGACCATACCATTACTTTACCAGCTATCAAAGCTGCCTATGAAAACTATGGTAAGATCACAGTTATCCATTTTGATTCCCATTTGGACACCTGGAATCCGTACTATTTTGGGGGTAACTTGACCGAGTATCAATCTCTTAACCATGGAACATACCTTCACTATGCACATGAAAAGGGATACATTGCTGATAACTCTATTCACGCTGCGATCAGAGGACCATACCCAGGACCAAAAGATGTTCAGCACGATATCGATTGTGGGTTCGACCGTGTCTTGGCAAGAGATATCGACAAGATTGGCGCCGAAGGTGTTATCAAGAGAATCAAAGACAGAATTGGTGACGACAATTCTCCCGTATACATTTCCGTTGATGTCGACAGTATGGACCCGGCATTTACACCAGCTACAGGTACCATCGAGATCGGTGGATGGAGTACTCGTGAATTATTAACAGTCTTGGACGGTTTAGAAGGTCTCAATGTTATTGGTGGAGATGTTGTCGAAGTATCACCACCATATGATAATGCTGAAATCACATCAGTTGCCGCAGCCGAAGTCGGGAACAGTATTATCAGTTTGATGATTATCAAGGATGAAGAGGATGCTAAGAAGGCTGAGAAGGAGAAGAACAAGAACAAGAAAAATTGAGGGCTTTGCCAGAGATATAGAGGAATGCCTCAATAAAAAGGTATGTGTATGTATGTATGTATCTTTGTGTATCGAGTGATAAGAAGATAACCCCCCGAATCCACAAGAATAACGAATGTAAAGGTAAATGAGACCATTTCTCTCCAGTTTTCGCTCGACTCAATTGATACTACCGCTTAGATTGGACAATTTTATCAAGATCCGAGGCGATTGAAGCTTATCAAGAACTAGTTGAATTCCTCACGATGAGACTTAGATCTCGATGAGATACGGTTTCGGACGCTTTTTTTTGGCTTCTTCGCACAGTATTACCGCACACAGTTGTCCGAAAAAGGAAATCACATCTCTGTAAGTTACCGTAAACTGCAGTGATGCAGCAGTTTTCCTTTTTTGTCTCTTCCCAAAAAAAAAAAAATGCTGCGTAAATATCAACATGCGCGGAGGGTAATTGAGATCACGGTGTTTTTCTTTCTGTTTTTTCTTTTTTTTTCTTCTGTAGTTTGACGATCACTTTGGGTGGTAGCGATAAGGTTAATTTGCTGTGTGATGAAATTAGCGAGAAATAAATTGGACCAATAAGAGATGATATCGAGATGTGGAGATACAATCTTGATCATTTTTTTTTCCCAATTATTGTTTAAGACGTAAGCGGATATACGGGTTGCGTTGACGATTTTTTTCAGAAAAAAATTGAACCGAACCGTTTAATCAAGTCAATTGTCTGTTTGAAGCTGCAAGTAGTGTGTGAGATTTTTTTTTTTTTTTCATTTAGCCTGTGAAAATTTGATATGAACCCCCTTTACTAAATTAGACGGGGTTTAGTTACGAGAGTAACTGTAAGAAAATCATGCTAAAATAAGGTGCACAATTAAGGAAACCCAACTAGAAAAGGTAACTTGAATAGACATGGATCTCGTGACCTCATCGAAAAAATAATAATAAAAAAAAAGAGATGAGTTGCATAGAAGTGATATCATGGTAACTAGAAGATACTAATTGGAACGCTTGATAGGAAATTGGAGTCAAATGACCAAGTTCACCACACGTGAGCTGCTACAAGAACAATAACAGTAGAGGAAAAAAAAAATAACAGCATAGCATGGCCTCCTCAAGGCAACCACCTCAAGGCAACAACCACCACCCTATTGGTATCTTGGCTGTAATTCCATCACCTTCGGTAAAAAATGCCTCTCCTTATGTCCTCAACTGGTCAAATCATAAGCTGCAAACAGAAAAAAAACCAAAAAATTTTGCGCTTTGTGGCATTTGTGTTACGGCAATCTGATTGTGGCACTAAAAAAAAAAAAGTGCCCGTGGGGCTTTGAAAGAGGGCATGTTTTTCCACTTCGCTTGGATAACAGCTGCTGCTTAGTAGAGCAGAGCAGGTGTCTTTCTTGTAGTATGATGCCTCAATTGCTATATTGCTCCGGTATGCTCTGCTGTTATTGTTGCACTAAATTCTGCCCCTTTTTAGATCAGCAGCTCTTTTAAATCTGTGCATCTCTTCATCAACACCACCGCTTATCTCTTCGTCACTCACTCACTTACTGTCTCCCATCTCTTCATCATATCATCCTGTCTTTGAATCTGTGTCCTTTTTTTTTTTTTTTCTGCGCATCTCTTAGAGATGAGCCAAGAACGCCTTTCTTTTTTCTAAGCGGTTACCGTTAAATGCTTGTCATTGCGAAGCACAAGATAGAAAACGCCGTGTCCATGGGGCAATTCGAAGTAGTTTTACTATGGTCAACTAACGACAGTTAAGAACGATTATCGAATTTTTGTGCCCGTTATCTTTTATCTCTCGATGGAGGAGGTATCTAATTGGAGTTTCTTTGAAAAGTGACGCTTAGGTGGTCCCACTGGTGTTTGGTATTTATATCCAGGGTCTTTCCCTGTTTTTTTGATACTTGAAGTTCTGTAGTTCTTGTTCACACACATTATCGTAATGAGTAGCGTAAATTCATCTAGTGATAAGAAAGTCTCTGTAGCTGACGACTACAACGTCTATGAGACAGGGGAAGTCGATCCTCAACAAAAGAGAGGTGGTTTCAAAGGGTTCTTGGACACTTTTAAACCTTTTGACTCTCCAGAGATTGACCCTAACATGACTGAAGAGGAGAAAGTTGCCATTGCCACAGCTCAAGCTCCATTGGCTAGATCTTTGAAAAATAGACATTTGCAAATGATTGCCATTGGTGGTTCCATTGGTACTGGTTTGTTTGTCGGTTCCGGTGGTGCTTTGAGAACTGGTGGTCCAGCTGCCGTTCTTATCGGTTGGCTTTTGATCGGTTCCATGTTGTATTCTGTTTGTCAATGTTTGGGTGAATTGGCTGTCACTTTCCCAATCTCTGGTTCTTTTGTCACCTACAACACCAGATTTGTCGACCCATCTTTTGGTTTCGCCATGGCTTGGAACTATGCCTTGCAATGGCTTATTGTCTTGCCTTTGGAATTGGTTGCCTGTTCCATCACCATTAACTATTGGGATACCACTATCAACCATGACCTGTGGGTTGCCATTTTCTACGTTGTCATTTGTTCTATCAACCTTTTCGGTGTTAGAGGTTATGGTGAAGCTGAATTTGTCTTTAGTTTCATCAAAGTTATTGCCATTATCGGTTTCATCATCTTGGGTATTGTCCTTGTCTGTGGTGGTGGTCCACAAGGTGGTTACTTGGGTGGTCTTTACTGGCACGAACCAGGAGCTTTTGCTGCTGGTTTCAAAGGTGTTTGTACCGTTTTCGTTACCGCTGCTTTCTCCTTTGCCGGTACTGAATTGTGTGGTTTAGCTGCTGCTGAAACCGCCAACCCAAGAAAATCGTTACCAAAGGCTACCAAGCAAGTTTTCTGGAGAATCACTTTGTTCTATATCATTTCTTTGACTTTGATCGGTTTGCTTGTTCCATACAACGATGAGAGATTGATCTCTTCATCTTCTGTCGATGCCGCTGCCTCTCCTTTCGTCATTGCCATCAGAAACGCTGGTATCTCGGGTTTACCAAGTGTCATGAACGTTGTCATTATGGTTGCCGTCTTGTCTGTCGGTAACTCTGCTGTCTTTGCCTGTTCGAGAACCTTGGTTGCCTTGGCCAACTGTGGTCAAGCTCCAAAGTTTTTCGGTTACATTGACAGAAACGGTAGACCTTTGGTTGGTATCGGAATCACCTGTCTTTTCGGTTTGTTGGCCTTCACTGCCGAGACCGATTTCGAAGGTGATATGTTTACATGGTTGTTGGCTATCTCTGGTCTTTCCTCTTTGTTCACCTGGACTGCTATCTGTATCGTTCACATCAGATTCAGATACGCCATGAAAGTTCAAGGTAGAGACTTGACCGAGTTGGCCTTTACTTCTCAATGTGGTATCTGGGGTTCATACTACGGTGTCATTTTGAACATTTTGGTTTTGATTGCCCAATTCTGGGTTGCCTTGTTCCCTCTTGGAGCTGCTCCAGACCCAGAAGCTTTCTTCGAAGTCTACTTGGCCTTCCCAGTTGTCTTGCTGTTCTACATTGGCCACAAGCTTTGGTCTAGAAACTGGAAATTGTACATCAAGGCTCAAGACATTGACTTGGACCACGGTAGAAGAGAAGTTGATATCGAGTTGTTGAAACAAGAATTGGCTGAAGAGAGAGCTTACATTGCCTCCAAGCCATTTTACTACAGATTGTATCAATTCTGGTGTTAAGCTTTTTGTATCCCCCGATATTTATTCCCCTGCTTAGTTTGTTTTAAAAGAAAAAAAAAGAATTGTTATCCTCTGGGAGGTGATGAATGTTTTAACTTACACAGTAAATTTATAATGCTACATCTACATATAATTAACTAATAGATATTGAGTGTATTTTATGTCACATGATTGATTGTATGAACAAAAAAAAAAAAAACTGTACAAAGTGGGAAATTGATAATTTGCTCTCTTTTTTCACTCACCGCTCAAGTTGACGTGCACAGCTTTAGTCTGGGTATAAGCGTCAAGAGCATACGATCCTAATTCTCTACCAATCCCTGAAGATTTGTAACCACCAAATGGAATACCGAAATGAGAATCCTGAGAAGAATTGATCCAAACCATTCCTGCTTGTAATTTTGAGGCAACTTTGTGCGCTTTAGTGATATTTTGGGTGAACAAAGCTGCAGCCAATCCGTAACTGGTATCATTTGCCTTTTTCAAGGCCTCTGCAGTGGTACTAAATTTGGAAATTGCAACTACTGGGCCAAAGATCTCTTCTTTGACAATTTTCATGTCCTGAGTACAGTCGGTGAAAATAGTTGGTGTAATGTAGTAACCTTTTTCTGTAGCCTTCATTCCTCCGTATGCAACTTTAGCGCCAGCTTCTTTACCTGATTCGATGTACGATAAGATCTTTTCGTACTGTACTTTTGATACTTGAGAACCGAAATTGGTCTTATCTTCAAATGGGCCTCCAATAACTGTGTTTTCCTTGGTGTATTTGGTGAACAGTTCGATAAATTTATCGTAGATAGAATCCTGTACCAAGATACGCGAAGTGGAGGTACAAACCTCACCTTTACCATCAAAGATCCCAATATAAGACCAAGAGACTGCTTGGGCAAGATCACAATCATCAAAAACGATCAATGGACTCTTACCACCACATTCCAAAGTGACATTTTTCAAATTGGAAGAAGCTGCTGCCTGCATAATCATTTTACCAGTAGCGGTAGAACCAGTAAAGGCAACTTTGTCTACATCGAGATGACCAGCCAAGGGAGCTCCAGCATCTTTTCCGTACCCGGAAATGATGTTAATCACGCCAGCTGGGATACCGGACTCTTTGACCAATTTCCCGAAATATAAAGCGGAAAGAGGGGTTTGTTCTGCTGATTTAAGCACTACGGTGTTACCACAGGCAATGGCTGGAGCCACTTTCCAGGCAAGCATCATAAATGGGTAATTCCATGGAATGATTTGACCACAAACACCCACTTGAATAGTTAGTACTGAAACAGCCCGCTTTAAATTTTTAAAAAAATCACTTACATGGTTCCTGGAGGGTGTATGCCAATTTCAGAGGAGAAGTTTCAATGGTCTTACCAGTGATTTTATCAGCCCAACCACCATAGTATTTGAACACGTTGATAGCCTCATCCAAATCTCCAGCAAGACAACTGGCAAACGTTTTACCATTATCCATAGAGTCAATGGCTGCAATGATCTCCTGATCTCTGGAAATCAAGTCTGCCAATTTGAAAAGGTACGACCCACGTTCAGCAGCACTCAATTCACCCCATTCCTCAGATTCAAAAGCCAGTCTAGCAGCAGCTACCGCCATATCAACATCTTCTTCTTTAGCCCCATAGACAGAGGTGATTTCATTCTCAGTAGATGGGTCGCTAACTGGAATCAATGTTTTGGCTTTGGGTAAGACGTATTCATTGTTGATGAACAAACCCAATGGTTGCTCGTACTTGACACCGTTTGGTAGAGTGATTTCTGTGAATAAAGACATTTGACAATCAATTGATGCTTCAAACTGAATTGAACAAGAGAATCCAAGCTTTATATACGGATGAAACGACCAAGAAGTTACCGCTTGCGGTTCCTGAACCGCTTGGAACAAAAAAAAAAGATGCAGCGGGTATCCTGATAAGGGTCCTGAAAATTTCCTAATCAGGAAATGATGATGGCCACGACGAAGTTACCGCTTTGGGAACTTTTTGTGGGGTATAAAAGCGACCATGAAGTTTGTTCTATTCAAGTGGTGTGAACATGAACAAGACAGCTTGAAAGAGATGTCAAGACCACTTTTTTTCAACTATGATGGTGTCGGAAAGACAAATAACGAGTTGTACTCATATTCACAAGCGGTGAAGCTTGGTCCATTTATAAAATGCTCAGGTCAGGGGGGTTGGGACTCGGAAGGTAACATACCTTCAGATTTCGATGAGCAATTGCAACTCGCTTTTGAGAACGTTGACGTGAATATCAGAACCACTGGAGGAGCTGGATGGAAAGATGTCGTTTGCGTCAGAAGCTTCCATATGGATTTAGACAATCAGTTCGAGCTTTTTGTGAGAGCATTTAGAAAATGGATGCCCGACCATCAGCCTACCTGGACTTGTGTGGGAGTCACCAAACTTGGTATTCCCGGAATGTTATTCGAAATCGAAGTCGAGGCTTATGCGCCATAATAATAAGATAAAGAACGCACTATTGTTTTAGAACAAGAATACCGTATTGGAAACATCTTTGAAATCGTCACACCAGGAGACAGACTCTTGAGCAGTACTCCATTTCTCTTCCAAGAAATTCCACAAAAATTTGACACTTCCAAACCAAAGATGTTCTAAAGAGGCGATCACTGATTTCCGGATCACTTCTTGTTGTTCAGGGTGTATACAATGTGTACCAATGACTAGCAATGGGAACAACAAACAGTGTTGTAAATTTGTATTTTGTAAAGCTTCCAAATTGAAGATGAAGTCCGTGACTGCTTGTTGTATTAAAGGATCCTTCATAGTGAAATCACAAACTTTTCTGTAGAAATAGATCAAACCAGCTAGACTGAAAGCTGAGCAAAAATTTTCCCATTGGTCTGAATTCCTACTGACTCTCCGCTCGAAGAACGACTGGATCGAAAGTAAATCAGTCAATGGGGGGACTTCATCTGCTATCAGAATGGTCTTCGCTATTTCACTGATACCTCCTAGTATCTCCAAAAAACAAACATCTTCTTCAAGTGTGCCCCACCAACCTTCTTTCCCAACAAATGAGAGCCAAAAATTTCTGGAGAAATGTGGTCCTGATCCATTGAGAACACAATTCGTAAGATCAAGAGTCCCAAAATATGAGAGCATCATGACTGACGTTGGATCTTTGAAAGTTGCCATTTGGTCTTCGTAGTTACCAACTCGGTTCAAGATCAGCCTTCCTCCTTGAAGATGCATAAGTGGCATTCTGTCGTCTTGCTTTGGATATATCACACCATCGAGAAGTGACAAGAACACATTACTCACAAACAAGATTCGCACGTTCTGGGTACTGAAATCAACAATCTTCTGTTTGAATTCTACAATGGCGGAGGATCTTGAGCGCCGCACGATGCTCATGGAGGAGACACCTTCTGCTTGTCCGACAAATCTGTGTGCAGTGGAGACGGCCTCGATAAAGCTGAATAAAAGTGGGTCCTGTATCTTATCAACTTTCAACGAGTGGCCGTACATGGTCAATTTGGGTCCGAGTATCTTGTCAAAATACATTTTCTGCAGAGATGAGTCGAACTCAAGGTGTGGATTATACTGTATGATATCTGTATCGGTTGGCTGATCGACTTCATCTTTAGGAGAATTACTGGGTGATATAATTGGGGCTTTCACTCCCAGCTTTTGACTTTCATATGTTTTTGGCATGAAAATTTGATATCTGATACGTTTACCGTACAAACACTCATGATTTCCAGCGACACACTTGGAACATGGAATCAGTAAGTCACATTTCACTCTCCTTGTTTTACACTTCCAACAACTACCTTCAACAGTTCTGATTCTTTTTGCCTTTGGCATCTTCCAAGTTGACTACTTCTCTGTGCTGTGATTCCAAAGAGCGTTAATTGGTCCACTGGTTGCAAATATAAGACGCTTTTTAAGGGGCCTAAGTAATTTTTCACTCTCCTTTATCTTATATCACTTTTAGTTTTTTTGGCCCCAGTGCGCCCCAATTTAGATATCAAGCTATGATAAGGATTTATTTTATATGATCTTTCTGGAAAGATCTACATAAAACCAAATTAATTTAAAGTTGAAGCTGATCAGAGTCAAGTTGACACTTAACTGATCTAAGGATTCAAGAGGTTTCTCAAAAATAATATGAAGGCCTTTAGATTATTTCTCGAGAATGTCATAGTGTTGAGTGAAACTAGCTATAAACTGGTGATATTGAGATCGTCCCTACGGACTACTTAGTCTAAAGCCATTGTGATAGACATGTCCAATTCGCCAAAAAAGATCATCCTTATCAAAGAATTATCTTTAAATCAGGTGTTCTGATTTTCGTATTATGCTCAGTTTAGGTTAGAAAAATGTTTTGCAACAAATTAGGGATACATGGTGCTATTTTTGTGATTATCACGGGAAATTAGCTGTGACGGTGACTTTAATTGCTTGAATAGTGATTTCACTTTAATGTATGTCAACAAAGATCTAATTTAAAGTATTTATAAATAAACATGCTTGATGATAGTAGTAACCAAGATGTATATATCAGATATAATTCAGTACTGCGGAAGTAAATCAAAAAATGCAGCAATTATACATAATTTACTATGATTGAGCCAACAGGACACAAACAGGACACCAACAACACAATCTTACAATAAGAAAATACAAAAAGTTAAATATCTCATAAATATTAAATTGTGACGCTTAATGCGACAATGTATATAGGATAGACTAATTATCTTGAAATCGTAGCTTCATCAGTTCGTTAATTGGAAGGAATTTAATGTCTGTTGAAATCCAACCCACCTTTACTGTACTTCTCTAACAAGTCTTTACGTAATTCCAGGTCCTCGTTAGTCTTGTATCTGATGACACCTTTGAAGGTTGGTCTAACAGCGAAACCAGTCCATACAATTGGACCAATGACAGCGGTGAAATAAGCAACACCTTTCAATGTTTGAGGGTTTATTAAGGCAGTCATTATGTTTTGGTGATTGGGTTAATGTTAATTTGAGTTTTCTTCAAGACTTCTAAAGCTTGTAATGTATAGAATAGAGAAGAGGGTAATATAATGGAAAGAGAGAAATTCTACTGTATTTATAACGAAAGATCAAATTCATCAATTAAAATCGAAGTCAAGCATGTTCAAAGAAGTCGTCCCATCAGACAGTAAGAGTCAATTTTCTCACTCCACTTTTGGTGTGATTTCAATTCTGCAACAGTTAAAACTGGTGTGAACAAAAAAGGGGCTAGCACAGAAAAAAAAAAAAAAACTGGTGATTTGTAGCGAAAAAACAAAAATCACCTCATCTTGTGAAACAGCCGTTGTAAGGAAGGAAAAAAGCAAGCGATGAGTGTGGGGAGAGATAATTTAGACGAATCAGACAACTTAACCGGTGGATCGAGTGCTTTTCTGTTTACCTTTTGGGAGTGTTGAGAAAATAGAACTTTTTCGGTTATCTCCTTCATTGGGTCTGACTAATTTCAAGGGGCGAGGTGATCAATAGTTCAGTTGTAAAAATTTTCTGCTTCATCAATACGTGAGATTCTTGTTACTTTCCATGGTCTATTATCACTTACCTATTCCATTTAATAAAATTAATTATGAAAAAGGTGTTTCGAACTCATCTGACAAAAAGAGGCTTTCACCATATCATACAAGTTTTACTTTTCGTAACTCAAGAAAAAGCCTGGCTAGCTCAATCGGTAGAGCGTTTGACTCTTATGATTCAGATATCAAAAGGTTGCGGGTTCGACCCCCGCGTCGGGCTTTTCTTTATTTTTCAACAAAGCCTGGCTAGCTCAATCGGTAGAGCGTTTGACTCTTACGATTCAGATATCAAAAGGTTGCGGGTTCGACCCCCGCGTCGGGCTTTTCTTTATTTTTCAACAAAGCCTGGCTAGCTCAATCGGTAGAGCGTTTGACTCTTACGATTCAGATATCAAAAGGTTGCGGGTTCGACCCCCGCGTCGGGCTTTTCTTTATTTTTCAACAAAGCCTGGCTAGCTCAATCGGTAGAGCGTTTGACTCTTACGATTCAGATATCAAAAGGTTGCGGGTTCGACCCCCGCGTCGGGCTTTTCTTTCTTTTTCATCAATGCCTGGCTAGCTCAATCGGTAGAGCGTTTGACTCTTATGATCTCTAGATATCAAAAGGTTGCGGGTTCGACCCCCGCGTCGGGCTATTCTCTAAATTATTTTTTTTCCTTCTGCTCGATTTTTCACAGCGCCCCTATTTTTCCCCGCTTTTCGGAACCAAAAAACTTTAAAATTTCAGATGCGATGAGATATCGAGATCTCTATAACGATAAGGCAAAGTATCAACTTTACCTGTTGATCCTAATGACCAGTTGCTGAATTTCTGTTGGTTAAGCAGATCCTAAGGATGATCTGAAGTGGGGATTTATAAAAACTGTGATCACTTCAACATTTTTCCAATGACACAACCTTGATTACTAAGAGGCTGGTGCGGAGACCGAGCAGGTGAAAGAAAAAAAAGATCATCTACATTAGCAATAGTTGCAAAAAAAAAGGAGTGAATTGTGGGGATGTATTTTGGTCGAGGTTTTCAACTAAGTGTTGCAACCAGTCGACATGCAATGATATCGTAAATAGCCTTAATAAATAAATAATTTCCAATAAATTATTGACCCATAAGCAGAGATTTGTGCTCGTCCAAGTATCTCAAGTGCCAGTTCAACGTTTGAATCTCACTTCTTAGTCCACTCAATACGCGTTCATCTTCAACGTTTTTATAGCTCAATCTGCTGTCAATTGTAGGTTTGATCACAAATTTGGTGAGCAAGATAGGAGTCAGAAGCCCTGTGAAGAATCCGATCGATCTGATCATTTGTTGCAGTGTAATTGTAGATCTAGCTGACATGATTATAAGTATTCAATTGTTTATTTTGTAATTGATGATATTTCAAGTTCTTTAAAAACAGAGAAATTACGTATTTATATGATATTTTCACCCATTAATAATCAGGAAATCCCTTCCCCATATTTCCCTTAAGGCCTACAAAAAAAAAATCGTCACATCGTCTTGGATTACCTAAGCCAAAAAGGTCGTGTGCATCGACCGTTTTTTATTTCTTTTTACCGAATCCAAATTTCTTGAAAGTCAGCGTGAACTTCTTACCTAAGTCTGCATCGACGTTACTGTCGCTCTTGCTTCTCTCTACTTTTTTCTTACTACTACTCGATGACCTTGTATTAGTTCTCGAGATTGTCAAATTGTTGTCGACTGGATCGAGCAACGATTTAACTTTGTACATCGATTGACCGTTCCCAAATCCTAAATCGTCTCCAAATGTAACTTTTGGTAAAGGACCATCGTTTGGATAGAAAGATCTTGGTTCTTGTCCATCTTCAACGGAGGAATTATGTGAGAATGCCGAAGATGAGAGCAGTCTTTCTGTCTTGAGATGATTCTGTTTCAATTGGTTGATATCGTTGATCGATTTTGCTCTTGAAGAGTCTGAAATTCTCAAGAGACTGTTTTTGAATCTCATTGGATCGTCTCCCAGAAGTTCATCATCAGAATCCTCGGATTCATCACTACTACTCTCGATGACACTATCGATTTTTTGCTGCTCATCTTCTGCCTTGGTAAATGGACTCTTGAATTTAATTCTGTGTGGGTAGTAATTTGTATTAACCACAATCACCGGGACATGTGAGTTATGGATCACATAACTGGTCAATTTCATACATTTGGACCCGGCAACACGGTAGTATCCGTTATAACCTTTTCCAAGAGATGAGGAGTTCTTTCTATTGTAAATAGGTCTATGATCTGCAAATTCGTTCGACGAGATCGAACTATGAGTCGATGATCTTTGCAAATAAGTGTCCTCAGTTTTGGATCCAATGATCACCAAATGTGGTTTGTACAATAACACTGAATCTTCAATCAGGTCTGCCGAGGTTTCACAATTGATGATCTCAACAGAGACTTTCAACTTCAATCCACGTTTCTTGAGTTTTGCCAACAGGTATTTCATGATATTTTGACATTTGGTGTAGATCAACAGCGAGGAGATGTTGAAGTTTTTGGACCCTTCGAAATCCTCGTCGTCTGCAGTGTCGTTATGACGGTTCAACAATTTCGTGGTTTTCTGTCCTGTTGTCTCCTCCACTTCACGGATTGGAATATGGGAAGTGATCACTACATGGTCCCCATCGATGGCCAAGTCGTTAAAGATATAATCGATGGCATTCCATGTGTGTTTCCTACCAGTGATACAGCTGAGTAATACTCTACCACACTCTTGAGAGAATTCTCTATCATAGTCTTTGTGCTGAGCAGATATACAGCATGCACCATGCTCTACAACTGGACGAGATGGATATGGTTTCTCGGGACTGGTGGCACTGGTTGGTGAGAGCGGAGTGGAAGAATTGGCAGTTGAAGGACTCGATTGCACTTTTGGTGCAGTGCTACCAACTGGAGGTAAGAACGAAGGTTCGTTCTTGAAGTTAAAAGAGTCAATGTTAAGCGAGGATTTGGTCGTGTACGAATTCTCCAAAGCGATCAACTCTTCATCAGACATTCCAGCAAAAGACTTCCGCCTTGGTTTGACAGATGCAGGAACAGCCGGCTCTGCGTTCAATGGCGGTGTCGTTGGAGCGTCTTCATCTTCGTCTTCTTCATCGCTGAAATTGGCCAATTCTCCACGTGGCTGATAGTCTTCGGAGATGGTATAACTGTACTCGCTCGAGTTTTTCGTTTTCTTCAATATGGAATGGGCAGGAGGAGGAGGTAGCTTGGGCAGTTTCCGCCAGCGTTGTGAAGAGGTGGGCTGGTGCTGTGTGTAGTGCTCTTCGATGTTGTTGATAGTGGCACCTCCAAAGCCAAAGGTCAAGTCGGAGAACTTGGATTTATACGCTGGTTGTTTCGGTACTGTCAGCTCATCGACGAACTGGGGTGGGGAATGCAATGGATTTGATGGGTCGATGTATGTCGGGTACAAGTTGTCAAAGGACACTCTACGTGAGTACAACAGCATGGTGTCCTATAGTGGTTATGGTAAATGAGATCAAACTGTATCACAAGATCTTTTTCTATCAATTGTTATTATTGGAATGAATTCGTGACACTTCCTGGAGTGATGGCTGTAAAAACCCCAGCACAAGCTTCTGCGTGAGCAAACTACGAAAATATCTCTTTTCTAGGCAAAAAAAAAAAATCAGATCACCTGCCAGCGGGAATGGTGCCACTTTTGTGTGTCTGTATAAAGCTGTAGGAATTCCCGTCTCTCAGATCTGTTGTCACTTTCACCGATTGACTCAATGTTGAAAATGACTCGAAAGATCAGTTTTACAAACCAACAGTTGATAAAGGATGATTCATCGTGTTATTGTCAGGAGAGCAGATGCTGATTATAAGTAAATTATTGCTGTCAAAATGCCAAGATTGTTCCTCAAGGGCTGTGTATTTTGTTTCCATGTGCCACACGAGACCAAATAGAGTAATTGCCCAGTTGGGCAGTTGCCTTATAGGTCTTCCTGATTCGGGGACTTTGGGGAGAAACGCACGACCGCGGGCTGCTAGATTTGCTATTTGCACGCCCTTTTGGCAAATAGGATTCGAGAGATATTTTTCACTTGTGCTCGAAACTTTTCGAGCATCTGTCACTATTTGAGATAATAGATATCTTATTTTTCAA
This sequence comes from Nakazawaea molendinolei, assembly GCA_030569155.1. Classification (NCBI taxonomy): domain Eukaryota; kingdom Fungi; phylum Ascomycota; class Pichiomycetes; order Alaninales; family Pachysolenaceae; genus Nakazawaea; species Nakazawaea molendinolei. Next base: position 26,866 of record JAJMKB010000006.1, read on the forward strand.
GTAACCAACAATAAGGTGCACTTTTTTCTAGAACAACCATGTCTCAGTTCCTCAAAAATCGTCCAGTGTATGTGCTCAGTTGAAGTCCTTAGCGTTTTGAATTGGTGGGTAACAAAACACCCCCAAGATTCTTCATTTGCTCATCACCGACATCCCCGTACTAACAAACATTTTTTTACCAGTTTAAAGACTTTCCTCGCTCTTGGGGCCTGTTGTGTTCCTATCTATGCTGCCTCTCTCAGTACCGGTCCAACTTTCGGGAAATTGATCGATTTCAAACGTAAAGAGGAAGCTCTGCTGTTGAAAAAAGAGGATGCTTATGATCCAGCTCACTGGAAGATCAAGTTGTTGAACAAATTCCACGGTTCTCCATCCACAGCTATTGGTGACAACTTTGTCGAACCAGTAGTGAAGAAAGAAACCAAGGCTCCAGCTGAGGCTTCAGCTGAGGAACCAGCTAAAACTGAAGCTGCTCCACTGGAATCAACTGAAGAATCAAAACCAGCCGAGGAAACTCCAGCTCCAGCAGAAGAACCAAAATCTGAATCTGCTCCATCTGAAATTCCAGTAGAGGAAAAGGCTGCTGATCACCCACCTATCCAAGAGTCAGTTGAAGAATCTAAAACTGCTGAAAAGCCAGCTGAAACTGACTCTCAATCCGAAAAGAAAGACGAAGAGTAATCACACTTTTCACTCCTCTCTTTTCAATACTTCATCACCATCTCTTGTATATGCTCAATAAAAGTTTGAAATATATAATATTCTTTTAAGATCTTGCGGCTTAATCTGCACCTGTAGCGTGATAAACTTTAATTTTTAGATTTTTTTTTCAAACTTTATTTGATTTCGTCATAGTTGAAAAATTGAAATGAAAACTACAAAAATTAATGACATGTTAATATAAATATTATTGATAAACGACAATGAATAATCTACTATGAACAACGAATTATTCTATCTTGTAACAAAAAATTTTTCTTTTTCTCCTTTATCATCACTTTAGCCAAAGAATAGAAACAAACTCCCGATCATCAACAACAACATAAATCATCAAACAAACGAATTTAATCATTTTTCAATATCTCATATAATGACCAGGATTAGTGTCCCTCGGTTTCAACCAACCATCCCTTGGCTCTCTCGACTGCTCTTTCCCATTGGTTCCATTCTTTTCTTCTCTCAGCATCGGATAAGGTAGCTTTGAAAGTGTTCTCTACTGGAATACCATCGACAACGGTCAACATCTCGTTACCCTTGGAGATAGCGGCAACGGCTTCCTTCAAAGAAGACCAAACACCCAGGTACAAACCAGCGGCAATAGCAGCACCCAAGGCAGTACATTCAGCGTTTGGAGATCTCTTGACGGTAACACATGGACCCAAGATATCGGACTGGATTTGCATGACTTCATCAGATTTGGACATACCACCATCGACAGCCAATTGACTCAATGGAGAGTCTTTGGTGATCTTTGAAGATTCGTCCAAGAATTCAGCTGAGGCACCGGCATCGTTGACCATAGCCTTCAAGATAGCTCTGGTTTGGAAACAGACACCCTCCAAAGCAGCTCTGGCGATATGGGAGGCAGAGGTGTATTGAGTCAAACCCAAAATGGTACCTCTAGAGGCAGAGTCCCAGTATGGAGCGAACAAACCACTGAAAGCTGGGACAAAGACAACACCACCCGAAGTCTTGACCAAAGAAGCCAATGGACCAACATCTTGAGCTTGAGAAATCAATCTCAAGTTGTCTCTTAACCATTGAACTACCGAACCTGCAACGGCAATGGAACCTTCTAAAGCGTATTGTGGGTGAGAGGAACCTTCACCATCAACACTTTCATCCAAATGTGGGAACCAGTAACCGAATGTAGTCAAGGCACCGTTCTTCGAGATCAACTTAGAGTCACCAGTGTTGTACAACAAGAAGGCACCAGTACCGTAGGTACATTTGGCATTACCTTTCTTGACAGCTAATTGACCAACCAAAGAAGCACTTTGATCACCAAGACACCCACAAATTGGAATATCTTCAACGGTTTTCAAAACGTCCAAAGCTTCCTTAGTCAAATCACTTTCTGTGTATCCGATCTTCTTCAAATCTGGGATCTTGAAGGTACCGTATTTTTCAGAAGATGGGACGATCTTTGGTAATTGAATTTTGGCTCTGTCGACACCCCAGAATTCCAATAATTCATCGTCATAGTCCTTGGTGTCCAAGTCCATGAATGCAGTTCTGGCAGCGTTGGTGACATCGGAGACAAAAGCGTTTTCTTTAGACAAATGGTAGATCAACCAGGTGTCGACTGTACCAAACATCAAGTCACCATTACCGTTGTCGTAAGCATCGGCAACTTCTGGGACATTTTCCAACAACCAAAGGAATTTGGTGGCGGAGAAATAGGTGGAAATAGGGGTACCATTTTTCTGTCTAATGGCTTCCAATTTTTCCTTGGAGTTCTCCTTGATAATTCTCAGAACAATAGAGGAGTTCCTGGTATCGTTCCAGACAATACCGTTGTAGAGGGCTTTACCAGTTTTTTTACTCCAGACAATAGTGGTTTCTCTCATGTTGGCGACACCAATAGAGTTGACCTTATATTTGACATCACGGTCTTTGTTGAAGTTCTGCAAAGAGAGCAAACAACAGGCGAAACACTGAATAGCGTTGGCCAAAATACTTTCAACACGACATTCAACCCAACCGGCTTGTGGGAACAGCAAAGTTGGTTCCTTTGCTGTCTCCAAGACCAAATCATCGTTAACAGTGATGGCAATACCTTGGTTAGAGATAATTTGCTCCGAGTCACGTCTGTCACCGATCTGAGCAGAGGTAGAATATTCGATTTGATGTTTGGCGATTTCCTGTCCCAACCTGTTGAAGAGAATAACTCTTGTGGAGGTGGTACCAATATCTATAGTTGCGACTAAAGGTTCGAAAGATTCAGACATTATTACTTGGTCTGTTTCTGTTTTGAAATATGAGAGCTGGTTTTATTTCTTTCAACAGCGTATGAGATCAACTACAAGATGCTACAAAATGTGGGGAGTTTCGGATTATTTATATCCTGAATGTGTGAGGTTTTTTTTATTTCACCGTTGGTAATCTTGTTTCCCCAGAAAAACTTTTCTGACTTTCCCACAGCAATTTTTCCTTGCCTCGTTCTGATGCTTCCGCAAATAAAAAAAAAAACGTTTCGGAACTATAATCTGTTCCGAACATTTATCCTTTTTCTCCACAAAATTTAGCTATCCGGAGAGAGTCTCCACCATGGGAGCCCCTCTTTTCCCCGGGGCATCAAAGATTTACTACTAGTTTCCAAGACTCTATCGGTCATTCAGATGGCTTTGAAAAGTGGTTGCCTCCGATCCTCCGTCTCAGATGTATTAACCATTTCTATCGAAAACATCCACAACTTGTCGGGGGCCGTTAAGGTTTAAGTATTGAATATATGTTAAGACGCCTATTTTTTGAATTGTGTATATAATTTGCTACCCCCACGAAGAGGAAACCGTTATTGAGGAATATTTTATCCAAAAATATTCAAATATCCGAAAAGCCCAATCACACGAGGACAATCATCCCCCATGGCGTGATTACTTCCCGATTGTATCACAAAATCTGGGGATCAGGAGTATAAACTGCGTTTAATCCTTAATCCGGATCGGATCGATTTTGGGAATAATTATCTATTCTGTTCTGCCTGTTCTGGAGTCCGACTTTCCCCAAATTTTTTTTTTCCTTAGGTGCCCATCCGCTCCCTTCCCCGAAATACGGCATACGTCTACAATAGGCTTGGAAGATCTATGTAAGGAAAAGCGTGATTGATCGAGAAATCACATGCGAACGGCTGATGACTTTAATCAATCATACATAGCCTCCCGCACCAATTGAAAGATATCTCAGCAACTCTTTCGGAGTAAATAGGATCTTGAATCTTGTTCCAAAAGCTCGTTTGTACCTGTTCGTTGGTCGAATCTCATCTTTTTTCGGTTTAAAGTTTGGACCCCAAGTCCTAATTATTCCGCATTGGCTTTTTTTTAAGAACGCGGGGCACGCTTAGTGAGCATTCGGAAAAAAATAATTTTAAGAATCTTGTCATACCGAAGATTTTACTGGCTGAACCGACAAGCTTTCTCGATTGAGCAGTTTTCATCCGAACGCTCAATTTGTGGAGAATCCGGAGATCTCAGAACTAGTCGGAGGAGCTTCGGACTAACTGTACTGACTTTTTGGTGTTCGTCTTTTATTACCACACTTGAAGCAGCTTGACGCTTTTCGAACCAGCTGTTTGTGAATTTACACCTTTTGGTTCACACAAATTTCTGGAATTACCAAACACAGATTAGGGTTTTTCAGCTGCTCCAGGTATTCTGTAATAGCTATTGATAGATCTACAAAGTAACATCTACTAGAACGACCAAGCCTTCGAGAGGAGTAAAGTATGCAATGCCATACAACACTGTTTCCCCTCATTTAATAGATCTGCATTATTACCAAAGCGAAATTTCATTGACATTAAAGGTCGATTTCGATTGACTTATCGAATTGAATTATCTACACAAAAAGCGAAGTCTTCTCTTCAGAAATGAAGCAGAATGCTTCACCTACAACTAAATTACCCCCTTTTTAACCCTTTGAAAAGCTTTCTCAAGAGGAAGATTTTAAATCACCTAAAAGATCAATTTTGAATTAAGAAGTTTGAGAAGCATGTGAAACGAGTACTATCACGAAGCTAAACATTTTCGAGTCGCATGAAGATGTGGCACTGAAACTTAAACCTGATAAAATCTAATTTCCCCTCTTTTACAACTCAAGTCTCCCCTCAATTCGTTTCTCAGAATTGAGGATCGGCACCAAGCTTCGGTGAAACTTTGATTGACTACCTGGAAAAGATTTCGCCATGATCTGAAAAGAACAAGACTCGATTAATTTTGGGAACGATCCCGGGAAAGTTTCAGAACCTTTCGAAATTTATTTTTTGAGTTTCTCCTCATTTCTATTACTCATATGAGCTTCTCGAAATACCCCTTATTTTCCAATGATCAAAAGGTCATCGAAGCTAATAGAGGGGAATTCACTTATTTAGATCGGCTCATTAGTGAGAACGGAATCCGATTTATTCGAATGGAATTATTTAGAACCATTTTCAAATTAAGTAGCCGACTGAGGGAGAATCGGAGTAAATCGCGGAACGGACTGAAACAGATTTTCCGTGAAGATTCTCCTTATTCCAAAACTGAAGCCGACGAGATAAAGTAAAGATCTTCGGAGACTTTTTTTGGCTGCTTATAACTGAGGGGGAAAGGGGAAGGCCACTGTCATGAACTAAAAACCAAATAGCTGGTGGTATCAAAATTTGCTCCCAGTCATTATCAATTATTAAGCCGAGTCGGAATTATCTGAATCACGTACGGAGATTCTCTCTAAAGCTAAGCCCTAATAATCTGAACCTTATATTTTAAGAGGCACGACACGAAACGTCTTAATTAAGTTATCGATTGGCATTAGCAGGCTATGCCGAGCCAAGAGGAGAACCCGGACTTGAAAGATATTCCGAAAGTTTCGTCACGTAGCTTTAACGTAGACAATATTGGGGTAGGTTGAAAATTACATTGAGTAAAACAAACGTTCTGTAGGAGTAGACACTGTCAGATAAGACAAGCCAGTCAAATTGTGAAGATAGAGGGGTATATGAAAGAAGCAAAATTTAGTAAGAGATGTGTAAGGTGTTAGTAAGAGCATGAAATATCCGCCGTGAGATTCGACAAGAAACTTTATTGGCATCCAGAAGAAAGAGAAAAAAGATTCAGATTGGTCAAAAATAAGGGTGCAGCGTTCTGAAAAGCCGGAATATTACCGGAGAACACGAATGTTAAAAAAGGCAACAATTTTTGGAGGAACGGAACCAACAAAAACCTCAACATGAGGGGCTTTACATGCTGGTTTTCGACTTTGCAATTCGTCAAACTGAAATAATTGCTCGTGGTGTATAAAGGATTAATTATCTCTTCTCCGTCGTACGATTGTGGGGAACAATAAACGTTTTCGTTAAAAAGGTAAAACTTTTGATTTAAAGAAAAAAAATGCATAAATATGTTCTGAAAGGCAAATAGGAGGCACAAATCGAAGTCGACAACAAGGCCTATTCTGATTTTTGTTGAAGTTACCCCGCTAGAAGGCGCTAAGAACAGTAATTCGGGAACTTTCCAATGTAGGCGTCCGACACTGGATCAATGGAATTATATGAGGGCCATGCTCTAAATACAAACGAGCGTTTACCCCAGTTTTTTGAAGAAAGAAAGAAAAGTTTTTCCTTCCGAATCATGGAGACATTCGGTGAAGGATTTCTTTTTTTTCTTTGTATAAAGATCCCTCGGTTTCCCCAGAAAATCTTTTCGACTCCCTACATAAATCACTGTTTTAAACTTATTTACGGACGCTAATTCAATTAAACGTCCAACTGTGATGACTAAACCGGAAATATCACAATTTGAAAACATGCCAGGCACATCTGGGTCATCGGAGAATCTTGAGAAAAGACCAGAGCCAATAGATGATGAGTCCCCAGTATTTTTGAATTCGTGGGCTCGTATCCGTTATGTCTACAGAGAATACGCTGCAGAGTTCTTGGGTACGTTGGTATTGGTACTGTACGGTGACGGTGTTGTAGCACAAAGAGTACTCTCTGACGGAACTGCAGGAAGTTACGATACCATTGCATTTTCTTGGGGTATTGCTGTTATGTTAGGTTTCATGGCCAGTGGTGGTGTCAGTGGTGGACATTTGAATCCAGCTGTCACATTCTGTTCTGCTTGTTTCAGAGGGTTCTCTTGGAAGAAGGTTCCAGGGTATATTTTTGCCCAATTGTTAGGGGGGTTTATCGGGGCATATGTCGTCTACGGTACATACTATCAGGCATTTGATGCTTTTGAAGGTGTTGGAGTTAGAACCCACCTGACTGCTGGTATCTTTTGTACATTCCCACAGGACTTTTTAAATTCAAAGGGACAATTTGTTTCGGAATTTGTTGCCTCTGCTTTATTGCAGATGGGTATTTTCTCATTGTCTGATGCCTTCAACGTATCGTCAACCAAGTATTGGTTCCCTGTTGGGTTGTTCTTTTTGATTTACGGAATTGGTGCATCTTTCGGTTACCAAACCGGTTATGCTTTGAACATGGCCAGAGATTTTGCACCAAGAGTTGCAGCTGTCAGTGTTGGTTTCGGTAATGAAATGTTTAGTTATGGGGATGGATACGCTTGGGTTCCTGTTGTTGCTCCATTTATCGGATGTTGGTTTGGTGCCTTCTTGTACGATGTCTTTATTTACTCCGGGAACGATTCACCAGTGAATCAACCATACTTCGGCCTTGGAAGATATTTCAAGAGAGCAGGCAAATCATCGTACGGTGAAGCTCAAGGAGTTTAGATTGGGACACGAAATCATAATGAAAACAGCTGAGGCGTTGCTGGACAAAACGATGCCTCCTTAATTTAAAAATTCAGGTTCAATTTATTAAAAATTATCACTATTATTCTTCACTTTAGAGAAATTTTGTATTAGAGATTATTAAGAGTTCAGTTGGAGAGTTTCTGTATCATGTAATTTGATTGGTGTCCTATTGGAATTATTTTATTTATTGATGTAGCTTATCAGATATTTAGTCGATGCGATCAACTGTATATGTAGAAAAGTTAAGTTCCGGATCAATTCGATATAAAGAGATTTTTGCTTGTATTGAGTCTGAAACTTAAAAATAGTTCTTCCGAAAATTTGAGTTTGTTCAGAAAAAAAAATATCAAGCAAAAAAGGGATACAGATCTTAAGAACAGGCTGTAAGCTTTGGAAGAAGAGAGCAATTTTAAAAGCAGTGAGAATTTGCAAATCATTGCTATGATATCTTAAGTAATGATACGTCAAAAATCACGTTCTGATTTTTTAGTTGCTGTTCAAAATTAGTGTTGTCTATGGTGGAAACGGATTAATTGCGGAACAATTAGTTCACACCCCCTAGCAACTACATTCTTTTCTTTTCTGGAGGTCGGGAGCAGATCGTAAGAAAGTCGTGCACAAAGATACAATCATACCAAATGAGGAAAAGTGCATATTTTAGGGTGTACAGTTTATGTGCTCTTTGTTAGATAGGGATAAAGGGACTAAAATAAAGACTCGAGATAGGGACAGAGTTGACGTGTTTTCGCTTAAGTTGATCAATTGGATAAAGACAAGAAAAGATCTGGTGTCTTACATGTGATCTTTAAATTAAATGAGTCTGACAGATTCATCAAAATTCAAGTTGAGATCACGAGGGGCTCGTCTTAATTGTCTTCCTACGGGAATGGCAGAAGAACAGCGTCGTGGGATGTTCTTTTTTCAAGAGGGGCAGGAGGAACAAATTTGAAATTTATGCTTATTGTGATGTTTGTGTGTGTGTGTTGACTGACGAGGAAAGTAGTTCGTATTGGGAAAAAAACCTGCTGATAAGATTCTAGAGAAATGGGAAAAAAGTGTTGTCTGATTAAAACTCCGCCTTTTGCCAATGGGTGGGTGGGTCAAGGCTGGCTGGATTACCACTAGCCGGCAATTGAGTACTGGGAGAAGTCACAGGAGATATAGAGAAATTATTACGATACTAGAGAATAATCAAGTACAGTGCAAGCGAAATTATAACGTTACGAATCACAATAAAGTATCGATAATCTCTGAGACAACCCCAATGTTAGACAACACCCAAAGTCCGTGCAACACAGAGAGACAGCTGCAACGCATTTACGCGGCCAGTGTTGCGGAAGATTGATATGTTCGTTCCCCATACAAGTTGTGAATATGCAGATGTTTTGGTTGCAAATAAGCAGATTTTCATTGGACTGTAATAGTAAAGCATTTTTTTCTCTCCTAAGAGCGCATGTAGAATACTAAAAATACCAAATAGGCAAGTGAGTAAGGCTAAACGCGCTAATAAGAAAAAATTTTTAAGCTAGTGTTTGCAACCAGGTTAAAATATCTCAGTTGACCTGGGCTAACAAATGGAGATTAGGAAAGGGCAGATGGAGTTAAATTTTTTCTCGCATGACAATTGACTGACAAAGATTAGTGACTAATCGATTATGAGTCAAGTTAACTGTAAATTGAGTTACAAAAATCAGAAAAAGTCGTGTGGAATGATACATATATGGTCAGTCGAGGGGCACGGTCAAAGTTCTCCGATTGGTCGATAAAAAGGGCATACTGCGGGCACATCAGCTGCACACCCAACAGATGTGGGATTTCGCAAACATGTAGTGGCTTTTGCGCGCCCAGTTGGACGAGCGTCGATGTTCAGCTGGTGGTATTTATATATAGGGGGATAAGGTCCCGATATTAGTATTAGTTTTATAATTGATATTGATTGATATTATTATCGTTGTAATTAATATTTTTTTTCCAACAAAGACACCATGTCAGTGATTGAAAACACCATTACTTTGGAAAAATACTTGAAGTTGGACCAAAAGGGTGCCGTTATTGCCGAGTACATCTGGATCGATGGTACCGGTAACATCAGATCCAAAGGTAAGACTTTGAGCAAATCACCAGAATCGTTGGCCGACTTGCCAGAGTGGAACTTTGACGGTTCCTCCACCAACCAGGCTCCAGGTCATGACTCCGATGTCTACTTGAGACCTGTTGCCTACTACCCAGACCCAATGAGAGGTGGTGACAACATCTTGGTGTTGGCCGAATGTTGGAACAACGATGGTACTCCAAACAAGTTTAACCACAGACACGAATGTGCTAAATTGATGGAGGCTCACAAGGACCAAGAGGTTTGGTTCGGTTTGGAACAAGAATACACCTTGTTTGACCACGAGGACCACGTCTACAACTGGCCAAAGAATGGGTTCCCAGCTCCACAAGGTCCATACTACTGTGGTGTCGGTTGTGGTAAAGTTTACGCCAGAGAAGTCATCGAGGCTCACTACAGAGCTTGTTTGTACGCCGGTATCACCATCTCCGGTATTAACGCCGAAGTCATGCCATCCCAATGGGAATTCCAAGTTGGTCCATGTGAAGGTATCAAGATGGGTGATGAATTGTGGGTTGCTCGTTACTTGTTGAGCAGAATTGCCGAAGAATTCGGTGTCAAGATCTCCTTGCATCCAAAACCTTTGGCTGGTGACTGGAATGGTGCTGGTTGTCATACCAATGTCTCCACCAAGGAGATGAGAGTTCCAGGTGGTATGAAGGCCATCGAGACTGCCATTGAAAAATTGTCCAAGAGACACAACGAGCACATTGCTTTGTACGGTGCTGACAACGACCAACGTTTGACCGGTCGTCATGAAACCGCCTCTATGAGTGCTTTCTCCTCTGGTGTCGCCAACAGAGGTGCCTCGGTCAGAATCCCAAGATCCGTTGCCAAAGAAGGTTACGGTTACTTCGAAGACAGAAGACCAGCTTCCAACATCGACCCATACTTGGTCACCGGTATCATGGTTGAAACCGTTTGTGGTGCTATCCCAGATGCTGATATGACCAAAGAATTCGCTAGAGAATCTGCTTAAGTCTTCTACACCAAAGATACTACTACTACTACTACTTCCTAATTTTGCTTTGAGTTTTATAATTTATTCGAATATTTTCGACATTGATCCTGATTTTGCCGTGTCTACTATTTGATGTCATCTAGTGTGTGTTTTAAAAAAGTAAATATCGCAACATATTCGGCCAATTGAGAACTGGCGTCTCTTGGTTGTTCTTATTCCAAATACCCCCAAAAATTTGTAGCCCGGTCGTGCACCTCTCCCAAAATTAATCCTAAACAGGAAATTACTATTTTTATTTCTTTGACTCTGGTCGCCTTATTACCCACTTGAGGAGTCGAAAAGAAATTCAGATTTCCCATTTTTCCTTGCATCCCTCCAGTAACAAAATGTCATGAGTCACTGCAATAGCGCACAGAAATCCCAATTTCATACCACCATCTGTATGCGATGGTCATTTTCTGTGCCTTCGAAAAATTTCTACCGCTCCATTTTTTTCCAATTGGCTGACTAGCCCTCCACCAGCGGAAAAAAAATTTGTCGTACTGAGGCACATTTTTCAAGTCCGCTAGTAAAACTTTTTTTTCTGGGATTCATGTCACTGCTTACATAAGCTTCCCGTAGGCATTGTTGCCGATGCCTTTAACGGTTTTCTTAACCTGCAATGCAGTTTGAAAGGTGTCTCAGAAGGCTATGTACTTGTCTGAGATTTTAAAAAGGTACTCTTGTCAAGATTGCTGAGTCTTTTATTTAGATTGAATTATTTTCAGCGCTTTCAGTAACTAATGGACTTTAGCGATGCGGAAAGGGACCTGTTTTACAATTTGTTTATTGACTGACTATGATAAAAGTAATGTAGATTTCATAGCGTAGCAGATCTCTTTGGATTGTCATCTTCACCATTACTATTCAAAAATTAATAGTAGTCTAGAAGCATAAAATCGACAATTGGACAAATTGAATTGAGGCGCGCTGTAACCCCCCAAAACTATTAGTTTACATTACGTTATGGCTAAAAATGATAAAGTGTCGTCTCGAACATCTCAACAGTCTTCAAGTAGATCAACGAACTCCGGCATAGTACACAATAAAATGCAATCAAGTGTAAATGGGTTTAACGAGTGGTTGGAATTTCAAAGGGCACAGCGAAACCACCTTCTAATTCCTCAATTGAAATTTCCAGGTCACTGGAATATGTCAAATCGCTGCTATCGCTGTCATTATCACTTTGTCCGAATAATGGCTCTTTTCCCTCTGGAATAGCAGTTCTAATGGTGTTGTTCAATTCGTTACCTAAATTTTGAAACAATGTCCTTCCCTTGGTGAAAAATTCATTCTGAAATTTCTTCCCATCAGTGATCAAAGTATTCGATATTTCATTTATGTCTTGTCTGATTTTAAGCATGGATTGCTGCCTACTCAAGCTCTTCGTTGGTTCAGAAGATCCAGTGTTATTTTGGTTCTGGAATCCTAACATACTCACTTTTGATTTCAAAACTTGTCTGATCGGAGATGTGTTCTGATCTCTATCTAATTTTGTCTCAGTAAGCTTTTTCTTGAGATCAAGCATAGGATTTGTGACATTGAGAAATTTAGGAGGGGCTTGTCTTTCTCTCTCCAGAAGCTGACCAATTGGGTTGTCAGCTACTTTCAATTGTGATTCGAGATCTCTCAACTCTTTCTCTGCAAACTCTAATCTTGATCTCAATTCCATCACCTCTCTCTGTTTCTTTGCATATGTGAACAACAATTTCTCCTCCGGTGTGACTTCCTGATTATTTTTATTGTGCAGAGGTGATAAAAAGGGACTCACCATATGCTCCTTTTCCGTTTTCCTCACTGGAGAGTCTACTTGTAAATGAATTGGAAGTCCAGATTTCCTGGGAGATGCTTGTTTTTGCTGTTCAAATGGATTTTCAACAGGTCCATTTGTTAAGGAAAATTTGACTAATCCTGTGCTTTCACTGATGACTCTTTGTTTAATAGGTTTGGAAACTTCATTGACAATTGATCTTCTTGCAATTTCGTTGGCTGATATCACGGTCAATGACTTTTTGGTCCTTAGACTCTTGGACATATCGCCTATTCCACCTAGCCCCTCATTCTCCTTGTTACAAGTCAGAATACCTCCAATTGGCTTCTCCATAATCTTTTCTTGAATTCTGAGAGCTTGGTTATGATTCCGAGACTTCCTTTACAAATCAGACGAGCTTTTGATCCTCTTCTTTGTTCTCGTTCTTAAATCAATCAATCATAGCTTTTTAACAATTGGCTGTCTCCCTTTTTTTTTTTCGCTGCACTGCGCTACAAAGGGAAATATCAAAATAATGCAGAAAACGTCCTCGGGATGTGAGAGAAAAATCTACACTAACTTCCTTTTATGGAAAATACCGAATTTGGTTTCTAGACTTTCAAACTGACTTCCAAATTGAGTCGTTACCACTTTTGGTTTGAAGATTTGAAAAGTTGAGAATAGAGAGACCGATATATAAAGTGGAAGAAAAGAACTGAATCAGCTATCAGAGGCGATGCAGAATTTAAGAGCATATATAGAGGACGTGCTGACAGCAGTTCGATATGAAGATGGAGCTCAACTTTTCAGGCTTCTCTCAGTGATGAGTTCTCCGCAGGATTTACCAGAGAGATCTCAGTTTCCAACCCCTTCTCCAATGGACTTGCTGGTGCTACCGGACCTGAAATGGCAAGCACTTGTGGAGAACTACTTGCTGTTAGTACGAGCATTCGTGAGTATTGATCTTGAGAATGCTTTTGGCCAGGCAATCTCGTTTCTCGAGAGCCTAAACAGATGTGCTGAGAAACAAGATATCTGGATAGTGCCAACTATGATCAATGCCCACCAAGAACTGAGGAAACTCTATAAGGTGAAAGTGGCCAGTGGACTGCGATCTGAAGACGAAGCTGCTCTCTTGGAAAAATTGGCAAGAGTGTTGAGCACCAGTTTCCAGATCTCATTAAACGATCGCAATCTGGACAAACACAGAAGTAAACGTCAAGGCGTTTATTTCTTTATCGGAGAATTGTTCAAAGTATACGCCAATCTTGGTAAATTTGATTTGGCAAGAAGTACAGAGAAACTGTTCAAAAGTTTGAGCCATGAACTACCTAAAATTGAGCAAGTTCCCAAATCTCATGCAGTAACGTATCTTTATTTCAGTGGTTTGATATCATGTTCTGAAAATAACATTTCCGCTGCTTACCAAAAACTCACGAGAGCTTTTAGATTGTGTCCCAAGAAGGGAGAAGAATCTATCAAATCGTCTATTCTTCTATCGTTGATACCGGTGAAATTTCTTGAAACTCGCAGAATGCCTTCAACTGATGTTTGGGAACAATTTCCTAAAGTCAAGGCCGCTTACCAAGATTTGTTTAAGGCAGTAAAGGAAGGTGATTTAAAATTGTTTGACAGGGAATTACTGAGATTAGAGAGAATTGTGCTCAAGAGACAATTGTATCTCATTTTCATGGATATAAGAGCTTTTGTGGTATTAAAGTTGTTCAAAATTACCTGGATTCTCTCTGAAAGAAAACCACACATGCCAATTGCAGCTTTTCAATTAGCTCTCGAATATTCAAGCTCACATTCTTCGATCTTGGGCCATAGTTACAAGTACTCCATAGATGCTTCAGAGGCTCAAGTAGCAAGATTGATAGCTGCTGGCTATATCAAAGGATACCTTTCTCATGGCAACAGAGTGGCAGTCCTCAGTAAACTGGACCCGTTTCCAGATCAAGTCGTGTAAATTCCAATCAATACTGAGTATTTATAGAGAAGCTCATCTCACATGCCTAAAAAATCACCACACCCCCTTTTTGGATCTGTTTTATTTTTTTTCCTAAGCGCATTACTAAAACTGATCCCGTTACTCTTTAAAGGTCTTCTTGCCACTTATACTAACTAGCGACACGATGATTAACTTCAACGGAACCACAAGGAAACGGAACGTGAACCTCAGTGGGAACCGAAAACCACTTAAAGGCTCCGGTAAATCTTACTTGGAGCAATTATCGCAGGAAAGATCCAATAGGGCCAAAGCTAAGCATGAGTTGAACTCTGCTATCAAGATACAGTCAGCCATTAGAAGGCATAACGTTTTACGGGCCGCTGCTGAAGAGTTTGTAAAAGAATGGGATCCCAATTCTGTGGACTTGACTCGGTCCATTGACCAGTTTGTATTCATTTCCCTGCACTACTCCGGTGATATCGAGCCGATTATGAACCAATTGTTCACCAACTATAAAAATGCAGACTTGAGCGGGATACCCGATGCGACACTAGAGAACTTCTTGAAAGCTCTTGGTTTATTGTATTCGAAACTGCTATGTAGACCAAACCATTCCAGTATTGTGGGGGAGATTGTTGATATTTTGCTCTTCAGCTCAGCTAGGATTCAGAAACTGGCAACTTTAGACGACAAAGTGATGGCTGCATTGTTGAGAAGTTTAAACGAGACTGCTTCCAGATCGGAGAATAAGAATTCTGATAGGTTGCTAGAGCTGATTTTCACTTACGGTCACTTTGATTGGAACTCCGTGATTCGTCTTTTGAGCTCCAATGACTCTATGGAACTAATAGCTCCAATAGATCAAACAAAGCTAAATAGCATATCCGAGCTCCTTGGATGGATATCCAAAAACTCATTGGAGAATACGGAGCTATCAGATCAAGAGATTTTCACTTTTCTCGGAAACTTTGTCGAAATACTATCCAGTCATGGCATGTTGAAATCTGCAGGAATCACCATGTCAGCTCTTGGGAATATCTTATCGCTGATATCTTCCGAAGTTGTTTTTGAGCAAGATTTAGATGGTGATTCCATCATGTATGGCTCTGGTATCATAGTAGCAGACTCACATCTTACACAGAGTATGGAAACAATATTTTCTCGTGATTTGATGTTCTCCTTTTTCAAGACTTTAGAACTCGGGAAATTGTATGAGAGTTTCTCAAGATTCTTATACTCTTCTCTAAGACTACTTAACACAAGTGCACTGAGACCCACAAATCAGAAATTTAAGGGAAAGATTGTCATGTCTATGATCGCTTCCGATGCATGTGCCCTAATTATTGATTACTGGTTCACCGATATTTTGATGAACGATGAGTTCATTCTGGATTTACTAGAGGCAGCCTCGCCAAGCAGACAATTGGAGTTACCGACACAAAAACTATGGTGGAGAACATTATACTTGCTTGAAGAAGTGATATCTTACATGTTAATCGTTCAAAATGACGTCTCGTTATCAAGACTTATCAAATCGGACATGTTTCCAACATTTGTGACATTTCTCAAGAGATTCTCTTTACATATTGCTGTGAATGGTAGGGGTGTTCGTAGTACATGGATTGAGAATGAGTTGGGACAAGCCAATTTTGACTTTCTTTGTCATTCATCATTCAGACTATTCGGTCAGTTGTACTTGAAGAATACAAGAATTCATTTCTTGGATGATGATTTTTGGACTATGAACAAGTCTGTTGCCTTGTCTTTTAGATTCAACACAGAGAACGTGATACAGTTGTTGAATGCCAAAACTGAAGCTGATGAAAATTCAGAGAGCAGCGTATTCGGTTCAAACTTCAGTAGAGCTAGACCTGTAAGGGACGAATCCAAAGCAGCATTAACGATCTTGACCTATATGCCATTTCTCATTCCTTTTGAGACTAGAGCTCAAATATTTGAGGCTTTGATTGAAGCTGAGAAGATGAGCAAGTTAAATAACTACAGATCGTTCTTTCTCGAGACAAATACCAAATTACGTGCAACTATCTCAAGAGAGAACCTTTTGTTCGATGCTTTTGAAGCGTTTGGAGAAACTTCTGGTACAGAGTTCAAGAGAAAATTAGACGTTACATTTGTCAACGAATTCGGTCCAGAGAGTGGTATTGATGGAGGAGGGCTCACCAAAGAGTTCTTGACCAGTGTTTGCAAAGACGGATTCCAGTACGTCAACTTTGATGACGATACATTGAACACAGACAGAAATGGGTCTGATTACAATTTTTTCAAACAAACTCCTAAAACCTATCAAGTGTATCCTAGCACAGACTACTTCTGGAGACAGAAGTATCAACAGCAGCAGGTCAAATTACACAACGGCAGATTGGAGTCCAGTTATGACTTTACAGAGGAAAATCAGTTCTTTGCTAAAATGATGAGATTCTTAGGTATGGTCATTGGGAAGTGTTTGTACGAGAACGTGTTGATTGACATTTCATTTGCACCATTCTTTTTGTCCAAATGGTGCTCTGTTGAAAATGTGGATAAATCGTCGCCTCAATACCGGAACTCTTTCGATGACTTGAAATATCTCGATGAATCTCTTTACGAGAACTTGATCAAGTTATTAGATATGAGCAATGATGAGCTTCTCAGTTTGGAGTTATATTTCAACATTTCAGAGAAATTACCACACCAATCTGAGGTCGTTACTGTTGATCTTGTTCCAAATGGGTCCAAAATTCAAGTTGACCAGAGCAATAAGCTTCAGTATGTCTACGCTGTTGCCAATTTTAAGTTAAACACCTTGATCAACTCCCAATCCAAGTTTTTTTTGGATGGGTTATTCCAGATCATCCAGCCTAGTTGGTTAAACCTTTTCAGTCATACTGAGTTGCTGATGTTGGTCTCAGGGGGTGACAAGGAGGTTGACATTGATGATTTGAGAGCGAATACCGAGTATGGGGGTTATTTGGAGAATGATTTGACTGTAAAGTTGTTCTGGGAAGTGGTCAGCGAGTTCACCCTGGAGGAGAAGTCCAAGCTTATCAAGTTTGTGACATCATCTTCTAAGGCACCTTTACTAGGTTTCAAAGAGTTGACCCCGAAATTTGGTATCAGAGACTCTTTGGATCCAAACAGATTGCCCACGCTGTCCACTTGTGTTAACTTGTTGAAGTTACCAAATTACAGAAACAAAAAAGTTTTGAGAGAGAAGTTGTTGTATGCCATAAACGCAGGGTCAGGGTTTGATCTTTCATAGATTATCGAATGTCCTATATAGATATAAATTTGCATATATAATGGTTAATGTTATGATTGAGACCTTTTGTATGTGACCTAGGTTTTGAGTAATCTACAAAAGTATCGAAATTGGAGATTGATTTCATGCTAATCAACTCCTAACCCACAGCTCAGCGTGAGATAAAAAATTCTGATTTGTATATCAGGGTCACTGTTACGGTTCGAGTCATAGTACAAGCTAAGGTAGTGAAGAAAAATCCAAAACACTAAAGAGGAAAACCCCAAAGCTTCGCGTAGAAAAATATAATCTAGTCAGTATAGATTAAATCAGGGGTTATATAGCGATGGAACTGCCGCGGAGGATAAAGGTTTGTTATAATATTCGACACAGTTCTTTAATGAGTAAACTAACATTTCAAATTCAGGCACTTGACACTTCGGTGGTGAACAAAATTGCTGCTGGAGAGATCATCATAGGACCGTCGAACGCTCTTAAAGAGATTTTAGAAAATTCAATAGATGCCAATTCAACGTCGATCGAGGTGTTGGTGAAAGAAGGAGGTTTGAAATCTTTACAAATAACCGATAATGGGACAGGAATTATAAAGGAAGATTTGCCTATTCTATGTGAGAGATTCACTACCTCCAAACTTCAGAAATTCGAAGACTTGACCTCCATTGCGACTTATGGGTTCCGTGGAGAAGCCTTGGCCAGTATATCACACATTGCCCATCTCTCAGTGACCACAAAAACTCGTGAAGATTCATGTGCTTGGAAATCTCTGTACATCGATGGTAAAATGGTACCATTGAAACCTAGAGCTCCAGCAGAGCCAAAGGCTGTTGCTGGTAAAGATGGGACCCAAATTGTAGTTGAAGATTTGTTTTATAATGTTCCTTCGAGACTCAGAACACTCAGGTCTCCAAATGAGGAGTACGGTAAGATAATTGATGTCGTTGGAAGGTATGCTGTCCACACTGATGGTGTAGGCTTCGCTTGCAAAAAGGTAGGAGACTCCAACAGTGGCTTGACCACTCGAGCTGGAAGTTCGAGAAAAGACCGCATAAGAACCGTTTTTGGTGCCCCTGTGGCTAACGAGTTGCTAGAGATAGAGATAAGTGCAAACGAAGAGTTTGGTTTACTCAAATGTTTCGGGCAAGTCACCAATTCCAACTTTGTGAACAAGAAAGTGATCCAGCCTGTATTTTTCATCAACAACAGATTGGTGTCTTGTGATCCTTTGAAAAGAGCTATCAATCTGTTGTATCTGACATTTTTACCTAAAGGTCATAAACCTTTCGTGTACATGGCTTTGGAGATCGATCCAGCTAATGTCGATGTTAATGTTCATCCAACAAAGAGAGAGGTGCGATTCTTATTCGAAGACGAAATTACAGAACATATCGTCAATGGCTTGCAATCTGAATTGTCTAAATTGGATTCTAGCAGAAACTTTCTCACCCAGCAAGTGCTACCAAATGCAAAGAGATTGAGAGACGAAGACGATGAGGACAGGTTCTCGTTGACATCTTTTAATAAAGCTAAAACATACGCCCACAACTTGGTCAGAACTGACGAAAGCCAGACAAAAATTACAGCGTTTACTTCAAGGGTGGAAAATGTTGAAAATTTGGGACATAAGACCAAAGCACCAAAAATTGCGACTCCTGTCGAAAGTGAGGACTCACAATCAGACTCAGACGTTCAAGAAGATCAAACCCTAATCACTTCTGTTGTCTCTCCAGAGGAACCAAGGGTTTCGCTGGCCCCGACTTTGAGCTCGAGAGTAAAGCATTTGTCTTATAGACCACCTGGATCTGACAATGAGGATCATATTTCCTCAGAAGAATCTGCGGAAGTTGAAGAAACTGACGAACAAAGTTCCCTTGAACAGCCAGTTGAAAATTATCAAGAGGAGCCTCAACCAGAAGAAGTAGAACAGGAAGAAGCGGAACTCGAAGAAGAATCAGAAGAAGATTTACAGGATGCAGATAATAATGTACCAGAAATACCAGAGATCGATGAAGTGCAGGAGGATGTGGAAGAGGAGAGAGAAGCAAACTCATCAATGGATCAAGAGGCCAAAGCTACTAGACAAAGAGTGCGACTGGTGGAGAAAGAGAGTAATGTCGAAATCGAACAATTAAACCAAGACCCAGAAAAGGTTCTTGATGTGAGCTCCCCATCTGAAGATGAGTTTGATACTCCTGTTCAAGAGCAGGAACCAATTAAAACTTCCATTCTCAACGATAGAAGGGAGAGGGTTAACATTAAACTTTCAAGCATTTTGTCCTTGAGAGAGGAAGTAGAGACCGCAGTACATCAGGAGTTGACAGAAATTTTCGCCAAACACACATTTGTTGGAATAGTAGATCAAGAGAGAAGATTAGCAGCTATTCAGTATGATGTCAAACTTTACCTTATCGATTACGCTGCCGTTTCCTATGAGCTATTCTATCAAATTGGCTTATCCGATTTTGGAAACTTTGGGCGAATCTATTTGAATGAGACAGGAATTTCTTTGAAGGGTTTATTATCTCCAGTTTACGAGAATAAAGAGTTCATGAAAGGATACCTGGACTCGATCAAATCCATAGATGAAGTGATCTCAATACTTGTGGAGATGAAGGAAATGTTGAACGAGTATTTTGCAATCAAGATCGATGACTCCACTTCAGATGTTAAATTGATCCATTTGCCTTTATTACTTGATGGGTATGTTCCCTCGATCAGCAAGTTGGGGTTGATGATATTCAGGTTGGGTAACAAAATTGATTGGACTTCGGAGAAGGCCTGCCTAGATGGAATACTAAAACAAATTGCCTTGTTTTATATACCTGAATCAGTTCCGGCAGGTGGTGAGAATTCCACATCACAGCATGTGTTCGAGAATGTCTTATTTCTGGCTATGAAAAGAAGATTGTTAGCTAGTAGGAGTTTGAGCAAAGATGTTGTCGAGATTGCCAACTTACCTGGATTGTACAAGGTTTTCGAGAGATGTTGAGATCTATTACAATTATTTTACACAGATAAACAGTTATCTTAAATGAGGAGGTAACTCCTCGTTGTCGATATCCAGCATCGGTTCATCGTCGTCTTGCATCATATGAGGAGGCAATTCTTCGTCTTTCTTTTCCAGAGGAGGTTGTTCTTGTTGTTGATGTTGTGGCTGCAGTGGCAGCTGTTGCAGTTGGAGCAGTCTTGGGCCAGATGGGGGTAAAGTTCCAGTTCTTGGAGCCAAAATTCTTCTTGGAGCTTCAGGTCTTGAAGAATGGTCAAAACGACCAGATCTCATTTGTGGATCTGATCTTCTGTCATGGAAACCACCTCTTCTGAACCCATCGTTCTGGAATCTACCTCTACCACCTCTGAAGCCACCTCTACCATTTCTTGGTTGACTTTCTTTCTTAAATTGACCTCCGTCTACACCTCTACCAAACTGTCTACCTTCTACAAAACCTGGATCCAAATCAATCTCGATCTTAGACCCGTCAAGCATTGTATGGTTAAGGTATTTCATGGCAGACAAGGCACCTTTAGTATCCTGGTACACTATAAAACAAAACCCACAAGGAGTATTTTTGAATCTGTCAAGACCCATGATGATTTGTTTAATTATACCACATTTAGAGAACAACTCGTACAACTGTTCCTCGGTGGTGTCTGTTGATAGTTTACCAATGTACAAAGTACACGATTTCATCGATTTCTTCAACGATTCATAACCATCGTTACGGAAACGAGCTTTTCTGATCAAATATTGTGAAGGTTGATCCAACCTGATGACACTGTTCTCAAAAGTGGGGACTTCGAACTCGCCTAACGACATTTTGACGTGTGTCTGTAGAGATGCTTGACGAGTAGTGCATTGAAAATTTTCAGATTCCATATATAGTCGTGTACCTGCCACCAAAAAACAACAACGTATGGTCGTGCAAATGATGAGGAAGAAAGAGATCTACGTCAGTCGTGCATTATTCACCCAAAAAAACACAGAGACGTGTATAGCCAATAAATCTAGAAGAAAAGTCGTGCACTACCAACACAACAGATTCAAATCCCAGTGGCTTGTCTCAATTCCCGAATTTTTGACGTTATTTGGCATTTGTTTCTCCAGAAATCAGTTGGCAAAGTTGTTAAGAGACGTCGCGGCTTCAGTTTGGGCAAGCCCCAATTTGACCGTATAAAAAAACCACTATTTAACCTATTTTTCTCTCCTTTGGGTAGTCAAAAAAAATTGTTGGCAGCTGTGAGAGGAGAAAATTAATCAATCGTACTAATTAATAATCGAGATCTGTAAAGAAGAGCTTTTGAAGAGAAGAAGGACCACAAAGCACACCTATTTGCACTCGGTTCTCGATACCAAACATACATAGAAAGACTTTGTACGCATTTTCCGTACCTCCATCACCCATATACATATCATAATAGCGGCTAATGGGGAATAGCCCGTCTACGTCGAAGAACGAGTCGTCACAGTCACAACAGACAGCGTCGTCGCCGTCTGGCGGCTCGGGAGAAGCCTTGGAACCCGATCCGAGGAGTCCTCCCTCACATAGTAAGAGGTTGGTAGCCTCATCCATAGCATCAGGGAAGAAACACCTGTTGCCCAACACTAATATCAACAGCACTGGGAAGAGCGGTTCTCCTAAGGAGAACGCTCCCTCATCGTTCGACTTACAAATAGCCACCAGCATGGCATTTGCGTTGAACATCAACAAATCAAACATCTCCAGCAGTTCGGACGAAGCTGCTTCCTCCTCTGTGGGTAGCGACTTATCCTTACTCGCTGGGTCCTCGATCAGCTCGATCTCGTCTCTTCCTCCCAACTCGGTGCCCAAGAATTTGGAGCCTATCGATGAGGCCTCCGTGGAAGGTTCCCATGAGCCTTCCAAATCGAGAAAGAAGAAGAATCGGAAAACTTCTGCTAGCAGCAGTTCAGACGAACTCGATATCGATGCTATCATTGAAAGTTTGATCGAAACCGGATTATCGAGATCCTTTTCAAAAAAATTACCCGTCACTTCGACTCAGATTCAAGAAATCTGTGCCAGAGCTAGAGAGATCTTTCTCAGTCAACCGATGTTACTCGAGTTGGCAGCCCCTGTCAAAGTTGTCGGAGATCTTCACGGTCAGTTTTATGATTTGTTGAGAATCTTGAAACTATGCGGTTTCCCACCACGTTCAAATTACCTCTTTTTAGGTGATTACGTCGATCGTGGTAAACAGTCATTGGAAACTTTATTATTGCTCTTGTGCTTCAAAATCAAATACCCAGAGAACTTTTTCATGTTACGTGGGAATCACGAGTGTGCTTCCATCACCAAGATGTACGGGTTTTACGACGAGTGTAAACGTCGATCCTCGGTCAAGAATTGGAAATGTTTTGTCGACGTTTTTAACACTTTACCTGTAGTAGCCACTATTGGAGATAAGATCTTTTGTGTCCATGGAGGATTATCTCCACATTTACAGAATTTCAACCAGATCAACAAGATCGCTAGACCTACAGATGTTCCAGATGATGGGCTTCTCAGCGATCTCTTGTGGTCAGATCCGGATTCTTTGACAACTGCTTGGAGCGATAACGACAGAGGTGTTTCTTTCACTTTTGGTGCCGAGATCGTGTCCAGTTTTTTGAAGAAGCATAACATGGATTTGATCGTCAGAGCTCACATGGTGGTCGAAGACGGTTATGAATTCTTTGCTAAGCGGAAGTTGGTCACTGTATTCAGTGCTCCAAATTATTGTGGAGAATTCGATAACTGGGGCGCCGTCATGAACGTTAACAAAAATTTGGTCTGCTCTTTTGAGATGCTTAAACCTGCAGAAAAAATGCAGGTACAATCGAATGGATCAGATAGCAGGAATTAGCGTCATCTTTGGCAGCATTGGTCAATTGCGATCGGGCCTCTTTTCATGGTGTAAGGCAGGGCGTCAAGTGACCATTATAAGGCAGTTTCGAGTTAACTGGTCTCACCTTTTCTTCAAAAGAGATCTGAAATCATTCTTAAATGTTTCTCAGCTGAAGAAAATGGTTAATAGCATAAAACTGCAGCTTTTTATGGCTGCTTATGGACCAGCACCCCTGATTGAAGTTAGTTTAACTGCTCAAAAGCAGAATAACTGTCTTACTTGTAACAATCGCTACAAACACAAAGACCCCCTATTCTTGTTGAAAGTTTTCCGGACCTATTCTAACATCTCCAGTATCATCATACTTATTCTACATGGTTCTTTTATGATTTTTTTTTACTTCTTTATAGTTAATTTGTTCATTTTAAACACCAAGGGTTCTTACCCTGTCGTAGAAAAAAAAATCACATACAAAAAATTAACCTTATCCATATTAAGACTTCAAATAATATAAAGGACCAGATGTCTTCTAGAAGAGCTACAAGGAGCCGGAACGCAAACGAATCCTCGGATCCCAGCGAAGTACCGCCATTGGAGGACGATATGTTGGGGGAAGAGGAAGAGGACATGGAGGAAGACGAAGTAGAGGAAGTGACTAGGTGTATCTGTGGCAATCCCGAGCTTCAGCTTGCTCCTGATAATCCTGATTTCGACGACGTCGATACCGGGTTCTTCATCCAGTGCGAACAATGCCAGGTATGGCAGCATGGGTATTGTGTTGGTATCAAAGATGAGGTGGATGCTCCAGACAAGTATTGGTGTGAGCTCTGTAAGCCTGAGCTCCATACTTTGGTAGACAAAGGATCCAAAGACCAACGGAGCTTGTATATACCGGTAACGGAGAAGAAGAAGAAACATTTGAAAAAAGTCAAGGACGAGAAAGAAGAGCAACGGAAACAGGCGGTGAAGAATGAACCTCTACCGGCTCTGAGTGATCGTGTTACCCAGCCATCAACAGTTAAACAATCGTCGAGCCCCGAGTCCAGACAACATAGAAGAGAGAGATCGAGACTGCAGTTAAGCTCGAGAGATGCTGAGTATGAGCTGCAATTGAAGAAAGCATTGGAAGAAAGTGCTAAAGAAAGTGGTGTACAACCAGAAGATCCAGAACTTTCAGAATATACAAGAGAGAGATCGAGTAGAAGGCGGACAAGACACGACGATGATGTTAAAAACGAGGACGAAGGTGATGTTTTGGATCTGGGAATTGATCAGGAGGTGAAAAGAGATCCAGAGGTATTACAGGACAGTAATAAGCGTAGAAAGACCCTGAATACAGCTGATGACGGTTTGACAAAAGAAGTATCCGATACAGGGCCTCTGGAAGATACTGGGGCGTCTCTGAAAGAAGACGATAAAGCTGAATTGACTCAAGCTCACGAAGGGTCTGAGAACGATAGTGGATCACAATTTAGAGCTCCTGTCACCAAGAAAAAGAGACCTAGAAGAGCTGTAAACTCGAAGATGAAATCTGAGACCAACGAGAACGTTTCTCCGAAAAAGTCGAGAAACAAAGAGGAGATTGACGCTGACAAGCCCACAAAACCCAGAATACCACAACAGAGAATTTCCATGTACGAGATGAGAAAGAGAACCTCAGCGATTTTGGAATTCCTCGTGAGGACACAATCAGAATTGAAATACGATTTTGAGAACGGAGTCGATCTCACTCAATTCATCGACGATTCAGCAGGCAAGTCCGAACTAAACAAAGATGAGATCAAACATACATTGAAAAATGGGTACGATTCTTCAATCACCTTGATGGAACAATTGACGCTGAAAATCATCGACTGGAACACAAAATACGGAGATTCAGTCTGATTCTCTCATATTCGGTTAAGCTTTATTTGTACTTTAATTCGAGATTGTACCGGCTTGTCTTCATGCAAGTCGACCGTTAGACCCTTAAACTTTATCTTGGACTGAGAAATAAAAAAAAAAAAAAAAACTAAAAATTTTTCAGAACCCCCTTGACTAGAAAACTAACCTCATCTCCTTCAAAATGACCTCTGTTTACCGGGCTTCCAATCCGGTCCTGGAGAATTCAATGATTGTGCCGTTGAGTCATTACGGTCCAGTGACCAATATTAAATTTTTGGATCATGACACAGTGCTGGCGGCTAATGGGTCAAACTTACAAATATACAGAGATGCCCAATTGATGAGAACAATACCCATCTTTAAAAGACAGAGAATCCACGGAATAGAGCTCTGTAAAGACAAATCTCAATTGATAATCTATGGAGCCAGATCTTTCACCGTAGTGAGTGTTCAGAAGATCTTGTCAAGAGATGATGTTGATATTAATGAATGTGGCATGAACGACTGGATTCTGGCGATGAGCTTCGATCTCACACTGGAAAATATTTATTTATTGACCTCACATAACGTTGCATACACCATCAGCATTCCTGACTTCAAAGTGATCAGAACAGTATCGTTTTGGGAAAATTCGATTTTATATTCAGGCTCTATAAGAGTTCTTGAAGACAAAGTCATTATAGCATCAGGCACCATCTTAGGAGGTGTCTTTATATGGGACTTATCCACCGGCAAATTGATCCATAATTTGATAGGCCATGAAGGTGCTATCTTCGGTGTCACTGTATCTCCAGATGGTCTCTATGCTTGTTCTTGTTCCGATGACAGATCCATCAGAGTATGGGATTTGGATACGGGCTCTATGTTGGCCATTGGCTGGGGACATAACGCCAGAATATGGAGATTGAACTGGTTTAATGGGAACAAAATCATGAGTTGTTCCGAAGATTGCACTGCTAGAATGTGGAGCTTCGAGAGAAACCCAAAGAAGATTTTATACTGTGATGATGTCTGGGAATTACATCAGGGTAAAAATGTATGGTGTCAAGATATCGATGAACAAAGACAAGTAGCAGTTACCGGTGGTGCTGATGGTAGAATACGATTTGTTGATCTTAGCAAGTTGGAAAGAGACAACAGTTGGAGAAAGCAAATCGAGATCTCGGTAGCTAGTCAAGCTCCAGGTGACTATTTCAAGAGCTATGCTCAGTTGAAACATGGCTTGATCGTAGTAACAGCTTTAGGTTACTGTTACAAGTTCAAAAACTTCGAGACGTGGGAGTTGATCTATAAGGACGAAACTTTAGATAGTTTTCAGATTTTGAATGTTTTCAAAGATGAGAATGTCGCTACTATCACGTCGAAAGATGGCGAGACAACGATATTGAAATTCGATGACGATTTCAATTTGGTGAAGAAAGTGAAGCTTGTTAAACCAGAAAGTATCAAGGGTAAAATCACAAATGCTCTTACTGTTCTGAAGTCTTCAGAAGACTTCTTGATATTCTTTGAGTCCCCAAATCCGAAAGATGATTTTGTGATTTATCAGTTAGATTTCGATCTTTCCAAAGAGCTGGAGATATTTTACTTACGTAAACCAGACACAAGATTTATCTCCACATGCCTTACTTATGACAAGTTGAACGACTGGGTATTCATTGGATCAAGATATACAACTTTTATAATATACAAGTTGGGTGATTGTGAGAAGACTCAATACTGGAAGAAATTCGTCAAAGGTGATACAATTACAAGCTGTTCCGTTGTCAGCTCTGTCAAAGACGAAATAGTGGTGTTGTTGACTATCAGAGATGGTGACTACTTTTATCTCAAAATCAACCTGCTGTTCGAGTTAGAAGTATTAATTCAGAATAAGGTACAAAGAGGCTTTTTGGAAGGTGGTTTCATAAATGAACAAAATGAATTGATCTTGCTCAATTTCAAGAGTGATACGTTTCATTTGTGGAATGAGACGAGACAAATTGAAGTCTTCAAAGAACAATGCGGTGGATCTCACAGAACGTGGAACTTGAGTACTAACAACTCATTAACACAAGACTACAATTTCATTTACAATAAATCCTCAAACTTGTTCATAGTGAACACTGGTGAACAGTATTTCAAAGATGCTTGTTGGAACAGTGGTACACATGGTAGAGAAATTAGGGATATTTCAGTCTCAGAATCCTACCGTTCAGATGGATCGAAGTTTGTACTTACAGCTTCCGAGGACACCATGGTAAAATTATCAGGTATCTCTTCTTCTGGTGTGTTATCCACATTCTCTTCACAGAGGAAACATGTCTCTGGTTTACAGAAAGTGAAATTCATTCATAAAGATCAGTATCTGATCAGTACTGCTGGTAGAGAGGAGGTCTTCTTATGGAAGATCACCGACTCATATCCGAGATTGGGACCACTACTTGGATGCTTTGCTGAACTTCCTCCTTCAACTTCTGAAGCTGATTTACGTATTATGGACTTCGATGTGTTACCAATTTATTACGATGAAACATTATACGGATGGTTACTCATGAACGTCTACTCGGATTCTACAATCAAGTTGTTTGAATTTAGCATAAGTAGTAAATCTTTCAGGCCTGTGCTTGAAGACAGATATTCAACCTGTTGCTTGTGGGACGCAAGACTCTTGATCAAGTCTGGTAAAATTTATGCGTTGATTGGGGCCACTGATGGTCATATAGCTATCTACGATTTGAGCTCAGACTTGGAGACGCTTTATAAGTTGGATGAACCCAGAGATTCTTTGATACTTGTTGAACAACCAGTTTTCGAGCTCGAAGAGGGTGTTGAAGCTGAGATCGGTACAAAAGTTGAAACAGTGCCTCTTTTCTCAGATTTGGTCATCAAACAACAAATTCACCAATCGGGTATAAAATCCAATGTCTTGATACAACATCCCCACGATTCTTCGATTTTGGATTTGGTGACTTGTGGGGACGATAACGCTTTGGTGCAGACGAGATTGAATTTCATCAATGGCACTATTGAGTTGGAAATTATGAAGTTCATGGAAAACGCAGCATCTTCAACTATCACTTCCTTAAGCGCTATGCCTGCCAATGATAGTAATAAGAGAAGATTTGTCGCTGCCAGTGTTGATCAGATGTTGAGATTGTGGGAAATTGACTATGGTTCTACACAGGAAATGGAATGTT
Source organism: Nakazawaea molendinolei (assembly GCA_030569155.1). NCBI lineage: Eukaryota > Fungi > Ascomycota > Pichiomycetes > Alaninales > Pachysolenaceae > Nakazawaea > Nakazawaea molendinolei. Next base: position 55,295 of record JAJMKB010000006.1, read on the forward strand.
TGGATACCGAATATATTACTATTGGAGATACTGCTTCAAGTGATGTTGCTGTGTTCCCAGATCACACATTGGCGTTAGTAGGAGGAGCTGGGCTCAGTTGTTTGCAATTAACAAATTCACTCTGAATGTGAATAGATGGACTGTGATGTAAAAAAATGCATCTAGATAATAACTTGTATAAATTAGATTTCATTCTTGCATATCTCAGATTGACCCGATTTGGTCCACACAACACTTAGATAATGTTAGTTCAAGGGTCATAAAGTGTAGAAAATTATACTCCAAAATCACTACTAAAGAAAGTACATCAGTGTAAAATGATTTCATAAATTAAATTATATACATGAGAAATTAACCCTGGCGCTGTTTGTGTTTTGGGTTTGATTTACAGAGAACATATACTCTTCCCTTTCTTCTGGCGACATAACACGAGGCACACATCTTCTTCACCGATGTTCTCACCTTGTAGTTTCTTTCAGCTTGTATGAGATTTGTAGTATTATTAGCTCTTGAGACAAGCGGATTTCTCCACAGCAGTCCCACCATCCTTAAAGGACTGCTCAATATACTTCTGGCCACCAGGAAGGACCTCAAACGACCAAGAGAGAACATGACTGTTAGTGATCTTTTACGCTCTCTATCGATCAATTCCAAACTGTTGAAATTTTTTTCCAGATTCCTCTTTTGGAAATTGAGCTCAAGTGCACGACGTGTGATAGAGGTTTTTCGTTTTGGTCAGATTTGGAATTTGAAAGGTCTCACGACAGCTAAGAAGACAAGGACCGGAGCACAATGGAGGGCTGGATCGAGGTAAGTGAGCATTGAAGGTAGCTAGATGTATCTGATTTACTAACATGGTGTATTAGGGGTTCCAGATACCCGTTTTCAAGGAGCCCAAGCGGTTCTCTCATCAGCATCAACAACAACAACGAGATATATCGTGTATTGTATTTGACGATTCTAGTGAATTGGTATGGGTAGGCACGACAGACGGGTATCTTTCCTCGTTCAACAGGGTAGAAAATGCTCAGTTGGTACCTTATACCTCTTTCAAATGTTTTAAAGACTCTCCAGTATATGAGATAAAGCCCCATAGTAAAGGTATCATCCTGTTGGGTAGCGATGGAGTGAGGCTCACCACCAGGACAGGAATCAAGAAGTTTTCGATTGACTCTGGAATTGACTCCGATTTCAAGAATTTGGTCTCGATGGCCTCGAACTCGAGTAATGAGATTATCGTTGGATCCTCATCTCATAATCAGCTCTTCAAGATCGATATATTGAAACAGAAAATTATACGAAAGATCCCTTTCGAAGGTAAAGGTATCAACAAGTTGGCGTGTAACAACAAATATATTATTATCAACACTACTGATAATTCAGTGGAGGTGTTGGATACAAATACTGGCGAGAATGTCAAATCATTCACCCAGAGCAGTCAGTCTTTCAGTGACTTCTATTGCAAAGAACACACTCTTATAACGTGTGGATATGCTTACCGTGGGAACCAGATCATCAATGAGAGATTTGTAAATATCATCGATCTCAGAATCATGAAAGCTTTACCACCAGTGCTGTTCCCAGCAGGTGCTGCTTATGCCAGATTACATCCCAAATTACCCAGCATCGCCATAATTCTGTCCCAATCCGGGCTCATACACTTTGTTGATATTTTCAACCAGGCCAATGTGTACCTTTACCAGGGAAACGTTGGCTCATATATGGCTTACATGGACGTATCTCCTACGGGTGATTTCCTCGTGTTTGGAGACTCTTACAACAACATTCACCTTTGGACCCACAACCCCAATTCCAAGTTCACGATGTACGGAGCTCCATTGGACTATGGAGTTCCTTTCTATCCATCTGGTGTCACTCAATTCCCAGTAGACAACTTGAACATTCCTTTGAATTCAATTGGAATGCCATATTATAAAGAGTTGTTACTATCTGCCTGGCCATACGATTCCAAATGGTCCCTGAGAAGATACCCTGCTAAAATTGACCCGGAGATTTTGTCTAATGCTAAACAGATAGACAACACTAACATTGGAATAGCGATTTACGACAAAGAGAAATATGGGCCAAGAAATGTGACTATTCCATATGACAGTCAATCGCAAAGTGTGAAGATAGATCTTCCTAAATTCATCAGTGAGAAGGAGAACGAAGAGAAGAGTATCGGAACCACGATATTTGATTTCAAAGCCAAATCTTCTAACCTTGTACCTCCATGTTATCACCGACTCGAGATATTGTACTCCAAGTTCGGTGTCGATGATTTTGATTTCGATTATTTCAACAACACCCCTTATTCCGGCTTAGAGACTCACGTTTCAAACACGTATTGCAATCCTCTTTTACAGCTTTACAGGTTCACACCTGATATCTTCAATTTCACCGTGAGAAGACTAGCACGTGAAAATTTGGAACAAGATTCTGTCACCACAGAGTTGGGATACTTGTTCGACATGTTGGTGAAATCCAACGGTCGTCATTGCAATGCATCTAACTTCCAAAGAGTGCTCAACTCACTCCCAGAAGCCCATAGACTGGGATTAGTTGATGATGTCACGATGAATACAAAAGATGAGTTTCTGCAACGTCGTTTGATACAGGCTTTCAATAAGTTTGTGATGGAGAGACTCGCTTTCGAAGAAGACAGGAATTTGCCTGAGGATATTCCAATTGTACAAAGAGAAATGGGTAAAATTGCCTGTGTGGCCATTGCAGAAGAAGTTCGTGGGTTGAATTACCAAATGAATGCACAGAGAGTGAGGATTAATTATTCTCTTGATATCAATGCTCCACTTCAAGCCAGAGCGAATGGTCGTAGAATCAATTTGACAATTTTAAATTATATCGAGGAGAGCGTCAATAACAAATTCCAAAAGACCATGGGACCACAAGTGATGGAGCATTATATGGCGTTGAGAAGTTTACCAAATTTGTTATCGTTGAATTTGAATTTGAGAAACGAGGAAATCACGGAGTTGAAGTCTTACAGAAGGTGGTTGTTGCCTGAATTCTATGCATCGGAGTCACCACAAGGGACGATCAATTTCAATACCGTCACAACAAACTTCAACAACAATGTAAAGAGATATGAATTATTGGGTTACGTTGCTGAGATCAGCTCGAAAGATGGTGAAAACCATTTTGTTTCGTTTATCAAGATCAACGAGGAAGTTGATGGAAAGAGGACAGATAATTGGTACCTTTTCAATGATTTCTTAGTATTAAAAGTGTCAGAGCAAGAAGCCTTCAATTTCAATTATTGGTGGAAGAAACCGGTTATTCTCTTTTACAACACCGTTTCAAAGGATAATCTCTTCGATTATGATAGCTGGAAATCAAATATGAACGACGAGATATTGTACAGGGATCATTTCACCAACGCTATCAGGGAGTCGGTGAAAATCGAGTACAAGTTGTTGACAAGAGAAGAAGCACCACATCCAGGGACATTGATAGCTATTGATGCTGAATTTGTCAAGTTGACAAAGGAACTCTACGAAGTCAAAAGCGATGGGTCCAAGATTCTTGTGAGACCCAGCAAATTAGCACTTGCTCGTGTATCTGTGTTGAGAGGTGAGGGTCCTCAGGAAGGTGTACCTTTCATTGACGATTACATCACGACATCGATGCACATCGAAGACTATGTGACCTCGTTTTCGGGGATCGAAAATGGCGATTTAGACCCATCAAAGTCTAATAAGCCGTTGGTTCAATTGAGCACAGCATACAGGAAGCTTTGGCTATTGCTCAATCTTGGGTGTGTATTCATTGGACATGGTTTATCAAGTGATTTCAGAGCTATCAACATTCACGTTCCTGAAGTGCAAGTGAGAGATACAGCAATTTATTTCTATTTGAAGCATTACAAGAGAAAGCTTTCCTTGAAATTTTTGACTTATATCTTGTTAAATGAGAAAGTGCAGACTGGTAATCATGATTCTATCGAGGACGCCAGAAGTGCTTTGAATTTGTACAAGAAATATTTGGATCTCGAGGCAAAAGGTGAGCTTCTGGCAACATTGAACTGGATTTATAATGAGGGTAGAGCCATGAAATTCAAGCCGCCTCAGTGAATTGTCGTCGAAGGTGACTGAAGATGAGTAGGACTGTCCTCATCAGCATTCTATGTGATTTCAAGAAGATTATAAAAAAGCGAGCTATCGAAGTGTCTGTCTGTTCAACAAGTTGTTTCTTTGAATTTGATAGCGAAAGCGAGTATCCAAGCGCTATAACCACTCAAGCCTTTCAACAATACTGTTGACCACGGCTAAGAGTAATGCTTGTTGTGTGTTGAATTTATCTCAACTGAATTGGTTTAGAAGTACCACTTCAGTAGCCCTGCATAACAACCATAGTATACCACAACCCCCCTGGTACCAAGTGATTCCACCAAATGATGCTTATCATATAAACCATCTGTAACATATTGTATATAATGTACGAGTAGTTGATTTAATGCTGTAAAATATATAAAACCCATCTAGTTTCCATATTAGTTGTTTGCTGAGGAAATTGGGGGTGTTCCTAGCTCAGCAGTAAAAAAAAAGCTCTACTTTCGGATATCTGACATAATTGATATTATTCATCAACAAGGACGACGATGTCGATGCCACCACCGAGAGTGTTACCGCGGGGTAAATCTTCTTCATCTCTCAACAGTGAAGGTAAGAAGAAGCCTTTGAAACAGTTCACAGCTGGAGGTATCAAAGCACATAACAGGAACTCTTCATATGGACTGAGTATCAAGTTGAACAAGTTGGCCAGGATATCGAGCCAGGAGTCCATCGAGGACACGGAGATACGACCGCTTATGAGTCGTTCCAAATCATCCGATGGTGTCATACTTAAACGGAACAGATCCAAGACCAAACTACATGGTTTACAACCTTTGACCAGAACCATCTCCAGCCAGTCGTACAAAGGTAGTAAGCACAAGTCCTCACAGGTCACTTTCAACAGTGGAGGTAGCGACAGTGAGGAGGAAGTGGACGATTTCGAAGATGATACTGCAGTGGTGAGCAAAGCTCCTGGACCTTCAAATGAAGGTCCCATGCAGCGGCATTTGCAGACATCTCCATCTCCAGCACCTCACCAGCCACAGCAGAGACCAATGCCTCAGAATACGATCGAGAACAGTATACCAAAATATTTTGGTAATATCCTATCTCAATCAACAGGTATGGAACGGACAATGGTGCCCAATGAGTCCATTGTCAACGGGTCCAATTATCAGGAAGAACGTCCAGAACTCGCCAATGTGAGCAGGTACCCTTCTAGAAACTTGAACCAAATTCCAGAATCCGAGTCCGATTCTTACGTAACCATGGAGAGAAGAGGGACACGTGACGAGTCGATGGGGTCTTATTCGTCGTCGAACTTGATCTTTCAGCCTTCCTCTACCAATATTGCAAGACAGTACAACCAACAAGTGAGTCAGGAACCTTACGCAGAGAGAGCTGGTCATTTGGACACCAACGGCTCTTCCACCTCTGTAGCGGCAGATTTTTCGAGGAATTTCCGTGATTTCTTGGACAAGACTCCGGAAGCTGAGACGAGAACTCAGTTCAAATTGTGGTTACAGAGAGAAAACAGTATCTTGGACCTTGGTCAGGCCAATAAAAATTATTATATCAACAATGCCCAGTTTAGAACTGAATTCGAAAAGTTTGCTAGAGAGTATCTCAATGTTCGAAGAAATGTGAACCCTGTTCTGGGGTCTTTGAAAAGGTTGGAGATACTCGATAAGTCCATTATCAAGCCGCACACAGCAGGTGGGCACGATTTAACTAGTTTTGATAAATTTTCACCTGGTCTGATCGACCGTATACGTGAGAATCATGTCCAACTCAACAAAATATGGGAATTGGGTTGGAAAGATCATAATACCAGTAGTACGAGTCTCAATAATTTGACAAATAACGTACAAATGACTAGTATACAACAAAGACCACAACCATTACAACAAAGACCAAGACCGCAGCAAAGAAATTCAGGTCACATGCCTCTATCACAACTGCCAATGACTAGAGCTGTTGCAAAGAATGGAGGTGCATCTATTTACTAGTTGATATGAACTGTTTTACTGTCTACTAGCTGTTGAGATAGTGGATTTACAATAGCACAAGGCTCGTTGTGATTTGGGCGCTAAATGACTCACCTGCTCTATCAATTAGGGCCCAATTAGATTTCACAAATACTGACTGCAACTGGTCTGCTTCAATTCATGAACTCGTACCATCAAGCAGCCCCTGAGAAGCATTTGATCTATAATGGCTTCTCCATCATGTTCAGTTCAATATCGCCAAATTATAGTATGGAGCTAGATCAAAATGCAGCATCTCACAACTTATTACATCAAAGTCAAACTGCTAGACACATATCTAGATCCACTTAGACTTATTTCTGCCAATGGTGACCATACGAGAGACTCATCACTACACGCATAACCGCTGCGTTAGTACTCACATTCACCACAGCTTCTCTAAATATTCAGCATTTCAATAAAAATCACCATTTGCATCACTTTCAATTTCCAATCACATGCCACTGAATCTCTTTCTCTTTCTCTTTCTCTATGTCAATACTAATCAGTTGCACTACTTTATCTTCTCTCTTTTACAGGTACTAAGTGAAGCATTTTAGGGATACATATTTTTTTCACTTAAAAAAAAAAGCTACACTTTTAGCCAACACTATAAGAAACAGCTTTAACAAACAAGATGGACTTACTAGAAGTATCTCGGACATATTTGAACCGAATCTTGGGTAAAGATGATAAAAGCACAGCTGGGAGTGGCAATGTGAAGGTGTTATTGCTCGACAAGTACACGACCCCTATTATATCGATGATCTCTACACAGTCAGAATTACTCCGCCATGAGATCTACCTTATCGATAGAGTTGATAACCAGGCCAGAGAGAAGATGAGACACTTGTCATGTATTTGTTTTGTGAAACCAGACGACGAGACGGTAAATCATTTGATCAATGAGCTCAAAGCTCCTAAATACAAATCCTACGAGCTCTACTTCAACAATATCTTACCTAAGAACATGCTTGAAAGACTCCTGGAGAACGACGATTTGGAGATCGTGTCCAAAGTGCAAGAAATCTTCTTGGACTACTTGACCATCAACAAAGACTTGTATGCTGCAAACCAGATAGACGATACTCTGTTCCAATTGAGTTTCCAACAATGGAACAGGTCCAACTTCTCCAATGTGTCGGACTCTTTAGTCTCAGTGTTGCTCTCTTTGAAACAGAAGCCCGTGATCAGATATGAGAAAAACTCGAATTTGGCAGAGCAATTGGCTGGTGACTTGTTGAACAAGATGAAAGAGAATAACAATAACCAATTGTTCGACAACGTACCGAAAAGGGATGTTTCTCCCTTGTTGTTGATCTTGGACCGTAAAAATGACCCAATTACTCCGTTGTTGATCCCATGGACTTTCCAATCGATGGTCCACGAGTTGATTGGCATCCATAACAACACTGTGGACCTCTCACACATCGAGAACATATCACAGAATTTGACCCAGGTGGTGTTATCGCCGGACCAGGACAATTTCTTCAAAGAATCGATGTACTTAAACTTTGGTGATTTGAGTGACAAGTTGAAGAAATATGTCGATAGTTATAAGCAAAAGACCAAGACCTCGTCGAATTTGGATTCATTGCAGGACATGAAGAAATTCGTGGAGAATTATCCAGAGTTCAGGAAACTCTCCACCAACGTGAGCAAACACATGACGTTGGCCTCGGAACTCGACAAAAAAATCACTCAACAGCGGTTGTGGGAAGTTAGTGAATTGGAGCAAAGCTTATCTTCGAGTAACAACCATGCCTCTGATCTTGAAGATTTGATAAAAATTTTGAACAACGAGTCAACTAGCGAAAACCCAACTCAAGAACGTCCATTACCGATCTCAATGGAACACAAGTTGAAATTGGTCTTGTTATACGGATTGAGATACGAGTCAACTCCTAATAACCAGTTAAACAACCTTATACAGATCTTGAAACAACAGGGCTTGAAAGACCAGCAGGTTAAAATCTTGAAAGTCATTTTCAACAAGTTGGGTAAATCCAAGAGACTCGACCAGGAGGACACCCTTTTCACCAAGGCCACATCGAACCTCATCAATGGGTTCAAAATTGCTCATGACAATGAAAATGTCTTTATGCAACACATTCCAAGACTTGAAACCGTTATTTCGAAACTGGTGAGAGGCAAATTACCCTTGGAACAGTATCCATTAAAGTCTTTAGACCAGAGTACTCAGGAAAAATACCAGGACATTATCATCTACATGATTGGGGGTACAACGTATGAAGAGGCCAGAATTATTCATAACTTGCTGCTGAACAATAGCAGTTGTAGATTAGTATTAGGAGGAGATCAAATTCTCAGTACTAGAAGTTACTTGGAAAATTTGTTCAGATTGAGTGAGAGTGAATTCACTGATTGAACGGTGAAGTGATTTATTAAAGGTTGATGTGGTGATAGGAGACTAGGCTTGTGAAGCACAGCAATAAGCGAATTAATATTAAGACTACGAATCTACATTTTTAACGGAGATAGCGTTCCGCATCTCTCACCACTATCCCCCAACCAGTTCACCTTACAAAATTCTCAAAGCTGAATCACAAGGCTGAATATGCGACGCTCGGAATGTCTGAGATGAGAAGCCGCGTGAAATCGTAATTTGCTCCGATTCGTAATCTGCTCACATCTCTTCCACAGGTTCCGAGGCGAAAAACAAAATGCTATAAAAGAAGCAAGCGGCTCATATTGATTTGCTATTTCCGACATTTAATTTAATTGATACAATTGGTTGTAGTTTTTCTATAGAAACGGTTCAATTGAGTAACAGTTGGTCTGGTTTTTATATAGAGACAACTGTAGAGTGCTATTGTCAAGGTATATATAGAGATTTAAGGGATGTTTTTCTGGAACAAGCAGCCATCGGAGCAATTTGACTCCAAGGTGGAATTGGACTCAAAGAAATATTTCATCCACCAAGCCATTCCGGAACCTGTTCTGTCTCACAAGATTGAATTGTTCAGCCATGAATATTTCGCAGCTTGTACAATTGGAGGTATCTTGGCCTGTGCACCTTCTCATTCGGGGATAACCCCCTTGGATCTTGTCAAGTGTAGAAGACAGGTGGACTCCACTTTGTACAAATCCAACATGGATGGTTTTAAGAAAATCTTCAAACTGGAAGGTTTTGGCGGGTTGTACACAGGTTTCGGAGCCACTTTCATCGGGTACGGTTTGCAAGGTGCTGGTAAGTACGGATTTTACGAGTATTTCAAGAAGACCTACGGAGATCTCGCCGGTCCAAGTACACCAACCACTTTGGTCTACCTTGCCGCCTCAGCTTCAGCTGAATTCCTTGCCGATATCCTGTTGTGTCCATTTGAAACCATCAAAGTTAGAACTCAGACCAGTATCCCACCATTTGCTTCTTCATTGACCGAAGGTTACAAGAAGATTGTAGCTACAGAAGGCTTTGGCGCCCTTTATAAAGGTATTGTACCATTGTGGTGTAGACAGATCCCATACACCATGGTGAAATTCTCCTCGTTCGAGAAGATCGTCGAGTACATCTACACCAAATTGCCAAAGAAGAAATCTGAAATGTCGGCTTTAGAGCAGACCGGCGTTTCGTTCTGCGGCGGGTACGTTGCCGGTATTTTCTGTGCCGTGGTCTCGCATCCAGCTGACGTTTTGGTCAGTCAAGTCTCGAGTACCGGTAAACCAGTCGGTGAAATTTACAAGAAGATTGGTTTTGCCGGCTTGTGGAACGGGTTGGCCATGAGAATTGTGATGATCGGTACTTTGACAGGTTTCCAATGGTTAATCTACGATTCTTTCAAAGTCGCTGTTGGTCTTCCAACTACTGGTGGCCATTAGGTTTGTCAAATTATTATTTTGTGAGCTTTGTCGTCTACTATGTCTTGACATGGTCAAGGTATCGATGGACCTGTTATATATTTGCAACTATACACTTTGTTATATGTGATACTGTGTGATCGCCGATAAGCTGATGAGCTTGTCTGTTTGCGGACTTCCTATGAGTTTCTACTCTTTATTGGTTAATTTCGATCGATTCTGTATACTCAAATTGGTCCAGTAACGTTCCATACCTGTCCAAATCAGAGATAACTCATTTCAGTACACCAGCCAATCAGCTTCACTCGAAAGATGTGAAGATGACTTTTGAAACTGGAGTGAAATCCGGGGTATCTGCCATTTTTCGAACCTCATCTGTTTTTTTCATCGTGTCAATAAATTCACTTACAAAAAAAAAAAACATAAACAAAAGTAAACAAAAGATCAATTAGGGGTTTCAATTATCTATCATATCCAATTGATCACACAAAAGCCATGGTGTCTGCTCCGAATTCTCCTGTAAAGGAGTTGGAAGACAAAGAAAACAGCTATGGTTATATGAAGAAGAATCTGTCAAGACGACACTCTTTAGCTCCTATGAAGAGCATTCTAAAGAACTCATCTCTATCACAGCTGTCAATGGAATCAGACTCCAATCATACCATTGCTGTGATGCAGCAAATCAGGTCAATGGATACAGACGACCATACTGGGAATATCACATCCAACAGACGAGTCTCTTTTGCTCCGGAGGTCACTCTACATAAGATCGATATGATCCCTCAGTCGTTTGAACCATCTCCGAGGAGACAACCAAGGAGAAGAGATACACTACAATTTATCTCTCCTCTCACAGCTAGTGAGGATGGATATGATGATCATAGCAGTGATATGGAGATTGAATCGTATGACAGCGAGGAGCAGAATATGAACAAAGCAAGTAATCCATTTTTGATATATCAGGATGAGGCCCATGAAGCTCGTGAAGCTCAACAGGAACAAAACGATGAAGATGATTCAGAGTTCAACAGTTTGTTCGACGAAGATCCTAATGGTATGGATCTCACTTATCATCTGGGTCATTTAAAGACAGACACGGTGCTCTCTGAGAGTAACGTCAGTCAAGATATGGATATAACAACACATTCTGGTGAATTACACACTTCCAACACATTGCAACAGGACATGGAGCTCACAATGCATTCTGGTAACTTGCAAAGCTCTAATGTACAAGATCAGGATATGGAGATGACAGTTCATCATGGAATGTTACAGAGTTCTAGTGCTGAACCACGTCTTTCAGTCACAAACAGACAAAATTCAAGTTTTAAATTGGCGTTACCTCCTAAGAAACCAGTACAAGAGGACATGGATATCACTCAACATCAAGGAAAATTCATCGAACAGAGTGAAGAAATGGATCTTACTGAGTCTCAGGCTAATTTTATGGAGAATAATGAAGAGATGGACATCACTCAGCATCAGAGTAAGATCCAGGAGCAAGAAGAACCACAGGATATGGAACTTACTGAAGTAGTTATTAAGAGACAAAGTATTATTCAACCAGATCTCACTTCAGATAGAGAACAGATGGACTTGACTCAGCATGTTGGGCTGATGATATCTGAATCTTCTCAACCTCTTGCCCAAAGCACTCAAACACAATTATCTCAACCTCTCGCACAGAGCACACAATCACAATCATCAGAGCCTCAACTTGCAAGTAAACAACTATCACATATAACAGAAGTCTCTGAAACTGAGGAAGAGGAACCTCTGAAGAATTTGCTCTTGCAAAGAGTGAAAAATCACCAGAATTCAAGCTTCAACTTTGATTCGAGTGAAATGGAGGGTCAAGAAAGTGTTAGTGAACCAACAGTCACTGCTTTTGGAGATCCTTCGCTTATTCATGATATTTTGAGAGTCACTGGTGGATCTCAAGATGATATGTTGCATTTGGAAACCCAAGAACAGCTTCCTGTCATGCCAACACCCAATAAGAGATCTTTTTCAACACCGAAGAAGGCAACGTTGACAGCAGAGAATGGGTCACCACAAGAGAGGTCCTCTTCTTTGAAGAAGAGAAAATTGTCATTCACACCAAATGGGAAGAGTCTTATATTGGACAACGAACAACAATCACCAACGACTCAATCCCAAGTACCAAGCTCACCAGCTATCGAGAACTCTTTAAGCGATTCTCTTTCAACACCAGTGAAAGACTCTGTAATACTATCATCACCTAAAGATGCAGACACTAACATTGAACTGTTAATCCAGTCTTTGACACCTAACAGAACCAAGAAGAGAGAAAGTTTTGGCTATGTTTCTCAAAGTCCAAGGAGAAGATCTATCAGTGATGAAATGTCGTTGACGCCTTTGAGAATGATGAAAGAAAGCTCACAAGAAGGTCTCAACTTGAAGCAAGCTGTTGTTACAACAATTGTTCCTTTAGCATCGGAAGAAGTAGAGATGGCTGATATCACAGATGATTATGAGCCGGTCGAATTCAAGACTTTCTTGAAAGCAGCTGGAATCAAATTTTATGATGACTTGAACGTGAGAGACAATTCCAACGATTTAACCTTAGCGCCATTTGATCATGATAGCGTCGGTCTTGTTGACTATTTGTCTGGTTTACAAAAGTTGAAACGGTTGGAGTTGATCAATTTTAGCTGTAATGAGTTACGTAAAAATATTGAAGAAGGTAAGCTGTTGTTCGAAAATTTGGACAAAGAAGTCTCTGAGGAGAATCCACCTTTGATCAGAGAGTATTTTGAAGCGACAGATCAAGTCCAAAATACGATGAACATTCAATTCCAAGTGTTGAAGAATTATGCTAGACAACAAGCTAAAAGTGTGTGGTATACATGGAGATCAAAGTTGGTTGAAGGAGTTCGTCAAGGCTTAATACTGAACAAGAGATCTTTGGAAGATAGTAGATTGAAACTTGATTCTCAGATTGACCAGCTCACTTCCGAACAACGTGAGAGCATAAAACAAGTTGAGTTCTTGACAATGAAACTTGGAAAGTTGATGCAACATAAACTTGAATTTGAAAAGTGTGATAAAGATGAATTGATGTCTTCGAGATCTAAATTGATATCAATTTCAAATGAATGTTTGGAGAGAGGAAACCAGCTTGAAGTTTTGAAGTCTAACTTATCTGAATTGGCCGGGTCCCTTGATAGTACTCAAACAATGATAGCAGATTTAAATCAAGAAGTCTCTCAACTCAGTAACAAGATAAAGGAGAGCGAAATCTTCTCCGGTGGTGATGTTCACAGAATGCAAATTGAGTTCGCTGTCTTGGAGAGAATCACTGGATTAACTCTTGTCAGTTTCGAGTCTGATGTAGTCAAAATGCAGATTGGTAACGTTGGAATTGCATATGATACTACATTTAATACCAGTGACTTCCAATTACGTGAAAGTGATTCTCTGATTATCAACAAATTTCAACACAGTTTAGTGGACAGGGTTAATTTTACAATTGAAGAGCAGATCTCGACATTTTTGAGAAACTATCGGATGTTACAAAAGATCGACGACAAATTTAACAAGTTGAGATTGTACTCCAATGATCCTATAAAGTTCATCGATCTGGGTGAAAAAATCATTGTTCAGATCAAAGAGATCTATCCTGGATACAAGAGATTGATAAACATCCCAGTTGATTCACAAATTTTACAAGAGCTGAAGGTAAAATTAGAACAGATCCATATTGAGATAATCAGCTATAATGCTAAAGAAATACGTGAATCATATTCTACCGATATTGAAGAATTGGAAAAATTGTTAAGCAAAGTGATGTTGATCTAGAAACGTGTGTATTAATATTGTATATTATCTAAATTTTATATCTCGGATGGGAATATGAGTAAATGCTGAGAAGATGAATATGAGCGAGAAGAGAAGAAATTAAAGCAGTTGCAGACAGGTGGTGACGTTGGCTCTGGTACAACACATACAGAGACAACCAAACACATTGGCACAGAAAGAGTCGTGGACACACCAATCGTCAAAGAAGGTGACAGTCCCGTAGCATGTCAAAGAGTCCTTCCAAAACTCCGAGCATTCACTCTCTTCTCGTACGTACCGTTGACGATATGGGATTTTCTCTTCTGTTTCCTCTTCTGGAGAGGATGACTGTTGTTTGCGGTACTCCAACGCTGACTTCTCCTGTGGTTGTGAAGATATCACCGCTGGTGGTGGAGCAGTAATTGTCTCCTGAGATCTGTCCACGTCCTGCTCCAACTGCGATGTTGTGTCTTCATACCGCGAATGTGATGTGATCGTGGAGGGCAGAAGGTTCTAAATAAAGTTAGAGTTAAGCTTTTAAGTTTGATCTGAATATGCACTTACACTTGGCACTGTTGTGAGCTCTTCAGCTGGTTGTGGTTCCACCATAATTCACAAACATACAGTCGTGTACTGTAGCCTCGATTTTAAGCTTCTATTGTTACTCGAAACTTTATATTTACGGAACCATCCAGCATTAAGTAATCAAAGATTTTCAAAAGGTAGTGTTGCTCTCACCAGACCTGCAGCGAAGCGCATCGATCGTGCTGGAGCACTATGAGATCATAATACTTGTTGTGGTGTAACGTTGTTGAAAAGTTGAGATTTCAGTGGTGAAACAGCAAGACAATATGATCTGCAGAACGACCAGTGTGTCTTGTTCTTCCTGTATGAAAGGTTGTATAGTAAACATTTTTTACTAGTTTGTAGTGTACCTGCCAGTTTACCCAAAGGTTACCCTACTTTAAATTTTCACGGTATAAAGAAAAAGTTTTTCAGTCAACTCATTTTCATCATCTCAACAAATGGATTGGAACAGATTTGAAACACTGTTGAGGGGCTCAATCCCTTACTGGTTTCTCTGTTTAGTCCTATAATGAGATATGCCTTTTTCGCTAACCACGATCATTACCTATTAGTCGTTGTTTGATAGTAGGAGAGCATACATTCTGTCCATAATTATTCTTCGTATTCTTGTATTCTTGTATTGATGTAAACGCTGATCTCATCTCTCGGAGGTTTAAGTACTAGTACTCTCACTCTTGATAAAACTGGTTGTCATTGACTACCTGATTGGCGTGGAGAAAACGCTATTGCACCGCCTTTCCACTGTTCCCTAGCGTCTGTTGTCGTTCTTTGACGAAACACTGCTGTGAATGTGTCTCTCTACACTACCTTTACCGCCCTGTTTTGTCAAGAATGCACGACTTTGAGGATTGGCCAAAAAATACACGACTGTAAACTTTTCTGCTTTAATTGCACTACTCAAACGAAACCTGATCGCTTAAATACTGACATAAATCTAAACAGATGACATCGTACATCACGCTAGAGCAATTGACCGAGAAGATCCTGAATGATCTTCGTGCTGACGTGATACCTGACGTTCTGGAATCGGGAGATCTGTTGATCAATTGCTTGACTCTCACGAAGTTGAACGAATCATGTTCATTGATAGGTAAAGAGTTGATCAAGATGGAAGCACGCCAACCGTCAGATCCACAGCTCCACGAGGTAGTGAAAAGCAGATTACAAAGAATCACAGCCACGATTAACTTTGAATTGTTCAAGAACCAACAGATAATCAAACAAGAAGAAGAGGCCTTGATGAAAGCTTCAGAGATGCCTGTGGCGAATGAGGAAGAAGAGTTTGAAATAATTGAGATGCCTAAAGAAGAAGACGAAAATGAGCTTCGTAAGAGGCTTTTCGAGTCCAACAACGAAGATTTGAGACAAGAGCTTAACGAACACCATGAAAATTTGCAACAAGAAATAATGAACGACTTCGCACCATTAGTGAACTACTTGAAAGACGCAGCATACAAACTTCAGCATCTTGTAGAGGAAGATAAACATGTCATGGACAAGGCTGAAAACAATTTGTCAAATACACAGTCACAGTTCAACTTGAATTCCTTAAATTTGTCCAGATTTCACAAACAGGGCAAATTATCTTACTGGGAAATGGCCAAAATTCTGTTCTTGTTTGTTGTCATGATTCTCTTCACCATGTTCATTATCACAATATTCTAAGCTTCGAGCTCGTAGCACGTCAGGCTTCAAATGATGTCTTTTGAAGTCTGTGCATCTCGCCCGGTTAGGTATTTGCGCATTGTGCACGACTTATTCCAATGTTCTATGCATGGAACAATTTCAGTTGCAGCATTGAAAATTGAGGCTGACTCCATGGTTCAAAATTGCTGCTCTCTAATTGAGTGTGTCTCGAGTATTGAAAGAAGGTTAAAGTTGTTTCTTTAATTGAATTGGAAAAGAAAGGGTCTTGTCAATTTAGCACACTCACTGGTTTAAGAAATTTGGAGATGGGGTTGTTCGAGACTATTAAGGGCAATCTTACACCCCTGAACATCAAGAAGGCTAAGGGCATGTATAACAAGTTCAAAGGCCATGGATCGAAATCAAAACAGTCGAAGGTAGATGATGATGGTAATGGTTATGGAGGTGCTTCTGGTGGTAATTATGGATCTGGTGGTGGCTCTGGTGTCAATTATGGATCTAGACAGAACTACGGAGGTCAAGAAAATTATACAGCTGCTGGAATGCAAGGAGGTGGAGTCGGAGGGGAATATGGATCTGGAAGAGATAATTACGGAGGTAGAGATGATTCATATGGTGTGCAAAGGAGCAGAAGCAGAAGTAGTTCTGAGAGTTCAAGAGATGAAGGCTATGGTAGAAGTGGAAATAATGCTTATGACTCTAGAGGTGATACTTATCATTCCGACAGAGACGCTTTCAGAGAGGATCAAAGAGATGATATGTATGACTCTCAAAGGGACTACGGATCCAGGGATGAGTATGGTCAAGGTGGTTACGCTCAAGGTGGATATCGTTGAAGATTATGGTTCACAATAGAGCCAGCTTCTTTTCAAATTATTTTATACTAATTTTTCTTTTTATACTACTTCGCCATGAGAAGCTCTTTCAATTCCACTAAATCATCCCATTCGCCTCCATTTCAAATCAATCTCAGCAATTCTGGCATCTCACCTTCCAATCTCACCACAAAAGTCGTGTACTCCCAAGACGCCATTCCGTGCGATGAGCTCCGCGTCCCTAAGTAGTAATCCAGGGCTGCGGGAGTGGTGCCTTTATTTTTTATGTGACTAAGACGCCTAGAACATATAAATAAATACGATAGCAGGAGTTAACTGGGTGTTGATACGGATCAATTCGTGTATAATGTCCGGTAAGAGCTCTGTTAACTTGATTATAATCCCATCTGAAGGTGTTGGTGTATTCAGTGAGTTCCATTTCGCGATATATTAAGAGGCTTGTCACTAACGATAATTTGCTGTTTTGTAGAACTTGGACAGACGTTATTCGAAGTTATCAAATTGATTGAAGATGCCAAACTAAGAGTCAAGATCATCTTCAACAGCAAATCTACCCATCTGGGACCTACGATGTTGTTGGTGGAGGAATACGGCTTGAAATTGGTGTTCAATTCAAATTCTCACCTTCTCATGCTTATCGAGATCTACAACTTCAACAAAGTCCTCTTCAGCAGGAACGATAACGTTTTAAATCTGGACTACAGACACCCGGAATTCCAGCGAATTTATAACAAAATCTTCGGACCAACTTACCCCGGAGAGTTGGACGATTCGAGCTATTTCTTGAACTACGACGGAGTGTGTTTCAAATTTGACTTGAAAAATTACACCAGATCGCAGAAACTCCTCCAATACATCAACGAGAACTCGCATTCAATTTTTTGCAAATCAGTTTACATCTTCCAAGGTAGTTCACTCAAGGAATATATTAAAAATGATCATGGAGACCAGGTCTCTTTCTTGAAGAGAGTGGTCAATGCTCGGATCAATTTGCTGTTGAAGACGGTAAATTTCGGTTTCAAAGACCCAAAGCTGAAGGTTTATCCGGCAGTCATTGGTCGAACCACAATGCACAGTACAATCACTCATTTAGGACCTCCAGAAGGTGTCTTTGTCAAAGGCACAGACAAATATCATAACTACTATTCGATCGGATGCGATCTCTGCTTCGATATAAGCAAAACCGATGGCTCTTCACCAATCCTAAAGAAGATCAACATCCATAACAATCTCATCAACTCATTGGAGTTCATGAAGTATGACAAATTGGTGTGGGATTTGGTCGTCGGAACTCACACTGTGAAAGGATACGCTACTTACGACGTGATAGTACCATTGTTCAAGACAGCCCCTAAACCCATCTTTTTGAACAGGAATGAGTACGATTTGGTCAACTCCTTGAACAACAAATTCGAGAAGATAAACCTTTCTCAACAACAGAATTTCGAATTGATCGATTATGAAGATGATTTCGATGAAGGTAGCGATCTGACTTATAATGAGGAGATTGGTGCTGAGATTAAACACGAATCATCGTCTGAAACGTTGTCGAAAAATAATCTTAGCACTTCTTTGACTATTGATAGGTCCAAGGATTGGGGGTTAACCAATTTATACTCTTACAGTAACATCTTATTTGAAGTGTTACTCGACACCAATGAGGTATCGATGGTGTCTATTTTTTAGTGCTAAGGGTGTGGTATCTACTAAGATATCTACTAAGATATCTACGGGAATATCCACTGGAATATCTACTGATGAGGTATATCAATCATGTTGCCAGCTGCCTATGATACTAAGTATTGTTTTATGAACAAACTCACGCTTTGCCCTGATACACAGTGGTTTCTGTATGGTCTCACCGGTGCGAGCTCGAGTCTCGCCTTGTTCAGTTCTATCTGCTATACATTTCAATTCTTCAATGCTATTATTATTTATTTATGATATATAATGAAAGAAACATATTTATATGATAATTAGTCTGTCCTCACTGGGAGTTGACACTACCATAATTTTTTACGGCTCTCTTTCTTCGATTTTCTAACTTCTTTATCTTTCTTGGTCTTCTCTTTATGAACTCTGCTTAGTTTCTCCCATTTTCGTATTTTCAGTGAATCCGTCTCACCAACAAACTCCACTCTTTGAAGGTCTCTTATAAACTTCTCAATACACTCATCAAAATTCTGACTTCTTGACCTGAACGAGTCACTACTGATCACCAAACCCCCTTGCTTGGATCTTTTATACACTGAATCAAGCTCCATATATTTGTTGTACACTAATTCTGGCAATAATTCACGTAACTGCTTGTTCATCACTTCTTCAGACATAGTAAGAACCAGTTTACTTGAAGTCTTATTCACTTTCTGACCACCAGGCCCTGAGCTTCGCACATATGTGGTTTCAAAGAGCTTACTCCAGGGCAAACTGTTCCTATTCAACCTCTTCACCCAATCAGCACTGGTCCTAACACCAGTTTCTTGCAATCTGACCAAGCTCCATCTCATGAAGATTGTGTCAATTTTTCAAAACAGCATTTTACGAATTTTTGTATCGTTGGTGGTCGTGTAAATGACACCAAAATTATTATAAGAGCAGTTTACGAAGTGTGGCTTTTTCTTGCTTTGATGGGGGATCTGCTCGGAGGCTCTTTAGCAATTATAAAAGGCTTTTCAATCGCTAAGAGTAGCAACAGCAATATTAGAATTGAGGATATAAAAGCAAGATGTTCGCGTTGAGAAGAAGTCAATTGATCGCATCAAGAGGATTAGTAAGAGGATTCCAAAGTTACAGTGCAAGAATGGTTCAAATCGGAGATAAGATTCCACACACAGAGCTCAAAGTGTCAAGTCCAGACGACAAGTTTGATTTGGCTTCAAAAGTGCTGAGCGGTAAGAACATCATCATCGGTGTTCCTCTGGCCTTCAGTGGTCCATGTTCGAACACTCATATTCCAGGTTTTATCAAGCAATTGCCTACTTTCCAGTCTAAAGGTTATGACAAGTTGTACGTTGTAGCTGTCAATGACGCTTTTGTCATTGGTGCCTGGGCTAAGACCTTGGTTGGTGAAGATGGTAACCCAGATGTCACCATCTTGGGTGATCCAGAACTGAAATTTGTAAAAGAGTTGGACTTGGCTTTCGACGGTACTGAGGTCTTTGGTAACTGGAGAAGTAAGAGATTTGCTCTTTTAGTCGAAGACGGTAAAGTTGCTAAGTCTTTTGTCGAGCCAGACAACACCAGTATCGATGTTTCCGAGGCTGAAAAGGTTGTCAAGGCTATCTAGTTGACTAGCTTATGGTGACTAGCTTATGGCGACTTCTGACAAGAACTGTAGCACCAGTGATATGATGTATTACGGCTGGATGAATGAAATAGTATTTTATTTAGTAGCTAAAATGACATTGAGCTGTAACAAAGTGCTATATAACATTGATGTAGTGGCAGAATAGTGTCGAATAATATTTTGGACTCAACTATCGCAGTTGTTGTAGAGCTATTTGATAGCCGATAAGAGAGTCGTGCAATCAAAACACAAAAAAATAAGATAGTGCATAAAAACACAAATTACATAAAAGTGCATACAGCTCAGAACTACATTTAATTTATAACTAAATTACAACTAGTTACAATTGATTACACTTAATAACAGTCTAATTTATGCCCGTAGAATGCTTAAATAACTCAATTATACAGTAGGTTCACCATTAGGATCGACATCCTTATCACCAATGTCCTGCTCTTGCTTAGGTACCGGTTGCACTAAATAGTTGTCTCTGTACCATCTCAACTGCTCGATACTCTCCAAGATGTCAGATTTCGCAGTATGTGCACTCTTCTTATGGGGACATTTCTCTATCAACTCAGGATTGTGTCTCTTCCCCACCTCCATAATGGTACTCACGTCGATAATCCTATAGAAAAGGTAGTTCACCACTTTAGGCATTTCTCTCACCATGAAGATCCGATCCATATGGACTGAGTTACCAGCTAAGATACCTTTGTTTCTACTAACGTACTTGGAAATATACTCCAACAACTCAGACTGGACCTGTTCCAAAGACTTGTCGGATTTGAGCACTTTATCAGTCAACCCACTGGACCCATGATGTTCAATACACCACTCCCCCATCTTATCCATCACCTCCGCGTCATAGTGTACTACAGACTCATACCCGGTCTCATCTACAACGTTCAAATCCTGGTCGGTGATAATACAACAGATCTCAATGATATGGTCGTTAACAGTATCAAGTCCTGTCATCTCACAATCGATCCAGATGATCGGTTTCAAATGGTCGATGTTGGTAGCAGGCTTGGGGATCTTGGGAATGGACTCTGGGAGATCGAGACGTGGTTTCTTAGCCACCGGGGCTTCACCACCAAGTGTTTCCAGGGAAGTCATGAACGGTTTAACAGCTATGTAAGGGGATAGGAAGGCTCTTGGGGGCTGTCTGAAAAGAGTTGATCTTTGAATGATTCTTTTAAACATTGACAGGTGAATTTTTCACTTGAGCTCATCTGAAAAAAATGAAAAAGTGAAAAATTTCCAGGCTTTCACTACAAGTTTTTATAGAGATACAACAAGATGAAGGCAAGTGTGGCGTTAAAGCAGACAAGAGATGAGTACTAACAACAGAATTAGCAAAGAATTACTTCGTTAGACATCAAGCTTTTAGTATCGGAATTGGAGAACGAGATCAAGGACTACCGTTTGCAAAACATTTATAACTGTTTGAACAACTCCAAGACTTTTCTCTTGAAGTTCTCAGTTCCGGACTCTAAGAAGAACGTTGTTGTGGAATGTGGATCCAAGTTTTATTCCACCGATTTCCAGAGACCAACGACCCAGGAACCTTCCAATTTCGTAGTCAAATTGAGGAAGCATTTAAAATCGAAAAGATTGTCCAATTTGAAGCAAATCGGTGATGATAGAGTTGTGGTATTTGAATTCAGTTCAGGTTTGTATTACCTTGTCATGGAATTTTTCAGTGCCGGTAATATCATTCTTTTGGACGAAAATTTGAAGATTCTCTCTTTGCAAAGACTTGTTCTGGAGAAGGAGAATAATGACAAATATGCCGTTGGTGAACCTTACAATCTCTTTGATAAGACTCTTTTCGAGGAAAAGACTCATCAATTGCACACTTTCACCTTGGAGGAGGTATCAGACTGGATCAAGAACCAGAAGATCGTTAACAATAAAGTGTTGTCTATACATAAATTGCTCTTTTTGAAAGCATCTTATTTGTCGAGTGATTTGATCCAAATGAAGCTTTCTGACTCACAGTTAACACCTTCAGAAAGCTCTATGATGATTTTAGAAGACGAGGAGAAGTTGAAAAAAGTGGTACAAGCTTTGAACGCTGCTGAAACCTCTTTGAATGACATTTTACAACAATCTTTGCATAAAGGGTTCATACTAAGTAAGAAAAACCCTATTTACGATGCCACCAAACCGGAATCGGTGGAGTTTATCTACGAAGACTTTGCTCCATTTGTGCCTAGTCATAAACCAATTGATAATGTCGAAGAGATCGAAGGCTACAACAAGACTCTCGATAAGTTCTTTACAACGTTAGAATTGAAGAAAAACTCTTTGAAAGAGCAGCAATTGCAGATAAATTCGGAGAAAAGGCTTCAATTGGTGAAAGACGAGAACCAGCTGAAAATCGATAAACTTGAACAATTGAAAGCGATGAACATCAAGAAGGCGGAATTGATCATGATCAACAGTGATATCGTGGAAAACTGTAAATCAATCGTGCAGTCTTTGATAGACCAACAAATGGACTGGCAAAATATTGATAAGTTGATCAATGTTCAGAAACAAAGAGGTAACGAGATGGCCCAGTACATTGTCACTCCACTCAATTTGAAAGAGAACAAGATCAATTTGTCACTTCCTGAAATCGACTATGATGGATCTGAAAGCGACTCTGATACCGAGTCAGAAAGCGATAGCGATAGTGACAGTGATGATGATTCGAATGAGAAAAACCAGAAAAAAGGCAAGAGAGATAACGTCATCACAGTGACTATTGATTTGTCTTTATCAGCATTTGCTAACTCTTCCACTTATTTCGATGCTAAAAAAGATGCTCAATTGAAACAATTGAAGACCGAACAAAATGCATCGATTGCCATCAAAAACACCGAACGTAAAATCAACAAGGACTTGAAGAAGATTGAGAAAGATTCAACCACTAATCAAGTTTTGAAACAGATCCGTACCAAATCGTGGTTTGAGAAATTCTTTTGGTTCATCAGCGGTGATGGTTACTTGTGCATTGCTGGACGTGATGCCTCTCAAATCGATTTGATCTATTTCAAACACTTCAACAATGAAAGTGATTACTTCGTTTCCAACGATTTGGACAACTCCTTGAAAGTGGTTATCAAGAACCCATACAAGAATAAAGAGGTGCCACCAATGACTTTATATCAAGCTGGTGTATATTCTTTGTCCACCACGAAAGCTTGGGAAAACAAGATTATCACATCTCTGTGGTTTGTCAAAGGTAGTGAGGTTACCAAGAAGGACTTTGATGGTAGTTTGTTACAAGCTGGAATGTTGAATGTGACAAAGGAAAAGACTTATCTTCCACCAGCACAATTGAACTACGGTATTGGCTTTTTATGGATTGGTGATGATAAGACTAGTGAAAAATATGTCGCTAATCGCGTTAAAAGAGATGAAGACTTAGGGTTCAAGTTGGTCAATGATAACCAGTTGATCGTTGACAAGAGGAAAGAATTAGAAAGTTTAGTGACTAAATTAGAGAAGGAATTGGAGAAAGAGCAGGAAAAGCAGATGAACAAAGTTGAAGAAGAAGTCAAGAAGGTGAATGTCGAGGCGGAGGAGGAAGAGGAGAAGTTTGTTCCTACACCTTATACACAGATTCAACTGAAAGTTCGTGGTAAGAAATCCAAGTTGAAGAAGATTAAGCAAAAATACGGTGATCAGGACGAAGAAGAGAGGAAGTTGAGAATGCAAATCTTGGGTAATGTCAAGCAGACTTCTTCACAAGAGTCAGTAGCGGCAGTGAATGCTTCTGAGAAATCAAACGGTGCCTGGAAAGTCTCCCGGAAGAAGCAAACGTTGATCAACCAGTTGAAGAAGATCTTGGAGGATTTACAGGACAGTACAGAAGATGATGATGAAGAGAGACCACAATTGGTCAGTTATCGTGAAAGTTTGGATAAGCTTATTTTATCCCCACTCAAGACCGATACCATTGTCGAGGTGGTGCCTGTTTTCGCACCATGGTCGTCTCTACAAAAATACAAGTACAAGACTAAGATTCAACCTGGTAACTTGAAAAAGGGAAAGATTATCTCTGATTTACTTGAGTACTACAAGAAAGATCACCTTAAAAAATTGAAAGAAGAGGGAGACGAGTGGTTTGATGACAAAAATCTCATCAGCAATACCAACCAACAAGATTTGCTTCTCACCATCACCGTGAACAAGATGAAGATCGCTACAGGGGCTGACACTCAGAAAAAGAGAAAATGACTAAGGGAAAATGACTAAGGGAATTTTAGTAAAAAATTACTAAGATTTGTCAGAGTTGATTCGTAAAATGCTCATTTGAAAAATTTCATGCACGCGGTGAAGTTTAAACTGTGGATATAAAAGCGACACAAAAGTTGGGGGTGATTCTCAATGAAACCAGTGTGAATAAATATACATGAAGAGGTTGCTCTCAGTGGTCAGTGTTGTAGTTATATTTATGTCATTGTTGATCAACAGGATGTCCGCGTTTAACAAGTCGTCAAAGTTGCCAGTCTATTTCGTGAGCCATGGAGGCCCAACGTTTATGTACGAGAACGATCCATATGGTGATAAAGGTGCCTTCAACACTTTGAAGAAGTTGGGATCTGAGATCGTTAACAAGATCAAGCCTGATTATATCATCGTTGTCAGTGCCCATTGGCAATCGGCGGGACCAAATTTGATCGAGATCGACTATCCAAGTCCAAAGCTCGACTCCAAACTGAAGCTTCTCTCAGATGAAGAGAATGAGTTGATCTACGATTTCTACGGGTTCCCAAGTCACATGTACAAAGAACAGTTTCATTCAAGAGGATCCAAGACCATTGCTCTGGATATCGCTGAGAAATTGAAAGAAAGTGGGTTCAATACCAAGTTGACACTGCGTGGTATCGATCACGGTGTCTGGGTACCATTCAAAGTTCTCTTTACCGACTCTTCTAAAGTCGATTCCCATGACTGGGATTTGCCTGTCCCCGTTATCCAGGTGTCCTTGACCTCCTCTTTTGAACATGATATTCATCACAAATTGGGTCAAGCTTTGGCACCTTACAGGTACCAGAACGGATTGATAATTTGCTCAGGTATGTCTGTCCACAATTTAAGAGATCTTCACCCATCGCTGGCCAATGGTTATAAAGCTCTGAGCTACGGTGAACCTTTCAACACATTGTTGACCAACGAGATCATGAGTCAAGTCGGGTCCAAGAGATTGGACAAGTTCAACGAGTTGTTCACCACCCACAGAGCCCTCTATCAAAAAGCGCACCCTACTAATGAGCATTTCTTACCTGTCGTTGTAGCCTCTGGAGCCGCCGACGCTGAGGTTGGGAAAGAATTGTACAACTCTGCCAACTTGAGTTTGGGTTGGGGTGTCTACGAGTTCAACAATTGAACCATTTGATCTATTTTATAAAATTCATTATAGCTAAAACGTTACATCACTGTGGCTAAAGCATCTCTACTCTGTAGCTGAGCCCAGCTGTGGCTGGGGCCAAAAAAAAGTTATATCACTATGGTATAATGTACACTACCATCTTGTTTCAACTCGGCTGATACCGAGCTCTGTACCGAGCATTCTCTTAGGACACCTTTGATGACTCCACAGTCGAATTTGAGGTACAAATTGACGATATCCAATTTGGAGAGTGATTCCTGGTTGGAGTCGAATCTGGTGATGAACCGATGTTTCGAGTCAATTAAGACGTAGGTACCTCTATGATTGGTACGTAAGTTGTCCATCTGCTTTAAATACAAGTTTTTCCACAAATCTCTGGCTATAAGCTTCATGATGTTTAAGGTGTTGGAGAAGTCCTGGGTCTCTGATTTGTCGAACATGATCAATTCGAGTAAAGATCTCCCCACTTGGTACCCGTATTTCTCTATTCTTTCGTGATTGTTCTCATTGGCTAGCAATGGCAAATCTTGCAATTGCTCAATACCTCCGAAGTGGTAGTCCTCGATGGGCTTGTCTTCTTGTAACTCTGTGGTGATTCGGAGAGACAAGGGCACCATCTCCATGATCAAAAACTCCAAACATGATGAATTCACTTTCTTCGGCTCTTCTACTACTACAGGGTTGGGTCTCGCTTGAGACACAGGCGGTACAGCTGACATCTACTGTTGTTATAATATAGAGAAGGTGATAGTGTATAACTAAGATTAAATATATGCTCCATGTTTTTTTTTTTTTTTTTTATCTCTCCAGTACACTACCTCCGCTCACCAATAGCTGCGAGTCCTTGACAGTATCAGGATCGTTTTCGAGTCTTTTCCACGACCTGATGTCATTCCTCTGGGTATCCACTTCAAAGACACGAACTCTTCTCTGGGTACCTCCATAACCAGCGTAGCCACCTTCTCCAATGGCCCCACCGTAACATAGCCAGAAATCGTTCAACAAGCAGTAATCGTTACAATGATCATGTCCTACACTTAAGACACTAACCCCCAATCTTTTGAGAGTCTCGTAAGCGCCTGAATTGTACCGTGGAGCTGTGACAGCTTCCTTGATATCACCTACAACGACATGATCTTTCACTTCTGTGTACTCTGGGAGAGGAATATGGAAGAATGCCATAGAGAGATGGATATGTGTGTACAGTTTCCTCTCCTCTGCATGTTCATCGTATTGTAATTGAAGCCAGTTGATCTGGGACCCTTTGAGCCAGTCATAACCGGGATTGGTCTTTGGTGATTGTGAATACTTGTGTGAATCGAGGAACCACAAAGACATAGCCGGATTTCTGGACAGTGACAGTTCTACGCTTAATTGGTAGTTACCAACACCATCGATATCCTCTGGACCCAAAGAAGTTAGGGAATAAGGTAATGAAGCTGCAAGAAGCATCACTTGTTCTCTTGTCATGGACCCTTCATCATCGTGATTGCCCATCACCATGGCATATGGGATCTTTCTCTTGATAAATGGTGCTACACTCTTGAGAAGAGTGGTCTTGGAGTCCTTTGTAGTTTCACCAAAGATCTGGTCTCCAGTCAACACGACGAAATCAGGTTTCTCCAAATCTAGCACTCTGTCCAAGAATCTCAATGTTCTTGGGTCAGCTTCGCAGTTGACACCACTCGATGCCGGAAACGGGTCTCTGCAGACGCCGACACCGGTGCTGAAATGGAGATCTGCCACTTGCAAGATCTTGAATTTGGAGTCCTTGCGAATCTTCAACACCGGTTTCACCAGTTCAGAGCTGGTACCTTTCCTATAAGTAAGGTAAGGCTCTAAACCCGGTGAAGATTCCATTTGAAGAGGTGTTTTGATCAAAGTCCAATTAGGTCTTGGGTCGACACAGTCGGGCCCAAATAACACCTCTACCTCGTTGATCACGTACCCTTTCACAAATTCTCCATACTTCAACCAGATTCCGTAGTCGTAGTATCTCCAACCGGACAGTTTCAACTCTACAGAGCCGATATCGGTCAAAATGTACTCTGGAGTGCCCGAGGTCGTGTTTGACACGTGAATATCAACAACTACCAAAGACTCCAGAGGATGATCCGTTGGTGAGGTGATCTTTGTGAAGAGATAGTTTGCCTTAGTCCATGAAGAACCAAGCCTGAGATCTGCTTCGTATCTACGATACCCATCCAATTGACAGTTCTTGTTGAACAACCCACATTCTTTGATCACCAAGTCTTGTAGGATCAAGTCGTTACCTTGGTAGGGGATGATGTTATGCCACAGAGGTGGTAGCACATTCTTGAACATCAAGTCCACCACTCCAACAAATAGTAGCATCGACGTGGCCAGCACCGCAAGATACGTGAGCTGCCTCAACCATCGCTTCGAGAGCCCTATAGCCATTGTATGATGTGTTGTACGATTAAGTGGTTGAGTAATTAAGATTTACTTTTATTATTTCCTAGCGTTAAAGCTTTTTTATATGAAAATCTCTAGCGCATCGCCATCTTTATATAGCATTAGATATCGTAGATATCATTTAGATATGTATAAGTATCACCTTGATATGGTTCAAAGGCCATTTAGACACCAGTTAAATACATCTCTGTCATCCATATAACCTACAAATTATCCAACACCTCGATGCTCACCACTGAGTTCCCTCTCACCACAACTGTTCCTATAGGCTCTTTAGCTGGCAACTCCACTGTGTCCTCCAATGTGATGTTCAAGAACAAGTCATACCCTCTCAAGGACCCTTCCAAACGTCTGTCCCCATTCAACAACACACTGAGTCTCTTGTTCAAATATTTCTTCAACTCCGGAGTGCTCACCATCTTGTCTCTTTATTTCTTCTCCTTCTTCTGTTCACACGCAAAATTTTTCTTCTTTTTCTTGCAAAGATTAAAAAAATTATACTGTTTTCAGGACTCGAACTCAGCACCTCTTTATACCCCAGTGATATCTAATTGATAATTTTTTTTTATTTTTTCGAGCTGTTTACGTTTGATGCTTCAAAAAAGCGTTTCTCGATCTAAATGATTTTTTAGTATCAAAATATCTAATTGATAAAAAGCATTTGTTATTTTTTTTTGTTGGTATCAAGTGTTGTTCTCATAGATACCAAGGCCATTCTAATTGATATAAGAATAGTGAATTGATCAGACACTGCCAGACAGAAATGGACTCAGATGAAATACCCACACTCAGTGATATCATCCAGTCATCACCACTGAGACGCGTACAAGTACTGTCACCTAGAGAAGATGATACTTTGGTGAGACTCTCTTCACTGAGAGATTTGTTGATCACACTAAGAAAACAACTACAGAACCAGGTCAACCAGGCCAGAATCGAGCTAGACTCGTATCAAGACAAACAGTTTGTACAGGAGAAGTTGATCAACAGGTCGGTGCGAGACAAAGATAACGAGTTAGAGATCTTGAGACTGAAGTTGAACAAATTGCCAATTGTAGACAACTGGCCTCTTATCGAACAACTCCTCAAATTATTCCAACCTCTACTTCAGATCAAGATCAACTCGATCAGTTTACTTGACCAGATCAAACATATCAGTTTCAAGCTAAAATATTATAAGTTTTTCGATATCGACATCATTCTCAAAGTTGACATCAACACTGAACAGTTCTTAGACATGTCGCTCGATTGTCATAATGCTCCAGCTGATTTACAGAATTATTTACTTAACCAGCAAAAAGATGTCACTATGGTCGTGTACGGTATCAATTCTTACACCAGGGCGTTGCACAAGAAGATCGAGACATGTTTGGCACTTTACGCTGAATATTCCGATAAATACCAGTTCAACGACATTGGATCGTCGAACGAGTTGATCCGTTTCTTCAAGTTCAAAAACGACCCTGTTTTAACGATCAAATCGGAGTCCAAGCTGTTGAATATCATATGGGATTTGGTGCTAGATGACTATGGAGACTGTTCTGTGAATATAAGGTGTATTTTAACCGAAGGTGATGATACAGTCAACTACGACCATTTGATCAACCAAGTCATCACCAACGAGGGTTTTTATACTGGAATCTCCACTTTTATAGACAACTGTTTAGTCTAAACTGTCCACTCACTTTAGCACCCGCTTAAAAAACACTACAAAATCAGTAAAATAAACTCCTGTGAGCCCAGAGAGCCCCTGATTAACCTATATACCTAAAAACGATACCCCATTTCCACACCTTCCTGCTCAAACCCACATTTCTCGTAAAACCCGATGTTTTTCACGTCACAGTCCAATATTGTCTTGTAGCATTTGTTGAACTGAGCGATCTTCAACAAGTGTTTGATCAATATGAGGCCGAGTTTTTTACCTTGTTCAGAGCCCAATACGGCAATATCCTCGATATGGCCCACT
Organism: Nakazawaea molendinolei; assembly: GCA_030569155.1. Taxonomy (NCBI): domain Eukaryota; kingdom Fungi; phylum Ascomycota; class Pichiomycetes; order Alaninales; family Pachysolenaceae; genus Nakazawaea; species Nakazawaea molendinolei. Next base: position 85,166 of record JAJMKB010000006.1, read on the forward strand.
TTACCACATTTGTGGATCAACTTGCACTCGATGAGCAACATGCCTGTAGCGACGATGACTCCATCCAGGTTGGTGATACACAACGGGTTATAAATGTGCGAGTTTCTAGCCCATTCCACAAAACATCTCTCGTACTCTTCTTTTGTCACGTCTCCAACGGTGGTCAAAGTCTTTAACACCTCCAAGACGTTGTTATCATAATCGTTGATACTCAACCGCCTGATCTCGTACCCAAAAGGCAAGGCAGGTATCTCGTTACTGGAGAACAACGGTGTCTCAACCATATTGAACGATGATGCTGATGATGACGATGTAATCAGTGTAGGTGCCATAGTGTATTTTCTATTCTATGTGTGTGTGTCTCTCTCTCTTTCTTGACAATCGAACACCACCTCTTCTCCTGATCGCAATGACTTTATATATAGGCGCTAAACAAAAAAAAAAATTCGTGTTTGTATCTTCAAGTTCAGCCATCTTTTTTCGTGTTGCTTCTATAATTAGCAATTCCACTTCACTTTGACGTGATCTGATTCCCTCAGCCTCGTCGATCACCAAATGCATGAATAGGCCCCTCAACCCCTCCCCCATACTGGTTGGCCAATAGGATACTCGCTGTATCGACAAACCTAATCTCTTCGTGAACTTTAAACTGTCGTGTGTTCAGACTCAAATTTCCTAAAGAGGAATAGTTATTAGATCTATTGTGAAAAATTCGGGCTCGGAGCTGACTAGTGATCCAGTGATGATCCAGCGATGATCAAAATACCGAGAAGTTACCGCAGATGGCGTAATTTGATCGGATTGGCTATTCTCGTGGTTGTGGTTTACACTGTATCAACTTTGCGTACTCCGCAACCGAAAGGAACGCCTATAAAAGAGATCAAAGAGCCAAAACTCGAGATTAAGATCACTCCAGTAGACAAGAAACTCCCAAAATTGAACATTGACCTGCTCGACAAATCTTTGGAGGAAGAAGAATATGGTGAATTTGCACATCAATTGAATAGCTTGAAACACTCAAAAGGTGATATAACTCACGAATATGCCCTTCTTAACGAGAAAGCATACAAGGATCTTCCCGTCCTCTATAACGCTAGACAGATAGGTCACTCCACAAAACGTGGAATATCACTGGATTATAAATGGAGATTCCCATTGAAGAGCTTGTACAAGCTTGAAAAACAGACCAAAGACTTCCCCAAATTTCAAATTGAGAAAATACCAGCACAACTCGACAGACTCATCTCAGTAAAGAAATTGTTCATCAACAACTGGAACCAGTATTTTTATTATAGCAGAAAATACGACTCTTTCAAACCTTTGACGTTGAGCGGCGTCAATGATTACATAGGATGGTCACAAACATTAATTGACTCATTAGACACTCTATTCATTATGGGCTTCCCAGAGGAGTTCGAGATGGCTGTATCTCATATTGAGACTATCGATTTCACCCTGGCCTCGACTGAAAATATACCGATCTTTGAAACAAATATAAGGATCTTAGGAGGTCTCATCAGTGCTTTCGATATATCACAGGACTACAGATTATTAGAAAAGGCCATTGTAGTGGCAGATATATTACTGAGAAGTTTTGATACTCCGAGCCACGACCCTGTATTGTACTATAATTTAGAGATACAAGATAGGGTTAAAATACCATCAACTACAAACTATCTTTCTGAGATTGGTTCTTTGAGTCTAGAGTTCACAAGGTTGTCTATAATAACAGGAGAAATGTCGTATATGACATATGTCATGGAACTTATGGATAGGTTATTAGATGGACAGACATCCTCTTTTATCGAGAATTTGATACCCGACCAATTGGATCTTAGTGGCTGTGAGTCCTTTGTAAAGGCAGAGGAAGTCACAAATATTCCGAAGAACTCAGAAAAGATGATATTGATCGATCAAGAAGATGAGTTGGTATATTGCATCAAATCTGATAAAATCAAGGGCGCTAACCCCCAAAATCAAGATTTTTCTTTGGAGGGTAAATCTGATTCATTTTATGAGTACATCTTGAAATTGTACATCTTGTTGAACGGGAACCTTGACCCGAAGTACAAGACGTTCTTTGAGAATGCTAAAAATCAGATTAAAAAATTCTTGGTGTTTAAACCCAAGATGTCAAATCAGGATCTTGTGTTTCTCAACAAGATCACAGTCAACCGGCATGAGGACCAATATGAAATTATAAGGCATGACAAAATCTCTCATTTGTCCTGCTTTGCTGGAGGACTCTTCACAATGTCGAGTCGTGTATTTCAGGATAGCTCAGATTTGACTTTAGGTCAAGATTTGACCAAAAGTTGCAATTTTATATCTGAGATGATGGAATTGTTTCCTGAATGGATCCAAGTGGACAGTTGTGACAATGATAATTGCAAATTTGACGAGAGTGAGCGGATCAAAGAGATTGGCCAATCTTCAGGCAAAGTTAAAAATTCAGAGACTTTTAAAGACTACACTATCCAAGACAATAAAAAGACATACAAAGTGAGATCACCAAAAGAGATTCCCTTCTCTAAATACAACCAGAAAAATAAGGTGTGGAAAACAGAGAGTGCTGCTAATCAACCATTAGAATTCAACGATATGGACCCGAGAATTTTATTGAGACCAGAATTGATCGAGTCCTTGTTCATAAATTTTAGAATCACTGGTGAGGAAAAATATCGAACTTGGGCTTGGACCTATTTCGAGAATATTGTCAGATTGACCAGCACCGATGTCACCATCGGGAAGAACACTGAAACTGTCAACTGCCCTATCAAAGATATCACCGATAAAAATAATTATCAAATGATGGACGAATTAGAGAGTTGGTGGTTTGCAGAGACGCTCAAGTATTTTTACCTTATATTTCAAGATAGTAAGGTTTTGAGCTTGGATGAATGGGTGTTTAACACTCAAGGACACCCACTCAAGAAGGAGAAGTACTGGTTACATAAGGATTAGTTTCGTATACTCGTGTTGACTATTAGATTATTAAATTATGATGCTATATGGACGCATAAAGCCATTAAGTTAAATATTGTTCGGTAGTTGACTTCAAAAACTGTCTGTGTTCTTCGACAAAGAGACAAACATCCTTCATTGAGTCTTGCTTCGTGAAATATTGGAAGTTGACCGGCTTTGTGCCACAGAAGATCTCACTCATGAATTCAAAAGCCATCAATTCGAAATCGAAATCGATACCGAAGTTAAGTAATCTACTGTACATTCTTTCGTGCTTACCATCTGGAGTCATGACTCCGGACTTGTACAAATCGACAGGGTCCAACTTTGGAAGATGGGCATGTAAAAACATGGCGTCGACCTCTTTCATATATTTGTTGATCTTATTAAAACCAAAATTTTCTTCCTCCGGTGGTATCTCGCTGAAAACCTCGTAATCCTGCACCGGGTCACCTTGTATCATGGCGACTCCGTGGAAGGAATCCAGACGATGGTAACCTTCAGTGGAAGGGAATCTTTTGACTTGATAAAATGGGTATCCCAAGACCTGAGCTGCACTTAAGAAGGTGTCCTTATCACCTTCTCCCGCTATACCTTGACTGAGCAAAGGATAGTAGTAGTCAGGTCCGTTAAAGTTGTAGTACAAAGAGAGCAAGACGGTACCTGCTTGTTTGTTCTTGTTGATCAATAATTGACCTGATTCGGTGGACCCATCTGGCACAGCGTTTTCTCTGTCGTGCAAAGGTACGTCTGTGTCGAGATCGAGTCCCTCTTTGGAGTATTTTTCCAACGGAGTGATGGTGTCGTAGCTGAATCTGACTCTCTCACCTAACTCGATACCTGCGATTTCGTAGTAAATTGGACTGGCAGTTCTCTTCCAGTAATCTGGCCAAGTTACAAGTCCCGTGATGTTGAAAGGCAGTGAGGTGAAGATGTAATCTACGTTGACAAGAGCGTTGTTGTCGGCGTCTAACAACAAAACGTTCTCGAAAGAAGATGTGATGATCAGAAGCGACTTGAACTGGTAGCCCTTGATCTGCATCTTGTCGATGACGGTTTGGTCCAAAATATCGGTGAGAAAGATACATTTGGCGTTCAAAGTGCCATAGAATTTACAAACTTCAGGCTCTTCCTCTCCTGGAGGCATAAAGATCTCCACAGGGAGTTTGGAGCCTCTCTTTCTCATAGTTTCCAAGGCCAACAGGGCAAAGACACTAAATTTCCCACCGCCCACCATGACGATACCGTCACCTTTATAAAAACCTTTGGGGAATTTTTTAGGGATCTCATCGACAAAGACCAGATGGTTCTGTTTCAACTTGTTGATAGTTGGCCTGGTCAATTGCAAACATGCACCGAGATCTTTGACGGAATAAAAATCTTTATCCGAGTCCAAAGGTAAAGGTCCAATTTTACAATTCTCACCTCTGGTGAACTCTTCTTTCAAGTCATGACTCGACAACGAGATCATGAGATTCATAAAATGCTCAAAGAAGAACTTCTTATCGGTGGAATCCGCATTAGAGAGTTTTGGGTGGGCCTTGACGGGCAGCGCACCTGTCAGTGCGGCGGGCTGCTTGACGGGCTGCTTGACGGGCAGTTTGACGTCATTTTTGCCGGGCAGCTGTCTGGTTCCAGGGTTCGTGAGAGGGTCTCTACCGGGCAGCTTCACCGAGGCCTTGTTACCGGCTCCTTCCAATTCGGCTTCAGCCTCGAGTTCATCGTCGATCCCCTTTATCAGTTTCCCTTTCTTAGGCGGATCTGCAGCTGGGATCTCGATCATCCCACGGAGATTCGAGTCCAAAACGGGTATCGTGCCCTGTTGTGCTGAGTCTTCCAACTGGGGCGTTTTAAAGACGCTGCTGGCACCTCTCAGCAGCAGATTCAGAGTCTTGTGGAGTTTGGACCGCACCGATTCGTCATCGAGGTCGACCAAACGCAACAGATGGTCGTTCAACTCGCGTGGCAGGTTAAGAGTGGTGAGTAACACTATGGTGACAACTGCCACAACGAAGAAGTGGACTCTTTTCCTCCTGATCCTATTCGTGAACCGGAACAACACGTTCAGCATTTTGACAGCAAGGCGATGAACCTCTTGAGAAAATGTTGCAAAAATGCCTCTTTATATACAAAACCACAAAAAGATGGCGTCCCAAAACAGTAATTTTTCTTCGATCTTTTTTTTTTTTTTTTGACTCCCATAGAATTAAGCTTCGTGCCAGACCGCAAAACCTTTTGTACTAGGATCTTTTTTTGGCAGCAGATCTCATATGATTTGACTCTGGGTTGACATTTAGAGTTTATACTTGCAGCTGATTGTGGCTAGTTCGTTTCCCAATTGGTGTTTTCTAGCAGATACATACATGAACACCAGTACAACTGGGACGGACGTGCACTAGAGCCCCAAATTGGGATCGTTTGATGTTAATGCGGGAATCTTGGCCGGAGAAGGAGAAGGAGAAGAAAAAAAAACCGTTTCTTCTCCACATATCTAAAACTTCTCCGTGCACCTGCTCGATTTCGCGTCTTTCACGAGCGCATGCAGGTTGTATCCCTTTTTTCTTTGTATTGATATTGTGAGGCTCGGAACACCAACTTGCCTCGAGGCTCGAACCTTATTCTTAACTTAATCTGACTCGATCTGTTCTTTTAACAACGCCATATCAAAAGCCATCGTGCGAGTCTCGTTCCTTTTATAAAACTGAAGCTTTATACCTTCTCGTCTAAATTTAACTGTCGATCATTTCAAACTCAGGAGTATATCGTTCTCGAACCAACCTTTTGTCACTCATTTAAACAAACGATCTCCAAAACTACCACCACACTCTTTTGAAACAACTCAACATCAACGTCCAATATGAGATATTCAAGAATTGCACTTCTTCCATCTTTATTGGCTTTAGCCTCTCTGGCTCCCTTCTGGTTGCCCAGATTCGCAAAGAGAGACATCGTCATCGTCACTGTCTCCGAGACTGTCACTGTTTTGAACGGTGTCACTTTATATCCTTCAACGACATCGTCCACTGAAGCTTACACAACTCCAGACGCGGTTCCAACTTCAAGTGACTTCATTGTCACTTCTACAACTTTGCTGGCTACCCACCAAGAAGCTGTTCCAACAACAACAACTTCTTCCTCTCCACCACCTCCTCCTCCAGCTACCACTTCCACCCCACCACCTCCTCCAACAACTACCACTACTCCACCTCCACCTCCTCCAACTACTACAGCTGCTCCACTGCCTACTGAAGAGGCCAAATCTACTCTTTCAGATTTTGCTCAACAGATCCTCGACCAACATAACAAATACCGTGCACAACACTCTGCTCCACCTTTGGAATGGGATGAAGAACTTGCCTCGTACGCTGCCTCTTACGTCACCACCTCCAATTCTTGTGGTACCCATCAACTCGTTCACTCTGGAGGTCCATACGGTGAGAATTTGGCCATGGGTTACTCCTTCACAGGTACTGTAGATGCCTGGTACGACGAGATCGACCAATACAGTTACAGTAATCCAGGGTTCTCAATGTCTACAGGTCATTTCACACAGGTTGTCTGGAAGAGTACCACCAAATTGGGTTGTGCCTACCAATACTGTGACTCGATGTGGTCCAATTACGTTGTCTGTGAATACGATCCAGCTGGTAACTACGACGGTGAATATGCTGAAAATGTTTTGTAAATCTATTCACAAAAATACAAATTTTTTTATACTGAAACTTTCTTTTGCAATTCTTCGTCTTCAAATTCAACTTCCATATTGACCTTTCTCTTCTTTATAGGTTTCTTTACTTCTGAATCACTTTCGCTATCTTCTTCTTCATCATCATCATCAGACGAGTCCGATCCGAGCCATCTCTCCACTTCTTCCAAGTTCTCTAATCCTTCGTAGTCACTCTCTTCTTCCTCTTCATCAGAGGTGTATTCTGCTACTTCATCGTCAAACTCTTCCTCGTTCTCGATCTCTTGTTCTACTTCCTCTTCCTCTTCCTCTTCTTCTTCGTCCATCTTACCCAATACTCTCTTCCATACTTTTTCGTCGATATTCAATGGTTGATCTCCGTAAGCACCACTCTTCATTCTGTCCAATAATTCTTTCTCGATGGCCTTCTCGATCTTAGCCAGAGCCAATGCCTTACGTTCTCTGGTCTGTTCTCTTCTCTTCACCTTATGCTTGACACCGACGTAGTGCCTCTCTTCCTCTTTCAAAGCTAATCTTCTCTCCATCATCAGCACCTGGGTCAATCTGGTGAAACGTTGCTTACATTTGTGGATCATGAACTTCTTCCAATATATCAAATTCTCATCGATCTGCTTCAACAGCTTGTTATAGTTCTTTGACAACTTGATCCTTTGCCACAACCTGTTTGGTGTATGGGCCCTTTCGGGTGTCTTGATACAGAGATACAACTTCCCGTTGAAGTTTCTCACCGTGGCATATTTGGCGTTGGCCAAAGGACATGATTGCCTTGTACAGAGACCTGTCACATTGTATGGATCTCTACAGAAATGCTCTCCGGTCTTGGCCTTGATTCTATGCGAATTAGAATAAAAATTGATACAGTCCCAAATGACGTCGTCTGATACAGTCATCTTGCTTTTGATATCTGTTCTGTGTTGATGTTAATGACTTAAATTTATTTGATTGTAATGAGATGCAATGTGAAAGAAAAAAAAATTTTCAGAAATGAAAAATTTAATTTTTTCAGTCACGTGATACAGGCTTCCGTATTGGGGAATTCCAGAGATGAGATGAGATGAGATGGAGATTTGATGCCTTGTGGAACTGGAGGATTGGATTGGTCATGAGGTGGAGGTCTTGTGATATTTTAGTGGATGAACAGTGTTGTGATTTTGCTAATCTGAGGTGGGCTCAATTGAGGGCAAGTGGGGATTGGTGGATAGAGATGTTGTGAAATGAAACTTTAGCAGATACCATCCACTAGTTGTAAAATGAAAAGCTGGAATTTGATAACAGTTGTTTTTCTAGAAAATTGATATGACACTGTTGTATGATAGCAAAGTCATTCATGAATGAAACAGAGCGAGCAGCTAACAGTACAGCAGCAAATTGTCGTAAAAGGTGTAATGAACTGAACTGAATGAATATTATCGTAAACTTGACTACCTTTGAATTATCGATGGCTATTGGTGTCCACTTCCACTTGCGACAATCCTGTTGTAGCCCCTGTGTAGTTGAAAAAAGTATTAACCAACAATCCTGACCCTACAATTATCGAACCATATGATCCCACAATATCATCGGAAGCGGTGCTAAATCTTCGATTTCCAAACGATCTGATTGGTTCCAACAAGAGATGCGACGTTGATTTTGCACGTTGGAGAATACCAGCAGTGGATTGGGCGACCAATCTGCTTCTTTCAGTGTTATCAGGGCTCTCGTTATCGCTTGCAATTGATTCTGTCTCCGAGTTCGGAATTACATTGATTTCAGGAACACTCTCCAGTCCATTGGGTGTCTTCTCGTTACCACAGATGGATATCACTCCCAAAAAAGTCAATAGCACACCTGAGACAAAGAAGACAAGGTTAAGTAAGTTGGAGTTCTGGAAGTCTTTGAACACTATGATCGAACTCAGAATCACTGTCAAATTGAAGAAAATGTAGTGTAACGGTATCACCACAGTGCTCGAGTTCAACTTCAAAGCTCTGTTGAGAAAAAGGATCTGTAAGTATGACGTCAACACAATGACAACGAGCAACAAGACAGGATAAATAGAGCTGTATATCACGGTGATAGAGTTCTCCAACAATAAGGAGAGTAATTTGGTCGCTATCACAGTGTACGAGCCATAGATAGCCACCACAGCTAAATGTTCGATCAACGACTTGTCAGATTTCCGCATCAAAAACGTCGATACCGTAATTGATACCAAGAAATAGGCAATGAAGTTGATCGAGTAGAGAACATCATGACAGAATTGCAAAGGGTTCAGGATCAATTGGGAATTATTCAAAGATAAGATCACCAACACCACACCAACACTTGCAAGGAAGGTTCCAATGACATCTCTGAGTCGCAATTTTTGGTTGAAGAAAATGGGCAGTATCACCACATTCGACACCAATGTCACTATCCCCAACGAGCTCACCATCACCACGGGCATAAACCCATAAGCTATAAAGTTTGCAATCTCTCCACATGTCATCAACGTGAACCCCAACCACCATTTGACAGACCTTAAATACCGCGAAGTTTTCTGTAAATTCAAACCGAACGAAATCAGGAAGTTGCCACTGATTGCAAAACTCAGCCCTACCAGTGTGGCTTGGGGCATTTTTATAGCTGAATTCGATAAATCTGCAAAGGTGAAAAATTGAAAAAGGGGAGTCTCTATATAAATCTAGCAGGGAAAAAGTGAAAAATCAAGAAATTATTATAGCCTTGTTTTCATATTTCATACCAATGGCGGCTAATGAAGACGACCAACTGGGGTCTCAGAAGCCAGTTGAAAACAAAACTGAGAGTGTAGAAAACCAGAAACAGCAAAATTTGAAGAAATTCCTTGAGGAAAACGATGCCAATACTTTGAAATTGGACCTCGGTGATGGCAAATTGAGATCGATTCACGATTTGCAAAGACCTCACAGCTTTAAACCAAGACCTAACCCTTTACTTCAGAACAATAATCACAGACCACGTCTGGATTGAGTGTTTTTTTTACTCAACTATATACCTTAAATTTTCTAACGACCCTCTTCCTATGAAATCACTGATCACTTGTAGATTGTCCTCGTTCAGTTCATTATTAATAACATTGAGAAATAAATCGTTACGATCGCTCAACTCTTCTTGCTGCTTTCTAATCGAAACTATCTCTTCCATCTCATTCACACATCGAGGACATTGGTATTCACTTTCATTGGACACCTCAATATCGTTGATACAGTTCAAATGATAACTGTGAGAACATTTGAAATGTATAATTGGCATTCTCAACTGTTGTTTGCACGCCAGACATTTGCTTACTTGTACTGTAGAAGGTGAGGTGGATAGTTTCCTGATATCCTCAGCGAGTTGAGCATTCTCTGATTCGTATGATTCTATCAACTTTTCATTCTTACTCAAATTCTTCTTCACTGATGTGATATAGTTCAACAACAACCCTTTGGCGACGCCAATCTTCGGTACCTCGTTCAACGACATGATCTCAACAATCTCTAACACGGTCAACGTTTTGTATTTCTGGATGCTGCTTAGTAAAAATTCAAATTCTTCTTTTGAAACCAGATTGTATACCTCCTCACTGGAACAGTAGAACTTCAAGGCTAAGTTGAACAAGACGTGTTCTTGTGATCCATATTTGTGTAAAATCTCAACTGCTTTGGTCAAATCCTTCGATATCACACAAGATCTGTAAAAATCGATGATGTTCTTATCGTCATACATCTCATCATCCAATTGGAAATCGTTCAACTGACAAAGTATCAAGACTTGATCCAAATCTACAATTTGCTCATGCTTCTTGATCAAACTCTTCAGCTTTGAAGACCACTCTTCATCAGACGTCTTCGAGTATAAGGAGATGTATATTTCGAACAAAGTGATGATCAAATCTTTCTTATCTGATTCATCACCCCTGAACTTTTCATATGATTCGATACATGACTCTAAGAAGAACACAAACTCTTTCTCATTGTTGATGAAGCTTTTGAAAATCAATCTTGGTTTGGGTGGTAAATAAGTGTTACTAGATTCACCGTTGTTGTTCTGATAAAACTTCCCAGTGAAGATCTCTATCAATAGATTTGTCATCTTGTCTGGTTTCTTGTCCAATAGTTTTTTAACAAAACTCAATGTTGGAGATAAAAGGATTGTTAGCACATCGTTGATCGAAAGTGTTTTGCAGTAATCTAAAGCTTCATCATACTGGTCCAAATCGTTTAATTGTATATCGATGATCAATTGATACTCGTTATAGAGTTTGGCTAGTTTAGTAGCGATATCGTGGAACAAAGAATCACGGCATAGCTGGATCACTGTGTCCAAATCGAATTTCTCATCTGCTGATAACTCATCGATCAAACTTGAGAGTTCCAGTTTCAACTTCAACTTTATATAGCAACACATCAACAATGTCAAATGGTCCTCGTTGTGTAGACTCTTTTTGAACATCAGATATAGATATTTGATCAAGTTTGGTAAATTCTGGTTGTTTTTAAATCTTTTAATCACATCACTGGTCTCAGAGTCTTTATCGAGACATTTGATGTACTGGTCCATAGAGTCATCGAATTCGGATCTATTATAAAGATATTCAGCATACTTCAAGTGAATCTCCTTGGTAGCTAGTTTGTTCTTTCTCAGTAACTTGATCGCAATTGGATAAAGATCTCTTTGAATTATAATCTCTAATTGTTGTGGTAACGGTTTCTCTGTCAACTTCAACAAAAGACCATCGTTAGTTAAAAGATATAGATCATTATTCCACTCAAAGACCTCTTTAATAGTTGAAGAGACGGTGTTATTCAAAATGATCTGTCTCTCTTCATAATCTAAAATTAAAAGTCTGGTGGTGGTCGATGTAGTTGGGGATACCACGAGTAAGTAATTCTTTTCACTCAAGTTGTAAATTCTCTTCTTCAGATACGATAACACAAGTGTTGATAACTTTTGTGAGTTGTTGTAAAACACAAGATTTTTATCGTTACCAACGATCAATTCCTGTGACTTGTAGTTGAAAGTACAATTACCCAACTCAGAACCCGTTTTTTTGTCTAAGAACAGTAAAGGCTGAGTCTTACCATTGGTTGGCATGGTCAAAATTTTACTTATGGTGGTGATAAATACCAAATCATCTTTCAAAAACAGACCAGTGATAGGGTCGATATCCTGATATATCAACCTCTGTCTTGAACCTTTATCTCTGATAATATCACCTCTTATCAATATAACATTCCCGTTACTGTACCCGAATACGAGTAAATTGAAGTCAACATTAGAATCAAAACATGTTATAGGGTAATTATTATCTCCATTCGATATCTCAACCTGTGAGTGATACGAATGCTCATCGATCTTGTTACCAGATTTCATTACTCTGTTCAAATCCCAGATTTTCAACGAATTTGGAGATCCCAATTTCTCCAGAATTGTCGCTATCAACGAAGTCTGTTTGATATGTATCACCTTGATCACATTATAACTCAAATCGTAACTCTTAAATTCCGTTATTAACTCATACTGTTGACTCAAGATCTTTATGGTGGTGTTGGAGTTGAATATGAGATACGATGGAGTAGCACATATCGATGATAAGGAGGGATTGCTGAAAAGTGAGTCATCCACAGATCCATACTGTGGGTCCTTAATAGGGATGATATCGTAGAATTGGAACTGTCGATTCAATTCCATCGTTTAACCTCCTGAATGTATTGTTTAAGAGTTGACAATATTTGAAAAAGGAATCCCAATGGAGTAAAACCAGGGCTGTCATTTCGAATACAAAAAAAATTCCTAATAAAGTATATGAGGGCTGATGGAAAAAGGGGGTTATGGTTTTGTTCGATAGACGTTTCATGTTGAAGCTGATGTTTGGATATATTAAGAGAGTACATGGAGTACATTCAGTTATAGGCCATAAAATCAAAGATGTCAGCAAGGCCAACTTCCTCCATCTACTCAGAATGGAATATGAATTATGGCCATGATGAGGACTGGGTTCATTCTCTGATCAGTCTCAATCCAATTGTTCTATCAGGTAGGTTTGTGAATAATAATCCTTTTGTAGACAAACATGCTGAAGAGCAGCAGAACAAAATCTTCAAATATGAGAAATTCTTCAATGAGAAGCTCATAGTCCTCGAGAAAATGCGACAAGCTCTTAACTTGGACAAGCAAACGGAAAACACACTTTTCAACAACCTCAACACATTCAAAACACTAAATGAGTATTTCATTAGACAATTGGACCTTTCCTTGAATTTTATCAAATTCCAGGAGTTGCTCAAGCATCATTTGAACAACTTCATGAGAATTTTCCAATCCTATTTATCCAACTATGAACAAATGATGTTATTATTGTATCATTTACGACACCCCTTGAATAAGAAAATGAGGAAGCTGGACATCACAGAAGAGATATTACAGTACCCCATTGAGTACTTAAGATACTATCAGAATTTGAGCAACTCTTCTAGTTTGGATATTCAGATTCAATTCGAGAAACCTTTACCTTTGAACATCGAGGAATTACCAAGACAAATTGATCGTTTTCGAATGCACCTTAGATATTTGAAGATATTTAAGCATCAACTTGAAACCAACCCATTTGCCAAATATTTCCTGAAATTGTTAATTTATACAACAGAATTCAAGCTGATTGATCAGTGTGTGGTGAATGACAGAATTGAACCCACGCCAACCACTGAAAAATTCTTACGCAATTCATATCAGAGTGTTCATGAATTTTTCGAAATAAAGCTAACTAATCTTCTCGATAGTATAGAGAAGTATTGGGATAACAATTGTTATAAAATAAATGAGGTGATAAATTTTTTAGAAGCTTGGGATGATCTCATTGGAAACTATGAGATCTCAAATAAGAATAAGAATCATTCGAAGCATTTACACAAAATTATCTCTATTGAAAAGAAGTTGATAATGACACTTCCGTCTATTGAAAAACTTTTCACCAAATTAATGCAGGTACAACTGTCAAATTATTTAAATTATCTAAAGATGATCTTTACCAATTTTCAAGCACCAGGTGAAGATATCATCGATCACTTCTACGAGCAAATGGAATTTAAAAAAATTAATATTTTGGAACTGAGTTACAACGGAAGTAAAGTTTTGAAATACTATTTCAACTCACCCAACAATGATGTTACACCTTCAAATCCCGCACAAAGTTTTGTTATCAACAAATTTTTCGACTGAACTACATAAATCACAAGAATCGATCTCGATTGTTGAATATAAAGGTAAATAGTATAAAAACACTGATTGAATAATCCTCTCTATTCAAAGACTCAGCAACATAATGGGTTGAATAAAAAAACTAGTTAAGTGTGGAAAATAGTTTTGAAAAAAAGGGGTGTAAGACAACACTATCAACATGAGGATTATCGATGGTCAACAAGTGAGTTTGAAGGAAAAAACACAAAGAACGAACAACAAAATCAATGTGGGCGAGTGATACTGTGCATTTAGTAGCAAATGATGAGTGAAAAAATTATAATACTAAAAGATGAATGATGATGATGATGATGAGGATTCAACGCAAGAGTGCTCTTACAAAGCAGCGGTTGGGGTCTTCTGTTTGAGTTCGGATTCCAACTCGTTGATATCGACTTCACCTGGAGCAGAAGTTGGAACTGAAGGTAATTCGATACCGGTAGAAGCAGCCTTGACAGGTTCATCCATACTTGGCTTGACTTCACCGACAGTAGTGGAAGCGGTTCTGTTCTTTGGCAATTTGGATTGGATAAAAGAACCGAGAGGACCCAGTTTTTGCAAGTATGGAGCGGATTTTTCCTTTGCAACCTCTTGGAATTGCAAAGCTTTCAGCTTCAAAACTTTAGAAGAGTCCTTGACCAGAGCATCGATTTGGTCCTTGTTGGACTCGTAGACAACTGGCAAGGAGAAGGCCAAGATGGTGGAGGTCATCAAGATGGTGAAGATGGAGAACCACGAGGTGATCTTGTAGAGGAAGTAGGTGACGATGGCTACTTTGAAAGTGTTCTCCAAGTCCTTTGAATAGACCAAGTCTTGCACTTTCAACTCGGCAACTTTCAAGTAGTCAACGAGATGGGCAGAGATGATCGAGGCGTGTTGTTCGAAAAATGAAACGTAAGCCGGTCTGAACTTGGTGACAAATCCGGTACCCAAAACCAATTTACCAGCGTACTCGGCAACTGAGGATAAGATCAAAGTGTAGAAACCCAATCTCAAGAGTAAGTTGATGATGTTGAAGTACTTCAAAGAGACCAAGGCAACCACGATGGAGCCAAAGATTTTACCAGTCTCGACTGGGTCTTTCCAGGTTAATAAGGTGTTGGTCTTCTTGGACATACAAGAGCCACCACAACAGGAGGCGGAATTCGAGGATGGAGTGGACATTTCTGATACAATTGTGTGTTTACAACAAGTTTTTTCCGATGATACTCGATCAATTGATGTTGAATCGGTCGACGAAGATCAAATGGCAACTACAAGTTTTTTAAATCAAACGACCTGAAATCAATTTTTTTTTTTTGCCTACCGGATCAACGAAAAAGGGGCGATTTACCCGGATGCTGCAATTTACGAATTGCTTTCTTTACGACTGGATGAGTAGTAGCAAATGGTGCAAATGCGTGCAAATGGCGACACTCGTCCGGATATCATTTGCATGACTATCTGCTGGTGGTCCAGGTGATTCTGATTGCTCATTTACAATTTGCTTGACATAAGCCTATATATAACTTTCTTAAGTATATTGTGTGCTGGGTGTAGAAACAGATAAGAGATGATATCAAGTACAAAGTAAAATCAGTGGTGATCAACTGATTGGCTGGTCATCAAATTATCAATTAGATTCAATTGTAAAGCTCTAATTGATAGGAAAAAAATTGTCGAATCAGCTCAAGATGGTGTCGAGACAGGCTTTAGACAAGTTTTACTACTACTATTTGTAAGTTGACAGCTCTGTAAGATAAGCTGACTTGTACCAAGCTAACAGTGCAATTGACTAACCACGTAGTTTGATCCATATCCCCATCACGGTGTTTATGGACTCATCTTTGGTGATTCCAGATGAATACCAATTATCAACAACAAGGTATCTCTTGGCCTTCCACATCTCCACCAACAAAGATTTCTTGCTCTCCAACACTGAGCTCTGGTTGAAATTGTTCGGGTTGATCGAGCTTGTCTTTCAATTGCCTCTCTTTGTGCTCAATGTCTTGAACAGATTACCACACAAGAACATCTGGAACTTGATCTACTCCGTCAACGTCTCGTTGACCACCTCGGTATGCCTTGTATATATCTGTTGTCAATATGAAGCCTACGGGTTGAACGTTCTCGAGGCAGCTAAACTCTTTGTCATCTATGTTCCCTACTTGGTGATCTCATTGGTGATGTTTGTCGATTGTTTCAATCGTTTAAGTGTCTCACTGAAGCTGAGCTGATTGTGCGAGCTTATTCGAGACAATAGTGGACTCAATGGTTATGACAGCTAGCTAACACAGTTATAACTAGTTGCCATCTTAGCTACCATTACAACCAGCTATAAATAACAAAATAGAAATCTTTAACCAGACATGCTCCACACTTGACTGAGCTCATCGCTGTGAAAAGTTTGGTACACTACCACAATTAACTACACACTCAGTGAAGTTGTAAAGAATCTACACTTTCCATATCTACTAGCACTAGAGAACCACTACCATCATGCCTTATCTTACACTTCTCTGCCTCACTACACACAGTTGACTCAACACAAAACATACTTGACTTAATATATACTATAACTAAGTAAAAGCAGCCATTGAGCAACAACACTCATCTCAACGCGTTTAAGCGTATTTAGAGATGATTTGGTCTGCAAGTTCGATGTATTGCTTCTCGGCATCTTCTTGAGAAGTTCCTTTCAACTTGTCCCAGCTTTCCCATTTGTACTTACCCTTGAAGTCGAACATGCCAGGTTTAGGAGTCTCGTTGTCCCCAACGGTGGCCTGCTTGAACAATCCGTACAACTCCAACAATTCGTCGTCGGTTGGTCTTTTGGTCAATGCTGAAACAGCGTTAGCCTATAAATTGTTAGTGGAAATCCTTTTGGTGCTCGTCTCAATCAACTCACTTTGTCGGTAAATTCTTGTGAAACCATCTTGAATAAATCTCGATTCGATCAATAATTGCAATGAGTGCCAACAAAAAAAAAGTTGATTTTATAACTTTCCAGCATAAATTGTGTTCTTGTTAAACAGCTCAATTAGCTCTTACTGTGCCATAGTGAAAATGAAATACACACGCTTGTTGAGACAAGGACAGGAGTTGTTGATCAAAACTAGTATTGGGAATCCTACTGGCTTGACAGGGATTCTGCAACATCCTGAACCGAGACCCACTTTGATCAAGATCTATCAGGCAACAATTAAGAATTTGAAGGACAAGTTCCCGGATGAGTCCATCTATAAGAAGTCAACATTATCCTTGACTCAAAAAAGATTAGAGATTGTAGAAAAAGAAGAGATTGTAGCCAACATTGAGAACCAGATCGGTTCCGGCTTGATCGAGGAATTGATTATTCAGGCTAACGATGAGTTTGAATTGAGTAACCAACTTCTGGATTGGAAGTGTTGGGAATCTTTACAAGAAGCTCCTTTGGAAGACCAATGGGTTTACTTTGGCAAGAAAATTTGACTCGCTTAGCCATCACCTTATTTATTTGATTTATCAACTTATTTATTACTATTTATTCTCATTTATAACTTATTTACCATTTATTTATTATATATAATTGAACAAATTATTGTATAATGTTCTATTATTATGAAACGTTGTAATGATTGGGGTTGTAACACAAGCATGGACTCATCAGCATAAGCTTCGGCTGTAATAGTTGCTAACAAGTCTCTGGTATACCGCTAATATCTTCTAAGGTTTATGCTGTGAACTCTACTGAATGAAAAATCGTAAATTGCTTTGAATCAAGCCCTTTCAATTTCGTGAAAGAAGACACGGAGTTAAAAGCTTATCCAACGACAAGTCTTACAATTCTTTTCCTGCAATAGTTCAGCTTGAATTTAGTACTCAATAGGCTGTTCGAGTGTTCCTCGGTCGACCCCAGGAAAGAAGTGAAGGTAGTGAAAGAAAAATCAAAATACTAAAGAGGAAAAAAGAACACGCATCTGCAGTTCGGAAAGCTTCCGATTTGACATAGAAGGCATAGTTCATCATTTGGATATGTATGTTTGTTACAAAATCACGGAATTTATCCCAATGATAAATCAGATGAACTTTTTGTCCTTATGGTAGAATTATAAATCAATTGAGCTATTTGCAGTGCCCCATAATTCACAGCTCAGATTTTGGGGGTGTTGAGCTAAAAAGTTGAAATTTTCATTCAATCCCGCTATCTAATTCTCTTTGGTTGGACAAGAATCAGCCTTTTCAGATGTGACTGATCACAAAATATGCTAAATTAATTCAAGTGAAACCTCCCACATGTTTCCGAAATAAATTTAGTATTGCTGTTTTTTAATTATTTTATTCATCCAAACATCACGGGCTTTGAGCAAGCATTTTGACACATTCAAATTATTTAAGTTTCAAATTTCCATTCCAGTAGCAATATCAGATATTGTGGAAATTAAAGCTTACACAATCGATAAATTCACAACTATTCGTAATTTGCTGATCAGTATATCTAAAAATTTTATCTATGCACATCTTTTTTCCCTCTTAATGCCAGATAAAATGGATCAGATGAAACAAATTGATAAGTTATGCGAATTGATCAGGACTAAAAAACCTCAGATCGTCTTCCTGAATGGAGCAGGTATCTCCACATCGTGTGGTATACCTGATTTCCGTAGTCCTGGGACAGGGCTTTATGACAATTTGGCTAAATTGAACTTGCCGTTTGCTGAACTGGTATTTGATATAGACTTCTTTGCCGAGAACCCGAAACCTTTCTATGTATTGGCCAAAGATATATACCCTGGCCAGTATAAGCCTTCCAAATACCACTACTTTATCCGAGCCTGCCAGGACAAAAAGTTGTTGAAAAGGTGCTACACACAGAATATTGACACTTTGGAAAGATTGACAGGCGTGCACGACGATAAGATCATTGAGGCTCATGGGTCGTTCAGTGGAAATCATTGCATCGAGTGTCATGAGCCAATGTCTATTGATGTAATGGCTGGCCATATCGAGCGTCAGGAAATCCTGAAATGTTCCAAATGTGAATCATATGTCAAGCCAGATATCGTCTTCTTTGGAGAGGCTCTTCCTGAGAAATTCTGGACCAAATGGGATGAGGACCAGAGTGATATAGATTTGCTTATCGTGTGTGGAACATCGCTTTCGGTTTACCCCTTTGCAGGGCTTCCACAAGAGGTTGGTAAGAAAACTGTTAGAGTGCTTATAAATAATGAGAAAGTGGGTGATTTCAAAGAGCATCCAAGAGGCAGTGATATTGTAATTTTAGGAGATATTGAGGAGATCGTGTCGACGATAATTGAAAAATTGGAGTGGTCAGCTGAGTTTACCGATTTGGTCGATACTCATGATGAATTGTTCAAAGCTAACAAGCTCAAGTTGAAGTTGGATCAAATGGTGAATGACGTAGAGAGAGCGCTTGAAGAACCCGAAGAGACTGCCCTGATATCACTGGAAGATGAAGGAACTACAAAGACAGAAGATGCGGAATTGAAGAAAGATTCTGAAGAGAAGAAAGAAATTGAGGCAGGTGAATCAAAACTTGATGGCTCTGCTCCTGAAGAAGTTGAGAAATTGGAGAGTGATTTGAAAGATTTGAAGTTGAATTGAAGGTGAAAGCATGAGATTTAAAGTTAGCGCTTTGATATTCGAAGGTGATTCAGGCTGAACGGATTAATACCAAATGAAATTATATGAGGTTGAATTATGACATAAAAGGTTTTTTTAAATTTTGAAGGAGACTGAATAATGGAAATTGAAATGAACATTTCTTTGAATCCAAGTGCAAAATGGAGCACATTACAGAGAATGAGATACCGAGACAAAAAGAAAGGGAATGAAAGTTGGAATTGAACAAATCGACTTAATTATAGGAATTGAAGTTTAAAATTTAAATTTTTCAGAATCACTGAAAATATGTCAAATTAAGCTCATCGGCAATAATAAAAAGACATTTTTCAATATCAAGACCTTCAACATTGAAAATTCTTTCAATTCCACCACGCCAGAGTACCTGTTTACAATGATTCACCAAAAATAAATGTGACAAGAAAATTTTGAAAATCGCCTCAAATTGAGCCTAAAATAGAATTAGTCCGATGAGTGACAGATTTGATACAAGTAATAACATAAATCTGTCAAGAGAACATGAAAACTAAAGACACACTACAAACAAAGTCCAACCAAACTACAACCCAATTTCTTCACCAACAAGTCTCTTCAATAACTCACACAGACACAAACACAGATCTTCACCCAATCCCGCTAATTGGACCTTTAAAACTACAATAGCGCTTATGCATGGAATAGCCGGATCGAGAATTTTTCGCTTCCAAAGCATATTCTCTAACCCCCCCGAAAAGAGCTCTTCTCCCCTTCGAGAATCCCAAGGAAAAATTCAGCCGTCCCGCCCGAGTCTCCCTTCCAAATCCCTCCCAGACCAAGGAAGTCGATCCCCGCCTAAAATACACCAAAGAGCATTCTACGATTTTTCATCAGGGCTTTTTCGAGACTGAATGTGGCAATGTAAAATTTGTAAATTTTTTTTTCCTTTCACTCTTTGAAATGATTTTGTTTATTTGTCATTGATTTATAAATAATTAGTTACAACTAAAGTGTTGAAACAGATCGAATCTTCGAGCAAAAGAGGTGCCTTCGTTTGAGTTTTGAAATCTTGGAGATAAATTGGCCATTTCACACTTGCTTATAAAGGGCTCCAGTGGATGTATATAGGGGATCAGATCCGGGCCATTTAGGGGTGAATCACCATTCTATCGTACAATTAATTAAAACAAAGAAAACCACCAAGATAACAGTCACGATGAGTCGCGACTCCATGACAAGAGTGTTGTCCAGTGAGTAATCTCCTAGCGGGTTTTGTTCTTCCACCTTTACTAACCTTCCCATCAAGTCGGAGATAGCTCCAATGTCTCTTTCTACAATTGGCGGATGTTCGAGTCAAAGTCATGTGACTTGACCGTCATCTCCAACTCCGAGACCGTCTCGAAGCATTATCAATTCCAGAGTTCTGTGTTTGGTAACTCGAGGTTCTCCATCTCGAAGTTGTTTGCCGACTTCCAACAGTTCTATGGAACAGGTCCAGCCTTGGTGTACGACTATATCTTTTTCAGTGCTACATCGTTACAAGAGATCACCACGTTGTGTTCCAATTTGACCTCGGTTCTTCAAGCGTCGTTGACCCTGGGGGTGTCCCCTCTCATAGTGGTCGAGTGTACCGATTTCGTCAATTTGGAAGCCACTGTTAAAAAATGCTTACAAGTGCTGAACATTGAGGTGTTGGCCATCATGAGCGATTTCGACGTGAGAATCTTGGGAGAAAATTCGTTCAAGATCATGGACAGTAAGAAGGAAAGCGAGTTGGTTTATATCGGTAAGGGAAGTTTCCAGGCCACCAAATACACAGCCGCTGAAGTGGCTTCGATCAACCAATTGGGCAATTTGTTGGAGAAAGTTGGCCTCGAAGTGTATAAACTCTCGACTCCCTTGGAATTCCTCGGTTATCAGTGGAAATTCGCCTTACCACAGATCGTCTTGGGCCCATTGTCCATCGTCTTCGAACAACTGTACCCAGAGTCGTTGTATGAGTATTTGTTGGCCAAACCGTTGATCTCAGGCTTGATCTTGGAGATAATAAGCGTTATAAGAACGATGAAATGTAAGCTCTTCCAAGGTTATGACAATGAGCTGTCTTTGATCCAGAGATGTATCCAATTGAACCCAAAGCAAGAGAACAAGAGCGGTAATTTCTTGGAATCACCAAAATTCTTCTACAATTTCTACAACCAGAACAATTTGTACTTGGACTTGTTATTGCTTCAACCGATCTTCTTAGCAGACGATTTCCAAATCAAGACTCCTTATTTGGAGTTCTTATACGCTGTATCTACAAAGATCAGCGAAACTAATGTCAACGGATATGAAAATAATTCAATGTTTTGGGTACGTAAGAACGATATCAATTTGAAAGCTTTCAAATTGAGAGAGCTGGAACATGCCAAGGAACTCGACCAAATTGTCGCTCAGAACTCAGTACAGAATCTTAAAACTATTGATGGTATTGCTGCCACTACACCTCCACTGGTACCGGCAGCAGCAGCACCAGCAGCACCAGGAGCACAACCACCCCAATTGACGGCAACACCACAGATGAATGAGAATTTAGACGATTTGACCGACATTGCTGTCTATGGAGCACAATTGAATGGTGAATCGTTATCACCGGAACAACAGAGTCAACAACAAGATGCTGCTAAGATGGCTCAACCTTTCAGTAACGTTCCAAATAATATTTATGCTCAACAGACTTACCAAAAACAACAACTGATGAACAAAAACCAATACCCCCCACAACAACCAAATCCAGGTCCTGTTATGTTGCAACGTAATTCTTCGTCTCCAACTATGCAACAACAGCAACAACAGCAGTTCGGTGGTTATCCTCCACAAATACCTCCACAACAGATGTATTATCAACAAGGACCACCACCACCGCAGCAGCAGCAGCAGATGTATTACCAACAAGGACCACCACATCCGCAACCAAGAAGAATGAGTTCGATGCCTTCTTATCAATCGCAGACGTTCCCACCACCACAACCTCAAGGCCCGCCAAAACCAACTTCGAGAAAGAATAGAAAATCAGCTTTCCCTGGAAGCATTGTTGGTGACGGTGGTGTTGATTTTGGAGGTCACGGTGGTATGCCAGGTGGTAATAGGCCTATGCCTACTCAGAATGGTAGCAGATCGAAGCACCAGTCTAGTTACAATCCTTTGAACGGTAACAGTATCGTTAGACCTCGTCCACAACATGGTGGTTCTTCTGCAATGTTGTACTCCAACGGTGATATCTCGGGGTCGTTACCTCTTGGTCAACAACAACAACAGCAACAGCAGCAGAATAGAATTCCATCTCAAGCGGATATGTCTACAAGTACAGTTTTACAGAACAACGGGTACATGGCACCACAACAACCTTTGCAACAAGAGCAAGGTGACAATGTGAGCTCCGAGGAGATTCAAAAACAATTACAACCAGCTCTGGAGATCATGCCTGAGCAGAAAGCCAATGAAGTGATTCAACTTGGCGGATCTCTGGAATTGGAACCTAAACCTCTCGGTTATACCCCAGGTACCAACAACGAAGGTGAAGTCGAGAACAAAGACACTGGCAAGAAGAAAAAGAAGAAGGGACTTTTCAGCAGAAAGAAGAAATGATGTGCTTGTCTGTGTATAGTAAAAAGAGTTTATAGTGCTTCTTATTACATAAAATGATTTGATTTTACTTTGATTTGATTCGATGCCAAGTATAAACAAACGGGCGCCAATCATACTTGGATTGATCCGACTGTACCATGTTGGCAGTTTGTACTGAAGTTTGAGTTGTAATCTGTCAAACTCGGAATCCAACACCCAAATATGGCATGTAGATTCCGGATTGCTCATGAATTGACCTTCCTAATCAGGCAATAGATTTCCCCATCGAGCTGCTCATCTTTACCATTTTTTCGCTAGCTAAGAAAAAACACCCCCAATTTTCCCAGATAACGTCAGAAGATAAAGAGATAACGAAAAAAAGGGAGAAATATGCACGGAGCTGTAGGTCTAAACTTTAAAAAGATTTCTCTTTTAGGGAAATCTGAACGGAGAAGAGAGTGATAGTATTACTTGAATTGGATATTTTTAACTAGTGATGATAGCATTTTTTGAAGGCAGTTTGGCAAGAGTTTGAGAGTTATAAAAAGGAGGTTGGACCAGTTTTCCATGAACCATCCTTTTCAACAAGAAGCATCAAAAGTCAAGATAAAAAATGTTTGCCAAATTGAGTTCGTCGTTGGGGGGTACTAAAACTGTAGCCCCTGCAGGTACCCCTAAAGAGTTTCTCAACGAGAAACCAACCACTCTGGGGGAACACACTTTACCAGCTTCATGGTGGACCTCTCCTGCCATCTTTGAATTGGAGAAAAGAGCTGTCTTTAACAAAGTTTGGCTTTACACGATCCATTCTTCCCGTTTCAAGAAACCTGGAGATTATTTCCAGTTCACCGTTGTTGGTTTGAACTTTTTCTTGATCAAGACCAAGAAGAATGAGATCAAGGCCTTCCACAACGTTTGTCGTCACAGAGCCTATCCAGTGATCAAGAAGGAGAAAGGTTCCTCTGTCATCTTGGGTTGTAAATATCACGGTTGGTCTTACAACACCGATGGAGAGTTGACCAAGGCTCCACATTTCGACGATGTTCCAGGTTTCGACAAGCTGGATAACGGATTGTTTGAGATCAAGACCCACATCACAAAGCAAGGGTTGATCTACATAAATTTCGACCAAGGAGACGATGTCATCCCATTCGATGACTGGTTCAAAGGGATGCAAACCGAGATGGAAGAATATGATTTCTCCGATTATGAATATGAGATGAGTTACGAATTAGATGGGCAGTTCAACTGGAAGACCTTGATGGACGGGTACCAAGAATGTTACCACTGTCCAACTGCACACCCAGGTTTGTCCAAGCTGTTTGACATCCCAAACACTTATAAAGTTGTACCAAAATCCAACTACTGTCGTCACTATGCTCAGATCAAAGATTCTCCAGATAACGTTGGTGGTGAATTCAACGGTCTTTGGTGTTATTGTTTCCCAACCAACGGTATCAACTGTTACTCTCCAGCCTGGTACTCGATCAGAGTCTTGCCCATCAGTCCAAGTCACACCATCTTACAGTACGACATCTTCTGTAAGAAAGGTTTGGCTGAAGAGAAGAAGAAAGAGTTCATCGACTTTTTGCAATTGGTTGAATTAGAGGATTTCAACCTTTGTGAGTTGACCCAGAAGAACTTGAACCAAGGTATCTACTCCACCGGTTTCTTGCACCCAACCAAGGAGAACGGTGTCTTGTACTACCAAAACAGAGTCAAGGACTTGGTCAAAGAACACTTTGAATTGGAGAAGCTGAAAGGTGAAGAGATCAACCCAGCTGTAGTTGGCGGTAAAGCCCCATCTCTGGAAGCTGTCGAGTTGGATCTGATGTGTAAAGAATTGGAATGTAAAGGTGTCAACCCAGCTACCGCTGTTGAATGGTAGTCTTTACATGTATATGTTTATATTTTGTCAATTTCAGAGAAATACTTGATTAAGCTCAGTAGTTTGGTTTAGTGCTGACCTTGGTATTTTGCTTAGTGTGAGCTTAGTGTGAGCTTAGTGTGAGCTTAGTGTGAGCTTAGTGTGAGCTTAGTGTGAGCTTAGTGTGAGCTTAGTGTGAGCTTAGTGTGAGCTTAATATTAAGCTTAGTATCGATCTAGGTATTAAACCTAGTACTGTAGTTAGCTTAGTATTAAGCTTAGCATTTAACTCACTGTTAGGCTTGGTAGTTGGCTTAGCACTTCGCTTTATATACAGTATCAAGTTTAGTATCAAGCTTAGTGTTACGCTTATTAGCACTAAGCTAGGTATAAAGCTTGGTATTACGCTCACTACTGATTGCGCTCATCAACACGCTCAGTACTGCTGAAACGCGTTAAATAAACTCTTACGTGATTTTTTTTACAACTTGTTGAAGAGATTATGACCGAAAGAATCACTAGTAAAATCATCAAACGGAGATACACTCTTGATCTTTACTCTCAAGTTCATCAATTATAGTCCATCATAGAGAAAACTTTGCAAATCGTTGTAATAACGAAGGAGCAAAGCCACTCCAATTAAGATGAACTCATTAGGCTTTCAAACTATTCGAGTTGAATACCGAAAAAAGTGACGCCCAATGAATGAACCTTGATGTCTTAAAGAGTTTAGAATATAAAACTGGAAAATTTTTTTCTTAAATACTCATCTCGAGAAAGGTCGTGCGCCAAACTACAAATCCGTAATTCTCTTCATTATGACTATGGTTAGTTATTAATATACAGGTGGTTCATGTCTACATTAGATAATTTGAAGAAGCTCACCATTTGGGTCTTTGAAAGGCCGGTGGCTTCGAAAACGCAGGACGTTGTAAAGGACCTCGTTGTTCAGTGTTGGCAGCTGGTGTAATTGGTGTTTCTGCCTTGATTCTTGGTGGAGGGGTTGCACTAGATGCCCTCTGGTATTCAGAGACTGGTTTTTTATATTGTGGGAGTTTGAATGCAGCTCTTGATGGCCACAGCGCTTTGAAAGGTTCCACAACGGCTGGTGACGATTGATAAGAAACTGTCGGTGTTCTTATCGGTGTTGGTGGTATACTTGAAGATGCAATTGACCCACCAACTTTATGATCTTTTAACTCTGTAGAGACAGATGTTGATGAATCCTTCAAAGACTCCGAAGTGGTTCTCATTATCAGCTTAGGTGAAGGGGAGACACTTCTCGGTTTCTTCAGATCTTCACTGATCAATTCAACTTCACTTTTACGTTTCTCATTGCTCAAAGGTTTCGATGTGGTGAAATTATTCTCATCGTGAGCCTGGTCGATCTTCATCTTTTCCATCGAGCTGGAGATATCAGAAGTCTTCGTGGTGGCATCTGATGTTGATAAAGAGCTCGAATCACCACTGACTGGCTGCTCAACTGCACGAGCAACGCTATCAGAAGTTTTCAGACTAGAATTGGCAGCAGCGGCAGCAGCAGCAGCAGCTTTCAACTCCATCGATTTACTAGCCATCGATGAGATCACATCTGTGATTGCATTGGTGATTTGTTGTTGATTTGTAGGATTCGACTTGATAGCCAGGATAGCCGATGCGCCCATAGCTGATGCTTGAGACAGATTGAGCCCACCTTGTCCAAAAGCGTCGATAAATCCTTTCAAAATGGATCTCGTGCTCAAAGATGACTTCGAAGAGTTCTCCCTCTTGAAATCCATTGGATCGGGAGATTCAGTCTTATGGTAGCGGTAATCATAATCAATAGGTTTCGACGAGGATCTCTCTAATCTCTTCTTTCTTCTCTTCTCAACCTCATTCGTAATCCATTGGCTCTTCTCATCCGACTCCAGTTCTCCAAATAACTGATTAGCTCTTTTTACAACCCTGAATCTTAAATCGTTATCCTTATTTCTCTCCGAATTGATCTCTCTCCACTTTTTCTTCCTCTCTCTATTGCTTTGTCTGAGTCTTTCCTTGGATTCAGGTTCATCAGGCTTGAGTTTCTTCCTTAATTGACCCGACTTGGAGCGCGAAGTTACTAAAGTACCAGTGTAGTTAGTAAACGCACGCGTGAGTGAAGTTGGTACAAGAGTTGACTTTTGTACAATTGCAGGTGCATTGTTTTGAGTGAGATTGCCGATTGAATCATCGATTTTCGAGAGTAGAGAAGGAGATGATTGGCCAGCTTCTGGTTTCTTCAAACTGTCGATAGCAGTGTCAAGCACATTCAACGTTTCGGAAGTTTCACTCTTATCTGACTGTTGTGCAATAAATTCTCTAGCAGCCAACAAAGCATTTATCAATTCTTCTGGGCTAGGTGCAGGAGACGTTGATTTGTTCCCTGTTGATGTCGATGATGATGAAGTTGGCACTGGTTGTACACGAGAAGCGGAGAATTGGATTTGTTTCAGTTTCTGCGCTGAAGGGGTTTGCAAAGCATTCGACATCTGCTCAATTGCCTCGGCCAAATTAGATTTTTTAGCTGAAGATGAATGGAAAGTTGTGACACCAGGTTGTTTAGGAGGCTCGGAGGTTCTCAAGACTTGCTCGATGGACTCTATATTCGAGTAATCCCTCTTTGGTGCCGTTTTCATGGAAGATCTGGTGAGAGCCAAAGTTTCTGCAATAGAAAGCTTTGGCTTCTTTTTCTGTTTTGAGGTCGAATCAACAACAGTGACAGGTTTTTTAGCCTTAGCGGCAACGGATGAGGAACCAACCAATGGTTCAGTTACTTTTAATCCTGGTTCAATGATAGAAATCTGAGGTTCATCGGTTTTCGTCTTCAGATCTGCAAGTTTAGAATCAGTTGGAGCTGTTGCTGGTATCACCACCTGTGATTTTAAATCAATAGTCTTTTGTGGCTTATAAACCGGCTCAACATGCTTCTCTGAGAGAGGCCTTGTTTGTTTCAATTCACTCGGGGAGAATTTGACTGCATTTTGAAGCGGTTTTTTAGTTGGAACCTTCAGTGACGTATGCTGATCCAATACAAGTGTTGAAGTTTTCGCAGTACCCAATTCAATTTTCTTATTAGGAACAGATGCAATGGACTCTTTCCTCAGTTTTGTCATTTGCTTCAGCTTGGCCTTCTCGATGTTGAACAACGAGGAGATGGCATCGTCTAACGCTGCTCTATGTTGTTCCAAATTCTTATCTTTTTGTCCCAGATCGTTAGATTGTTGGTGTTTGGCAATCTGCAAGGCATTTTGCAAAATATCGTTCATCTGACTCTGGTCAATATGCAAACCCTCATCCTCGTCATTCGAACTATCAAAATCACTGTCGTTGTCCAAATTGAAATCATTTCCTTCTACAACATTTTTCACCATCTGAGCGATCGCCAGTTGTAAATCGTCGGAGTGTTCCGATTCTCCAGCAAGAGCTTCAAGCTCGCCTAAAAATTTTTCAGGAACCGAATCAATGTATTCTTTATTGACAATGGATGTATTGTTGACAGTCTTCAGCGGGGCATGGGCTGCAGGTGCAGTTTTCACGGTCTTTGCTTCCACGACTTTCTTTGGCAGTGTGGAGACCTGAGGCGAACGTTGCACCGATGAAATGGTCTCGGGCTCAGTAAAGATTACGTTATTTGTGAATTTGTGTGGTGGAGCAGGAGCCTGCGAAACAGAAGGTTGCGGTTTCCTATCGATTCTCTCTTCTTTCCTCTTTGGTGTTGGTTCGGGGTGTGTTTCAACTTCCGGTGAAAGATGCAGACCTAAATCTGTTGAACGCAAAGCCTGTGCTATCGCATCTTGCAACTCCAGCTCGTGAAGCACTTGGTCGTCTGTGACATGAGCCTCCTCATCTCGTACTTGTTCTTCTGACTCTGGTACTACTTGTTCTGACTCCGGTATTTGTTGTGACTCGGGAAGAATTTCTGACCCTTGCGACGGCACCATCTCTACAATTTTTTCCGCCTCACTGGACGGGTCATGGACTTTTTCAAGTCCTTCATGTGCTAATTGTGCGAGAATATTTTGTAAGTTTGTTTCTTCTTCTTCATCGTTGTGGTTGTCCTGTTTATCTTCCTCTAATGGTTCATTTACATGTCCATGAGCTGATTCAGGCTCATTTTCTTTACTCAGTGGTTGGTCCGAGGGCACTTCCTGATCCTCCTGGTTATACTGCTCAAAGATGTTTTGTACCACATTGGCAAAGTCGATCGGGTACTCTGAATCGTCATGCTCATCGCCTTGTTGGTCGATATGAGTCTCATTTTCGGGCTTCTGATCATGATCTACATGGCCTAGCAAGTCCTTGAGGTGCGCATCGTAGTCGATCTCTTCCTCAATCTTGTCTATGTCGTTGTCAACTACAATGAACTCTGGTTAATAATTGTTCTAGCACGGCGACAATATAATGCTGAATATACTCACTTTCATGGGGCTGGTCACCTTTAGTAGAGTCCTGGAAGGCACTTAGAAGAGCATCTTCTATAGCCTTGCTCAACTCAGCCTGATCCGACATTTGAATCCCCTACGAACTGATCGAGCTATCTGTTATTATTACTGAGATCCTTTTGTTATGTTTTTTTTTTTCTACATAGTGTTAAATTTTTTTTACATCAAAACGGTTTTTGAGTATATCGCGCACGACCTTCTATACATACTCGAATTTGATGGTTAAGCCAAAAGCGTCTTTCTTCAAGACAAAATTGCACGACTTCTCTATGTCTTTGCTCAAATAGTCGATCAAATTGATTTCAAAACCTCCAGGTAAAGCAATTGCTAATTTGTTGTCTTTCAAAGACAAGTAATCGTTGCAGAACTCAAGTCGGTAGATGACTCCAGGTAAAAAGGTATATTTCAGACAATTTTCTTTGGAGGTGAAGTAGGACTGTCTTTTCTTGTTATTGAGAGGAATGTCTACTTCTTCGTTCTCATCATGGAATTTTGAAATATTTTCTTCCCAAGTCAGTGTATCCTCTCCCCCATTTCCACTTTCATGCTCAGCGGACTCCAAAGAAACGTTGATGTTATTAAAACTGCTGAGACATTTCCCATAGATCCATGGCTTATCAGCGTACAAATCGTACTCACAACTTGGGTCCACAAATTTCGTGAATACTTTCAAACCCATCGCTGTCCCATATGGAAGATAATCTCTTATCGGAGAGTCGAAATCGTTACCCCACAACAAATCGTTCCCATTTATCTCTTTCTTAGGTCTGAACTCTATTCTAATCATCAAATTTTTATCGATCTCGCTTTTATATTTCGAATTGGTCTCATCGTATTCAGAACATCCTTTGAAGTTCTGTATGTCTATCGATAGCTTGAAATATCCAATCGACGACTCAAACTCAAGGAAATCACCTGTATTTACAGGCACAAGACGTCCTTCACTCACATCTTCGCAAAATGCTGTGATCTTCAACGATTTACCCTCACTCATCTTGTCTCTATCAAACTATACAACACTCATCTTTGCTATCTTGCTTTGCGGATTTTGAAAAATTTCAGTACAAGGAGGTCGTGCACATGAGTATAAAAGTAGCCTAAAGAGGAAATTTCAAATGTCTTATCTATAGAGCACAGTTGTGATTCAACTATTTACAAAATCTGTCAATAACTTTTGCTCGTCTACTTTGAGAAAGCCAAAGATTTGTTGGAAATACTCATCTGTTCCAATTCTCTTGAAAAAAGCTTTCAAGATTGATAATTCTTGCTCGTTATCGGTAGTGCTTCTTGGAACTCTTTCCTCATCATCTTCATCTTCATCCTCATCGTACTGTGCAAACTCTTCATACTCATTGAGATCCTCCCACTCATCATCCAGTTGCTCTTGTACTTGATGGTTACCAACTAAACCGATACCGGCTTTGACTGTATTGATATCCGGTTGGGAGAGTTGAAATTTCAATTCATTGACGAAAAGCTTGACAATTTTGACAGGTACAGAGA
Source organism: Nakazawaea molendinolei (assembly GCA_030569155.1). Classification (NCBI taxonomy): domain Eukaryota; kingdom Fungi; phylum Ascomycota; class Pichiomycetes; order Alaninales; family Pachysolenaceae; genus Nakazawaea; species Nakazawaea molendinolei. Next base: position 116,069 of record JAJMKB010000006.1, read on the forward strand.
TCTGAATGAATTTCAAGTTTTTTCTCATAGATCTGGTTATGATAACACCATTCAAAGCTGGATCAGGTTCGAGTTCATCCGAATTCACCATCAACGAGTTGACTCTAGGATCATTTAATAAAAAGACCTCGATCAAGGCACGAACATTCAAAACAATCTTGCTGTAACCCCTCACAGTCTCAAAAGTCGACAACCAAATCGGTATCACTTGGGTAATCAGCTTCAAACCATTTCCAATATCAAAGTTTGCTAAAAACTCAATAGTTTGAGGTGGTGAGGCGATTGCCAAATTGGCAAAGATCAAAATCAAGCTCTCCACAGTTGGGAATTCTTTGGCCACTAAAAGTCTCTTGGTAACCGCTTGTAAGATTTGCTCGAGGTATTTACCAATATCAGGGTTATTTGCAAAATTTTCAATCAACTTTGTGATCAATCCACCGATGTTCAGAATGGCTTGATCACTCAAATCTGGCGAAAGATATTTGGAGACAATTTGTAACAAGATTTCCAGGCCATTATCAACACTCAGAATCAAAGCTTCGACACCGGGATGATTCAACAACAGGTTTAAAACTTCATTGGAGAGCTGCAATAATTGATCATCATCAGTTGCTAAGATCAATTGTGTTAAAGAAGGGAAAATATAGTTGAAAATTTGTGGTGTCAAAGGTTTCTCTTCATCAACAAAAGTGATCAATAACTCTAAAGCCAAGTCCAAATTTGGGAAGAATTCAACTTTTGGTCCCAATAACTCGTTGACAATTGCCATCAAATATGGCAATCCTTTATCGCACTGAACCATAAATTCCTCTGCTGAAAGACCTGTCATCAAATCGTTTAAACACTCACGGCCGGAATCGATTAAACCCAAATTTGATGCATCGTGGAAACAAATTGCAAGGATCAACTCCAAAGTCGAAGTCGTCTTTGCCAAATGTTTGTTATCAATACATATCAGAATCGATAAGCTTTCCAACAAAGTGATATCGGTGTCCTCATCGCTATCCGAGCTCATGTCGGTGATGATCTGAATTATTGCCTGTTGGATCTCGCTATTCATATTTTTACTTCTTATGAAATAGTTGAAATAAGTAAATGAGAACAAGATGGCAGATTTCGTCAACTCTGTGTACTGATATTGCAAAATTTGTTGAAGAGTTTTCAAACCAAACAGTTGTACATCGATCTGTGATTCAAATTTTTCGAAAAATTTTGGTAAAATCATGATCAATCTCGAGATGATGAACTCGTCTTTGTAATTTTGTAATATTGCCAAAAATTCGTTGAGAAATCCAACCAAAGGAACTTGAGCCTCGAAAGCCTCATCATTAGCGAAGATGGATCCTAACAAGAATAGGATTGATTCTTTTATATCTGATGGGGCATCAGATTGGTAAATCTGATTAAATCTGTTGTAAAATTGGATGAAAAGAGTCTCAGAGTCATGAGTAAGATCTGATATGTAATCTGAGACAGCGGCTCTGATGGTCAAATCGATACTGAGGCCAGATTCATGCGTGACAAAAGTATTAAAATCAGAGGACCAATCTTCTTTCAAAGACTCAGGAAGTACTGAGACCTGGACCAAAAGGTCTGAAAATGATTGTAAAACCTCTGGGATTTGTGTGAGCTTAATCTTTGAAGAAAGAGCAGTCAAGTATTGGAATAATTCGCTGAACAAATCTGCGATAAATTTGGATGTTTCAAAATTTGAAGACTGCAAGTTGAGCAGTTGTGTGAAATCTGTGAAATGCGAGTCATTCGCGAACTTGATGTTGTTCAAGAAAGTGAGATCTGTAACGACCAATCTCGCTAGGAGTTCTATATTTTGTGAGATTTTCTTTGTGAAAAGGTGGTTTAGATTGTTCGATATGGAGTTGAGACATTTGTAGATCTCGAATTTGAACAATTGAGACAAGATGGACGTATAATTGGACTCTGTGACCAAGATTTCAAGTTGTGAGTTCAACAAGTCAATTGAAGAATCTGTCACTTTCTTGATGAAATTCTTTCTCTGCGGAGAGAGATTTAATTGGGTAGAAAGCTGTTCAATACAGATGGAGAAAAGTTTCAAAGCCTCAATTCTGATAGCAAGTGGAGTGGATTGGTGAGAGATCAAATTGGTGCAGTGCAAAATGACAGACTCACCTACACCTGCTTCGAAAAATTGTTCATCGGTGACAAGATCATCGAACAAATCTTTCAACACCGTTAAACCACCAAGCATCTTATAGAACTCGTTGGAATTTACCAATTGATAGAGATCGTCTAACAAAGAAGACCACTCATCTGGATAGTCAACTTGCAGGATCTGAATTATAGCGTACGACGCGGTATTTCTCAATTTAGAGTCTTGATCTGAGATCAAAGTCATCAATTTGGATCTGATCGAGGCCTTGACGGGTTCTGTAATACATGAAGGACCGACAAACGACAGGAAAGCAGCAGACCAGTATTTTGGAACTAGTCTTTTCAAATGAAGAAGACAAGACTGTCTATATTGAACATCTATGGTATTTGTTAGGGCGACATCGATCAAAGCATCGACTACTCCATTGGCATCTTGAGCTACAGCCAGATTAAAATTCTGTTCAGCTATGATTCTCTGCTGATTATCAGAGGCTGTTTGATCCACAACAAGTTGATATATCACTTGTACGGAAGCCATCTCGGTTGATGAGAGATGTAATGGTGTGTATGGTATAGAGGAAGAATGTCGTGTTTGTGCCAAAACTGTATTTTTAAAGATTTCGAGTCGTGCATTTGGAAACTCAAAGGTCGTGCATATACTGACTGAAAAAAATGACATCGGAAGCGCTTGAAAACGCTCAGCATAAGTCGTGTACCAAGACTCAACAGTGAAACTTGACTAGGAAAAAAAAAAAAACAGTCGTGCAGATAAGTGGAATAATAGTGGGAGAAGCGCATTATGGAACAATAGTTTTAAAGACCGAAAAGATATAGATGTGATACACAGGTCGTGTAATTTAAGGCAGAGATGGAGAAGAGAACGTGGAGTGGGGGAAATTGGTAACACTCACCTCAAAACTTACCCTATTAAAAATACACTCCATACAAATTCCCACAACACTGCATTGTATCAACCAACCAAGAAACCAAGGTCGTGTACCCAATAACAGCTACACCCACAAAATGCGCAGGCTATTCATAGCCTCTGGATTACCCGCCGTTCATATAGACAGATTCAATTGATTATACAACACTGCAACAAATCCACCACTTGATACTCCAACCATCACCTCAATTATTAATAGTCGATCTCTGCAATTAGTAATAACCCCCCCCTCGCACTACTCAATCCGGATAATTTCAAACCCTGCACCCCCACCATATCAAGATGACAAATGTGCGGAACCCAAGGAGAAAAAATCGGAAAAACTATGGAGAGCGGGGCCCGTTTGGAAGGGTGTCCGGGTAGCACGGCCGGCTGCGCAAGCCAGCAACTCCCGTTAGGACAGAATTCCTCCAGCGAGCGCAGACACCTCTGCAAACGGGCGGACATATCTTTTCAACGGTATATAAAGCCAACGGATTTCTCAGTGACTAGTTGATTTTCCTATTTTAATTGTTTGTTATTAACAGATAATAATAATATAATAGAAATGTCATCCAACTCTTTAGCTCAATTGAAAGCCACCGGAACCGTTGTCGTTACCGACACTGGTGAATTCGAATCAATTGCCAAATACACTCCACAAGATGCCACCACCAACCCATCGTTGATCTTGGCTGCCACCAAGAAGGCTGAATACGCCAAATTGATCGACGTTGCCGTTCAATACGCTAAGAAGAACGCTTCAGGTGTCGAAGCTCAAGCCTCTTTGGCCTTGGACAGATTGTTGGTCGAGTTCGGTAAGGAGATCTTGAAGATTGTCCCAGGTCGTGTCTCCACAGAGGTTGACGCCAGATTGTCCTTTGACAAGGAAGGTTCCATCAAGAAGGCCTTGGAAATCATCGAATTGTACAAATCCGTTGGTATCGACAAGGAAAGAGTCTTGATCAAACTTGCCTCCACTTGGGAAGGTATCCAAGCTGCTAGAGAATTGGAATCCAAGTACGGTATCCACTGTAACTTGACTTTACTTTTCTCTTTTGTCCAGGCCGTTGCCTGTGCTGAAGCTGAGGTCACTTTGATCTCTCCATTCGTCGGTAGAATCTTGGATTGGTTCAAGGCCAACGGTGGTGAATCCTCATACACCGGTGAAACCGACCCAGGAGTGTTGTCCGTCAGATCCATCTACAACTACTACAAGAAATTCGGTTACAACACCATTGTCATGGGTGCCTCTTTCAGAAACGTTGACGAGATCAAGGCCTTGGCTGGTTGTGACTTCTTGACCATCTCTCCAGGTTTGTTGGAACAAATGTTGACCTCTGAGGACCCAGTTCCAAAAGTCTTGGACCCAGCTGCTGCCTCCGCTCTCGACTTGGAAAAAGTCTCTTACGTTGACGACGAGGCTTCTTTCAGATTCTTGTTGAACGAGGACCAAATGGCCACCGAGAAGTTGTCCGATGGTATCAGAAAGTTCTCTGCCGACTGTGTCACCTTGTTGGACCAATTGAAGGAGAAGGTTTCCGCCTAAGTGCAGTAATGTATAGCAATATAGTTTAACGAGATAACTATCATGATATCAGAATAGTATGTACTTTTAGTGTTTATTATATAGAAGAGCTAGGTGAACTCGAGAGCTGTCACTAGTGATGTGGCCCCCCCAAAAAAAAACACACACTAAACTAGGCGATTATTTCAGGAACAAATCAAACTTAATCTTAAGTTTAGGCACAGATTAAACTTAATCTCAAATTCAGGAACAGCTGCATCGAGTGATCAATTAGGTAATCACAACTTGCTGGTCAATTCAGGAATAACTTCGAACAAATCACCTACCAACCCGACATCGGCAACGTTGAAGATTGGAGACTCTTCGTCCTTGTTAATAGCTACGATGACCCTGCTATCTTTCATACCTGCCAAATGCTGGATAGCCCCGCTGATCCCCACAGCTACGTACAAATCTGGAGCTACCACTTTACCGGTTTGACCAATTTGTAAAGAGTTGTCGACAAACCCGCTATCTACAGCAGCTCTGGAAGCTCCAATAGCAGCGTTCAATTTCGAGGCCAAAGGGTCGAGAAGCTCTGCAAATTGTTCCTTCGATTTCAAAGCTCTACCTCCACTGACTACAATTTTAGCGGATCCCAAATCTGGTCTCTCTGATTTGACAAGTTTCTCCTCGACAAATTCGATAGATGAGTTGACTTCAGTGGTTGCACTGAACTCTTCAATTGGGAGTTCCTCGGAGCTCAGACCAGCTTCAGGTGCTGGGAAAGAGGAAGATCTGAAAGATGCCATTATCAAGCTCTCGTTGGTCTTAATAGTAGCAATAGCGTTACCGGCATATATCGGTCTTTTGAACTGGTTAGGCAGCTCGATCTCAATGACATCGGAGATCAGTTGGACGTCCAACAAAGCTGACACCCTTGGTAAGATATTTTTACCGTTGGCGGATGTGGCAGTGACGAAATGCGTGAATTTCTTCAGCTTCAAGATATCAGCGATCAAAGGAGAGACGTACTCTGCCAAATAGTGGTCGTATTTGGTCTCTGAGTTAACAATTATCGATGATACGAAATCTTTGTATTGGGACAACTGTTTAGCGACTTCTTTGGACTCGGATCCGACTAACAAGGCAGTCACTGGGAACCCCAATTTCTTAGCCGCCGTCAAATTCGATAACGACGACGATGTGATTTGACCTTCAGAACTCTCCAACAAAGCCAAAGTGGACTGGAGTCTTGCACTACGAGCTCCATAGACAGCTCTTCTACCGAGTATGCCAAACATTTCGAAACAAGGCTATATTTATTCACAGGAAGCTCAGAAAGTAAGACACTGACTTCTCCGGATCTCTGTTTAATTTTTCACACTTGACTCCTGTGGATCTCAATTTTACATTTTTCACTTCCCCTAATTGAAGAGAAAAAGAGGTGAAAAATCACGTGACTTGTGTTTTTTTTGAGCAGAGCACGACTTTACAGCTAGACGGAGAAGTTTTGTCGGTTTTTCCGTGTCTCCGGAGATCCGGAAAAACTTCTCCGGAGAAATGCGGAGAACCGGACGCCTGTCTCCATCCTGATTTCTAAAACCACAGGACTCAGTGACGAGATTTGGAAAAAGCTTCAATGGGCGGCAATTGCTGACATCACCAGAACACTCACTTGTACAAAGATGGAGAGCACCTATGAAGCCCTTGCACAAAGGGCAATGTCGTTGCTCTCACTGTCACAGAGCTATAGGATCATCATAGTGCTAATTGGCACCCCTGGTAGCGGTAAGAGCACAGTGCTGCAAAGGGTTTGTGAGATAATTAATGACAAATACAAAGTTTCCGTGGTGAACAAGCCAGACACACATCAAAGGACACAGTTGGTCGAGGATTTCGTACAATTGATACCTGAACACCCTCCAGTTAAAGATATAGAGAGTGAAAAATTCGTCTCATACAAAAACATGGCATCACCAGGTCAAGTTGAGATATATGGAAAGGGTGGCAGTGACACAAGGTTGACAATCGAGGAGGAGTCTAAAAATGTTGGGGATCTCGCATGTGTAGTGCCAATGGACGGGTTTCATTTGACAAGAGCTCAGCTTCACACTTTTAAGGACCCTGAGAGGGCCATTTTAAGAAGAGGCTCATCGTTCACCTTCGACAATACTAATTTGGTCACTTTGGTACAATTTTTGAAAAAAACCACACAGACACCCACCATCCCCATTGATCAGATCTATAATCTGCTTCCCAGTGTCTTTGTTCCTAGTTTCAACCATTCTTTGAAAGACCCAGTACCTAACGAAATCGAGATAAATGGTGGGTCAAGAATAGTAATTTTGGAAGGTTTATATTTATTATTACAAGAACCTGGGTGGGAAGAAATATCACAAGAACTAGCTCACCCAAGACTTAGTGACAAAGACATCTTCATCAACACTGAAAACGGTGAAATAAGCTCAGATCTACCCCTGAATTATGCAGGGGTAGAATTCTGGAAGATACATATAGACCCTGCGCTAAATCTGCGAAGAGTCGCTGAGAGACATGTAAAAACGGGGCTCGCCAACTCGATCGAGGAGGGAGAAAAAAGGTTTAAGATCAACGATGAGATCAATGGCGAGATACTTCTACTGAACTCGGCACCATGCGATATCAACGTACACACGATACAAGAATGAATAGAAATATATAGAATTTCTTTATAAATTAAAAAATTTCCCAAAAATACATGATGATGATGATTCCTTTACAATAAAGGCAGGTATATGTTGATTTGATGTGTTTCGTTAGATGAATTGAATGAATGAATGTTCCTCTTCGTTTTGTGTATAAAAGTCTTGTTGACTTTCACTGAGTATATGCATGATCGTTAAAAAAATTAGTATGATGACAGCCTAGACATATCCACATTTCTCAGAGCCTGCCAATTTCCTTCTGCTCAACATCGTGGAGGCATTGAGCTTCAAATCAAAGTTCTTGATCGAGTTCATGACAAAATCATCTTCCTTAGGTGCCATGTTGTACGATGATTTGAACATACGAGGTTTGGATCCTCTAGGAATGGGGGTCTTTGGAAGTTGGCAGTGTTTTTCCTTGTGTGCATACAAAGAGCACAGTGGATCATTATTATTGAAGTGGATTGGTTCGTTAATGACCATTGCCGGTTTATTAATGATTGGTTTGAAGTCGTTGATCAAGGAGTTTTTCTTGTTCAAGATGGGGATCTTGTCGTTTGTGAGATCGAGATCATCGTCGTCATCGTCGTCATCTGAATTGACAAGTTCTTCATCTTCTTCGAAATCGATAGAACTATCATCACTATCGAGCTCGCTGAAGAAATCTTCCTCTTCCTCTTCGGAGATCTTGATACCGTGTAATGGCGCCTTCTGCACTTGTTTCAACTGTACAGCGTTAGAAGTGTCAAAGGCAAATTTGATAGCTTCCAGTCTTGGAGTAAGCAAGCTCTCTGAAGTATCGTTGTTGAACTGTTGATATAATGCCTTGTTAATGGTCTGTGTTGGGTAATCGATAGCTTTGGTCGATTTCTTGTCCGAATGTTGTAAGATCCATGGATGGTTCAACAACTCATCGATGGTGTATCTCTTGGAAGCATCTACCGTCAACAAGTTGCTAACTAAGTCCTTAGCGCTCTGACTAACCTCATTCCACCACGGATTGAGGAAACAGTATTCACCTTTAGACACTTTTTCAGCCAAAACTTTTGGGTCGTTGTCGTAGAAAGGAGGGAACCCACACAAAAGCGTGTACAATACGCAACCCAAGGAGAAACAGTCTACAGATTTCGAGTACGATTCATCTTTCAAGATCTCCGGAGCGGTATAACCTTGAGTCCCCACTGGAGTCTTGGTGTTGTTATCCCATAAGATCTTTGATAAGCCGAAATCTGCAATTTTCACCACACCAATCCCAGCTCCACCAAGACCTTCGATAAAGACACCTTCGTCGACTTTTGTGTTATCGTCGGACTTTCTTCTTGCAGCCAATTGCAAATTCTTGGATCTTTCCTGGAACGCGATAGGTGCAAATAATAAATTCTCCGGTTTGATATCTCTGTGGACGACCCCGATCTCTTCATGGAGATATTTCAAGCCACGGGCCACCTGGAGAATGATATGACGAGAAAGTTCTTCGCTGAAATATGTGTAATTGATGATCTGGTTGAAGATTTCTCCTCCTTCGACCAACTCCATCATCAAATAACAGTATCTAGAAGAGTTTTTGAAAGAGTACAACCGTACCACATTCTCATGAGTGATCTTAGACATGATAGAGATCTCTTTCAAGACAGAGTTCACCTGTTGAAGAGACATATGAGATTTGTCGATGATTTTGATAGCGATATACGATCCGGAGTCGCAGTCCAAGGCTTTGTACACCTTGGAGAACGCTCCTTCACCGATTCGCTCGATCAACTTGTACCGAGGAGATATCTCCAGATATCTGGAGATCTCATCGTCTTTAGCTGGACCATTGTCAGCAGCAACGTCTTGAGGCTCCTGGGCCTCGGCTTTTTCTACTGGGGAGGCTCCCCTGTTGATGAAATTCTTGATGTTACCAAACACCGTCATTATAATACTTCACTCACCCCTGGCGGTGCTGTTGATGAGTATATTACTTTTTCCGTTCCTTTAGAGGATCGATACGCCTTTTTATATGCGCTAACCTCGTTAAATGATGAAAATTCTTGGTCTTACTTCTTATTAAGCACCCACCACCTCGTTATTATATAATTTCAAGTATCACCTTCTCGACAGGCTTATACCCCTGAAACACTAACAGTGTAGCTATTCGCACAAAACACCCCTGACAAGTGTCCTTTAAGTCGCTATTATTACTCGGGATACTGTAGCAAATGCAAATACTATGGAATTCCTCGATAGATCCCTTTGCAAATTGCTGGTGTCCCACTTTATATACCCAATTTCACCCCCTGGATGTTGCCTGATTTAAGAAAAAACCAATCCCTCTTTTTTTTTTCCCTGTCCCGCCAATTGCATTGTTTCTGCCAATTTCCCCAGGTCCAATGTTTACACGTGCAAATAGTTAACTACGTAAGAAAAAAAATTTTCCGAGTCTCTTTGAGTATTTTTAGAACTTTTCATAACCGGATCACCAGCCATGTGGTGTGGTAAAGAGGTATGTAGATCGTATGTGGTATGATATCATGATGAATATAACCTAGAGTCATTAATTTAATTAAATATATAGGAAGTGCCGTGTGAATGTCTTTTGGACTTGAGCATAAATAGGGATCTGTATCTGAGATATCGTTTGTTATTATTATTCACGTACTAACTAAAGAGGCAGTTTGAAAATACACGACTTTGATCTATTCTATTGTAGATGTCTATTGTAGTTGTAGCTGTCTAGCTTAGTTGTAGCTGTCTAGCTTAGTTGTAAATGAGTATTGTAGAGTGCAGTTATTGTTAACTGCTCTTGATACACTATAGAGCCTAAGAACTGCCGAGTAACTAGTAATTGATAAAGCATAAAGTATAGAGATGCTGTAGCACTGAAAGTCTGAAATGATAAGTTTCATGACTAAATGTGTTAGATCTGAAAGAGCTTTGAAGTGTAGCGAACACAAACAGGCTAGACTATATTTTCTATAGACAACATTCTCTATAGACAGATAGATCAACACCAGACAAACTAGTTAACACTTTTCAACTTGAACGCCATATACTCAGCACTAGGGCCGAAATGGTTAAATCCAAATAACCCATTGCCGTTCACTGGGATCACCTCGTTCTCATTTTTCACCTCCTCCAATTCACCTTCTTCTCCCTCTTCTTTGCCCTCCTCTAAATCAACGTCTTTCCGTACACGACGTCTAGATGGAGGTAAACTATCTTTGAACTCCTCTTTAGCAACTCCATTCCCACTGATCTTCTTCAGTCTCTTGATCAGAGGCAGTGGCTCTCCTTCTCCAAGCCTCAAGATATGTTCATGTCTCGTTTGAAGTACCGAGGCATTCACTATCCGGTTTCTAATATACACAGGTGCTCCACGGAACCAGAGTGACCGTGTTCTCTTCGACATCGGTTCAGCAATATTCACTCTGGCTGTCTTGAACTCCTCTTCATCATCATCTTCACTGTCCTCACTCGTATATTCTACTTCTTCTTCACCTTTCTTGACTCCATTAGTAAAAGATCCTGAATCTTTACCTTTACTCAGAGCATCATATTTTTGAATCTCTGCAACCAAGAAAGAAGGTGAAAATTTCAACAATCTTTCTTTGTTCTTCAAATCCATCTTGTTTGTGAAGATGTTGTCGAGCAATTCATTTTCATCCAACTTCTTTTGCAACTTGTTTGGGAGTATATAAGTCGAAGCGGATGAACTTTGATACAAATTCGAAAATGTATGTGTCACCTGGCTATATGGTGACGGAACGATCTTACCTGTGAAAGTTTGACTGTAATGGGTGTTACTGTTGTTGTAGTACTTGGCAGACTGGTATTCAGATGTATAGTCATGACCAGGAGTATACGCTGGAGCTTGCAGGTCATGAGTTGCAACCGGTGGGGGATAAAACGATGCCAGTTGTGAAGCCAGTGTAGCCGCTTGTCCATATGGTGGAGCAAAATTGTATTGCGGTGTAAAAGGTTTCGCCAGTGCTGGTCCGTTACTGTCTCCATTACTCTGTGCACTCAGTCTCTGCTGCAGAAGCAATTCTTGCTGAGATGGGAGTGGTGTATCATTTCTTGTACCAATGTTGTTCAACAGAGTGATTGTCTTTCTAACGACCAAATTTCTGGCAGGACTCGAGAGATACTGTCCTAAATCATCATCCAACAGAGGACCTCTTTTATAAACACCTCCGATCAAAGGTGGTGCGTTCAACGATGCAATGATTGGCTCTGGAATTGGATCACGTTCCGTAGAATTTGGAGGTAAGAGATGCATCAATGGAGAAGTATATTTCTGGAACCATCTCAAACCACCATTTGGTAATGGGATGATAGGATCATCGATTTCTCTCACTTCATCAGGGATACAAGCCTTCCAAGTTCTGATCTTGTTGAAATTTTTATCGTGATCAGAGTATCTAAACTCACAGATGAACATTGGACCAAAAACTTTGAAAGCAGGCTCACCTCTTTGATATCTTGTGAAATAGTTGACATAACATGGACCCAAGATATCTTGGATAAGATGATCTCTATATTGACCGGTCTTGAACACTTCATTCTCGTAGAACAATCTATCCACTCTGTGAACAGTCTGTTCAGGTCTATAATACCAACACACGTTGATATAACGCTTATTACCGTCTTCTGGAGTGGACCAGATTCTGAAGATCTGGGCAGGGATCGGTTTTGTCTCATCGTTTGGATTTCTCAACAAAACCCAGTCACCAATCTTATAAGTTCTACCGTTCAACTCCAAGAAATCAATTGGAATTCTCATACCGTGGGCATCACTACTCAAATACACAGAGTCTGGTTTGGTCAATTCTTCACTGATGAGTTTTTTACAGATATTCTCAAACTCTATTGTGTCGTTCAACAAACGTGGATCTGGAGCCTGAGTGGCATACAACTTGTTGTTCTCGATCATGAGGAACAAATCTGTCAAGAAAGTCTCCACATCACGGTACTTTCTCTGCTTGATTCTTGTTCTTATGATCTCGAGACAGATTGGATTCTGAATTTTTCTATAGTACAAAGGGTACGAGGCCTGGTTTGGTAATCTTTCAAAAGTGAGATAGAGAGGTTCTCCTCTGGCACTTCTATGTTTCTTCATCACTCTCATGATGTTTTTAATTCTCTGTTCGTGTGGTTTGTCAATTACTGGTGGTTTACCTCTTTTGTTCCAGGACTCAAACACTTCTCTTTGATTTGGATGTGGTGGTAAAGAAGTCGTGGTGTTCAAGATGATGGGCGAAGGTTTTGGAATCATGGTAGTGTCCTGATCCAAAGTAGGCACTTTATCCACAGGGATTGGCTCGTAGTCTTTAAATACACTAGCTGGGATCCCCAGTGTGGAAAAAGTTGGGATAGGGGCATACACCTGGTTTTCGTACTGCAGTTGTTGATACTGACGTTGGACCTCTGCCTGTTTGATCAAGGCTGGGAACCCTTGGTCTGGAGTTGGTGAATGTTGCGTGACCATTTCCAATGGTGTGGAACTGTACGAAGAGGGTTGAGGGGTCTCTTTGTACAGACTCACAGGTTCCACTGGAGTTTGAGCAGCCGAATCCGAGTTATCGAACGTTGGAGGCTCTTCATTTGGCAATGGTCCCAAATAAGGGTACCCCACTCTGTTCCCCAAGAAGATCTTAGGGTCTGCTTTCAACGCTGGGATCACCTGGTCCTTTATATAGTTATCCAACATCACAGCTGATTCGTAGTAATCGGAACCAATTTCATTGTAATAACGAGCATTCCATGTGATCTGTACCATATCAACGACAAACTCCTGTGCATTGTTGTATCTATTCAGTCTGATCAGCTGGGAAATCTTGTGAAGTGACTGTGGTTTCTTGATGATCTTATAGTAGTCGATATACGATCTAGAGGGCAAGGCGTGGAACCCCAATTTCATGGGAATGATGGAGTTCAACTCATAAGCACCATCGAGTAACGGTTTCAACGCTTTGTTGAGATACGCCTTCTGCTCAGCGCTTGGCTTGGGATCCTTTACTTTGATCTTAGCCATCTTACTCGTTTTTTTCGCTTCTTTAGATGCAATCTTTTTCTACACACTAAAATTGTTTATCCGGCGACGTGTTGAACATTTTCCTCTTTTTTTCTTTCCCTCACAAAAATTTGATATTTTGGACACGTCTCTTCTCTAGATACTCAACTGGCTGATAGGACTAAATTGGGTGAGAAGTTGGTTTGAAAAGGTGTAGACTGGACTGAATTGGGAATCGAGTGGCTAATTAGAGGAAAGTTGAGGCTGATTTGAGAGATTTTGGATACAAGTTGGCTACTTTGGGATTAGATCTGGTTGCATTGACTAAAAGAGATAGAGTTGGACAGATCTGATTAAGGTTTGAAGTGGTGATCTATTTGGGACGATCTTGGCTCGTTCAGTTAAGAACACAAAACTTTAAAGTGAGACCAGCTTAAAGTGGACTGTAGGTGGCTTGTTTTGGGACATTTCGAGCTAATTGAGGAATCAAGTCATACAAACTCATCTGAACTCATCTGACATCGCTGAAGTGAAATAGTGAAATTTCTGTATCAGGGTTGAATCAGCTTCATTTGACTATATTGTTGGCTAATCAAACTGAGAAGCCCATTTAATCACTACTGGTGCTAAGTTTGGCTCAAACTAGCAAGATTTGGCTTCAAGTTAGATAAACCTCACTGAGTTTGGCATTATTGCTTGATCAATTCTCGTTTTATGGTGAACTGACTCAATTGTCCTGAATAAGATTTGATCAAGACACCCTGAGCTTGAACGCATCCATATTACTTGTATTGGAATTATTGCATACTCTGATTGGTCGAGGCTACAAGAGTTGAATATCATCAGATCAGTCTCTTTTTGGATCAAAGTTGACCCAAATCAGTATCAACGTGCATGCATTAAGTTCAAACTTAATCTTGATCACCATAACAACAGAAGCAAGATGACAGGAGTGAAAAGACGAAAAGTTGAAGTTGACAAGCGGCTTCAAGCGTTTCACGACTACTTGTTACAATGTAAAAGCATTTTAGCCTTGTGCGGAGCTGGACTTAGTGCGTCTTCAGGGTTACCAACGTTCAGAGGGTCCCAAGGTTTGTGGAAGAATTTTTCATCAATAGATTTAGCTACTCCAGATGCCTTTGACGTGGATCCAGGATTAGTATGGCAATTCTACACCTACCGAAGGTATTGTGCTTTAAATGCTGAACCTAATGACGGTCATAAACTGCTAGCCAACCTTTGCAAGACGTGCACTCAGAATGAGATCAAGTACTTGAATTTGAACCAAAATGTGGACGGATTGACTTTAAGAGCCGGTCATCTGTCCGAGAATCATTTGGAACTTCATGGTAGTCTATTTGATCTTCGATGTACAAACTTTGTTTGCACATATAAAGAGTCAGGAAATTTCAAACACCCCTTAACACCTCTGTTATCAGATTGTGAAGAGGAATTCGCAAAGGAAGTGAAACCAGACCAATCTCCAGAATTCCAACCTGTTCAGAGTATTCTGGATCTGGACTTACCTCATTGCCCATTATGTAAGACGGGACTACTAAGACCAGGTGTAGTGTGGTTTGGAGAACCATTACCTTTACGAGTGATCGACAAAGTGGATGAGTTTTTGGTTAAAAATGACCCTGTGGATTTGATCTTGGTGATAGGTACCAGTGCCTCTGTATGGCCCCTGGCTGGATACATTGACAGAGTACGACAGCAAGGTGGTAAAATTGCAGTGTTCAACACGGAGATCGAGAACATAGAGGAAGTGGAAAACATTAACGAAGATAACGAATACGGTGGATTTGCATTCTTAGGAGATGCAGCTGTCAACTTACCTAAGCTGTTAAGTCCCCTTATAGGAGACGATCTACAAAAGAGACATGAAATAACTCTCGATGGTGGGGAAAACAATAAATAGTATATAAATATCGACAGCTCTTTGATAGCATTAGCAACTTGGAAATATACCTAGTCAATCACTGTTTCAATTTATTTTCTTTGTCGTACGTTATATATAATCGGATCTAGAAGTTGATTGGTTTGTCGAAAGTGGACAAAGCAGCTTCTTTGAAGGCTTCAGATAAAGTTGGATGGGCGTGACATGTTCTTGCTACATCCTCTGTGGAAGCACCGTACTCAAGGGCCAAACCGGCCTCGGCAATCATCTCACCGGCATTTGGACCGATGATGTGAACACCCAAGACTCTTTGGGTCTCGGCATCGGCGATAAATTTGACGAAACCTTCGGTGTCTTGGTTGGTCTTAGCTCTGGAGTTGGCGATGAATGGGAATTTACCGATTTTGTACTTGATACCGGCTTCTTTCAACTGTTCTTCGGTTTGACCGACCCAAGCGACTTCTGGGTGAGAGTACATAACAGATGGGATGTTACCGTAGTTGACATGGCCGTGACCGTGCTTGATGTATTCAGCGGCAGCGATACCTTCTTCCTCGGCCTTGTGAGCCAACATAGGACCAAAAGTGACATCACCGATGACTCTGATGTGAGGGTGCTTTGTTTTGAACTCGGAGTCGATCACCAATCTACCTCTCTTGTCAACTTCTAAGCCAGTGTTTTCCAAACCCAAGCCTTCAGTGTATGGTCTACGGCCAACGGCTACCAACAACACGTCGGCTTCCAAGGTCTCGGATTTACCCGACTTCTTGTCCTCGTAGGTGATGTTGACGGTTTCTCCGTTTCTCTCAGCTGAAACCACTTTGGCACCCAACTTGAACTTGAAACCTTGCTTGGTCAAGAATTTTTGAGTGGCCTTGGCGACTTCACCGTCCATAGAGGCCCCGATAGCGTCTTGGAATTCCAAGACAGTGACTTCAGAGCCCAATCTGGAGTAAACGGAACCCATTTCCAAACCGATGATACCACCACCAATGACGGCAAATCTCTTTGGAACCTCTTTCAAAGATAAGGCACCAGTGGAAGAGACAATTCTCTCCTCATCGATGGTGATACCTGGGAAAGGAGTGACTTCGGAACCGGTGGCGATGATGAAGTTATCGGCGGTTAAAAGGGCCTCTTCACCACCTTCAATTGGGTCAACTTTAACGTTGTGCTCGTCTACAAATTTACCTGAACCTTTGTAATACTTGACACCGTTCTTCTTGAACAACATCTCGATACCTCCAGTCAACTGTTTGACAGAGGTGTCTTTGGCCTTTTGGAAGTTCTCCATGTTCATCTTCACTTCACCAACCTCGATACCTCTCGATTTGGTGTCGGACTTGATGGTGTGATAGAGGTGAGAATTGTTCAACAAGGATTTGGATGGGATACAA
Source organism: Nakazawaea molendinolei (assembly GCA_030569155.1). Classification (NCBI taxonomy): domain Eukaryota; kingdom Fungi; phylum Ascomycota; class Pichiomycetes; order Alaninales; family Pachysolenaceae; genus Nakazawaea; species Nakazawaea molendinolei. The sequence goes on from JAJMKB010000006.1 coordinate 132,607, forward strand.
CCAACGTTCAAACAGGTACCACCCAAGGAGCCTCTCTTCTCGATACAGGCGGTGTCATAACCCAATTGGGCGGCCTTGATGGCGGCTACGTAACCACCTGGACCACCACCAATGACCACGATGTCGTGTTTCTTGGTGGCAGCGTCTGCCAAAGTTCTGATCTGGGATTGGAATCTGCCGTACAAAGGACGGACACTCGAAGTTCTCAACATTTTACAAATATGATACTGTTGCAGGGTATTGATAAGCTAATGGGAAAGCCAATTACTCGCTATCGATCGACAATTTGATTAATCAATAATTTAATAAAAAGGCCATCTCGACTTTTTTTCGCCCTTCAATGAGAAAAGGAGCACTTCAGGCCGGGTCCACAAATCCGGGGCTGTCTGGACTTCTCGGAACCGAGGCGTGCGCGCACGACTTTTTTTTTTTTGTTCCCTGCGCTTCGTAAACTGCTCAAAGGGTGTTGTGTCGTGGATTCAAGCTCAAAAAAACCTTTTTTGAGGGAAGTCAAAACGCAAAAGTGGCTTTGAAAGCGGCTGAGATTATTCAGAGGGAGGAGGGGGGTGAGATGGTGAAAACAAGTTTGAACAAGTATGAGCGAACAGTAGCCTGGCAGGAGTCCGGTGGGGGAAGCAAATTTTTATGTATTGTCCGGTGCAAAGGAGCAGGAACTTCCAATTGAGGTATGCATTGAGCTGAATTGCTTTGTCTTGTTGCTAATTAGGTGGAGGTGCTGGTGCTCAATGCAATATGATACTGACGAGATGCTTCGCATTGCCTGTTATTGTAGGAATTTCCCAGCGAGCGATATCAAGATGTCATGTAGGGGTCTAGCCCTTAATTTTTTTTTTTATCTGGGTGCATGATTTAAATCCGGATCGATCAACGCATCTAGATATGCTGGAGGTTATTCCGCATGACATTTCAACTACTGAGATGAATAAACCCGACTGCGTAAGATCATCAGCGCGTGCTCTTTATGGACAGCACAACTGCATATTACTTCAACAAGTGGCGTGCTTATCATCACAACTTGAGGTGAATCCACGCACCATCGAACTGGTCACCCAAAACATGATCACTGTTTCATTCCGCAAACGCGCCAACCTCAGTCTAGATCTCCGGAACAATTTCACTTCACTCGCATCCCGCTAGTGTGCATCTCAACAAACATCTCATCTCCTGCAATTACATCGAGGTCTCGATTAAAGTTTCCACAACAGCGAAGATGAATCTCGCATGGCTTAAAGTTTCCCTATTGCTAGGACAATCTGTACGGTAAACCTTAATAGTGCTTTGGTGATGAAACTTTTGCGCATTCCCCTCTGCATGAGCCAAACCTAATTCCAGCAGATTTTTTTTCTTGGAAATCTTGGAGATTTGTAGAGAAGAAAAAATTAAAAAAAAAGAAAGCCAGAGTCACTTTGACTAACTACTCAATCGCAAGTAGCTAACCGGAGTTTGGCTACTATAGACAGAAAATTTGTACTCAACGCAACTCGGCCTATATCGAGAAAAACGAACGGAATTTGTTCAATTGTAAAATAAGTTACTGCATCCGAGTTCATGTCTGCGGCAAGTATCAAGAGAGCTACTCAGCTTATTGAGGAAAACCAATTTCTCATGTTGAGCAAGTCGTGGTGTCCAGATTGTCATTACACTTACTCCATCTGGAAAAAATATGGTGTCTTCGACAAGATCAAGATCATCGAACTCGACAAATTCGAAAACCAAAAGGAAGCTCTCGATCTCGAGCTGGCATTCACCAAGATCTCAGGTAGAAAGTGGGTGCCAACCATCTTCTTCAACAAACAAAGATTCGGTACAGAGGAAGACTTGAAAAAATTGGAAAGCTTAGACCAAACTGAGCAAGTATTCCGCAAGGCTGGCTTGTTGTAAGTCAACTTTTAGCCTTACGTTTCGTTTCTGTCTGTTTCCCGTTCAATAAACCTAATCTCTTTCCAAGAAAAAATAAATTAACGGTCTTAATACCCTAAACTGATTGTGGTAGATTTTTCGGTCACTCACATTGCCTTATTGTTTCAAATCCCTTTTTTTAGCACATTTCACCTCGGATGAGAGTCCAAGGTTAGACACCAGATGTCACCCTCCGCATTGTCTCTGGGCACTAGTCACTCGTTTCATCTCTTTCCCTATGCTTCAACCACTCTCTCCTCGCTCAAGTGACTTAAACGTTAGATCTTAACACCGTCTTTCCTATTTGGTAACATTCCTCCGATCGTTTCTTTTTTTTTTTTCTCTAGCTTCAAGGTGCCATACTCGAAAAAAAAGATGGAGGAGCACTTGAACACTTTTTTCTCTCCACACGACTTTTCACCTTCGGTCGCCATGGATGAACTTTTCAAGGTAATTGCTGGTTCATTTCCAAGACTAACTCGATTAACAGACTAATTATTGTACATATCCGTAAGCCAATCAGATTAGATGCGTGGAGAGATGCTTGGTCTTACTTAATTAACCTTATTTTTCTTCCATTATATTACAGTAGGGAGATTTTTTGCACTAGCGGCTTCATCTCGCATCGATTTTTTTAAAATGTTGGGAATCCACGACCTTTTTACCCCTATTGTTTTACTTTGAAGATTTTTGACTCACAAAACAAATTCAAAGGAATAAGAATAGAGGGGGAGTGATTTCTTTAAAATCATAGGGCATGAAACATATCGCATGTAACTCTTTCAAGCTTGTGAATTCATAATATCTTAACTTGGTTTTAATTCCTCGGTTTAACTTTCCCATGGAATTGAGGTCTAAACACAACCCTGAATCTGCCCAAATTCACGAAATAAAGGAGTTAAGAGATTAAAAAGAGCGAAATAGGATATCGAAAAATGAGCAATTTCCTAATGGAGTTATTTCGAACACCTGACATAGAACCCGCTCCACAACTTCTCAATATGTAACTTGAGTCAAAACCACGCCATCTAGAAAAGGTGTTTACTTAAAACGTCAATACACCTCTCCATTTAGGGAATCTTTCAGTTACAGACTTGCCTCTAAAAAAATATTATTTTCTACCAAAGGCAAGCCCAATCGATGCACAGAATACCCATAAAAACAAGCACTAATGCAGCAATTCCCTTTTTTGACTTATGTTACCTAGATCCCATCTGACATTGAGCAGTTCCATGCTTCCGGGTTTTGGTGCAAGATTCAAAAGTTGCAGATTTTTCTAAGTCTTTTCTCATCTGTAGCGCTACATATTCTTTTAGTAGCATTTTCAGAAATTTCAGGTCGTCTCAGCCAGAATCACCGCATCATATTCACCGGTTTACCAACCTCAATGTCATGAACAATAAGCTGTCTACCATCAACCGATACTCAACGATGACAAAATTAGCTTCCGTTCTCAATTACTTCCTATCTAGTAGTTCACGCCTAAATAATTAAATTATTAAACTTATTTCCCACTTAATAAACGGAAGCTTCTCAACTTTTGCGGGAAGGCAGAGGTCTCTGTAGGAGTTTGTTTTCAATTACGTAATCGTTTGGATTTGTTTATTTCATTTTAGTTTAAGTTTTGGTAAACTTCTCAATAACTTCCTAACTGGTAATAACGGTCTTTCCTAAATGATCGCGAAGACTGTTTTCAGTCAATGGATGCCGGTATGTGAAATGAGGCAAAGCATACAAGACAAATTTCAATTACGTAGTTGAACCAAATTTCAAAAACAAAAACCGAACATTTTGAACGAATGAGTCCATACTGGTATTTCAATCTGAGAAATACAACTTGTAAAACGTGAAATGATAGGCCAACCGCAATTTTTGACAAATGGAATGCAATAGGGGATTGTTGCTATGTTGTTTTGTATAGTTTGTTTTAGACTGCTTAAGTGAACAATAGAATTACATTGAGAGTGAGAGCTAGACAGACGTAAAGAACGATGTTTCTGCAGTTCCCGAGCTAAGCGGCCTATCATTTGTCATAGTTTCTAAGCCCCTTACCAAAATGGAAAAGCGAAGCAAAATACTGAAAAATATTCAGCAGGTAGGGACATGATCTTTTAACCACATTTGTCGTTCTTTCAAGACGTTAGACGTTTATTAAAACTCGCTTCCCATATGCTTATGTAAAGAAGAAAAAAAAGGCTAAATCTGCACATACTGGTTTTTTCTACAAAAGTCAGCCTGCTTAAACCGTAGGCCAAATGCTGCTGTGTTCGAGTGCAAAGTCCGGAGATTCTCGAACCTTGCAAGTGTACAGAATCTAGAAGAAATGTAATGGGGTGATTATGGACGAGAAGGAGGAGCGAAAACAAGAACAATCGAGTTGCATATGTATTTTCCACCTCCTCAATATAGAGTACGCTTCTCGATGTAACATTCCTGCAATTTGTCGATTACCAGATTTGAATCTATAACTAAGCGGCTTTGTTTAAAATCGCCTCTATGCATAGGGTCATATGCATAATCTTACCAATTTAGGTAAAACTCCTGCGGGAGATCGCTTTCATGCAGAGTTTTTAAAATTTTTGGTGCTAACAAAAACATAGCTTGCCTGGAAGACATCGGTCAATCTGCGGATGCCCAAATAGATCTCATGTTACCATAGATTTGCTGCTGTCTTCAATTAATTCGGTCCCCGTTCCAGGCTCATACAAAGAATTCTAATTTATGTAAGAGAAACGATCGGCGATAACTCTATTTCAAAATGAGGTGTGTCTCCTGCTTGGATTTGCAATAAGACAACTTCTGAACGCTGCCGGTAATGTTAAATCATATTTTTCATTTTAAAATCCCATAAACCGGTGCAAATGTTTTTTTTTACATGTAAAAGTAAACACGAAACTTTTGACTCTTTCCATCTCACTTGGCATGGCAGGCAAGCTGATGGCCCTTTCCACAAGTAAAATTGTTTCTTTTTTTTTTTTTTAATTTCCTTTTACTTTTTCTCTACTCCTCCAACTCGCTCTTTTGGGCTTCTTCGGCGACTTATTTTTTTTTTTTAATGTTACTGGATTTCTTAATCGGGTAATTAGAAACACAAAACGGTTCGGTGTTTACAATTCTGGTAAAAGGCCACAGCCCCCCGAAATTTTGTCGCGTTGAGTTGCAATTGAGCAAATCTTATGTTGTAATATGGATCTTCGCCTTCAAACAAAATTTGATACAGATGGAGGAGAAAAAAGGTGGTGTAAATCTTTGATCCTTTACAAGTGTTCAAATGATAGACATTTACAAGGTTGATAGATTTAACTTCTTATCACCTAACTAACTAAAGAATTTAAGGTTTGTCTAATCCTTAAGTTATGGGCCACATGGGCCCAAAATAATATGCAAGAGTGTATTTACATCTTGGAGGGGCCAGAGATTTCAAACTTAAAGTGCAAAAAGGGATAGCTTAAGCGTAAAGTCTACTATTCTATGCTCATATCACCCGATCGCTATATGTAATCAATGTTAGTGAAAGCAATCCACGAGTTGCACTTTGACAAAATTTTCAACAACCAGCCAGATCTACTGTAGATTATAACAACAGTCCTTTAGGAAAATGCATCATTTGCAAAAGGATCTGTAAATGCGCTTCAAACATACAGAACGCGATTACCCTTATAGGTAGTCAATCCTTCGTATGTTGTCTCGACCTTTTTTTTTTCTTTGTTTACTATAACGCAAACGCTGTAGACGGCTCCTTTCCCGTGTCTCACCCCACCAATCAATAGCAGCATCTTGTTGAAAATCTATTTCACCTCCACGAAATTTTAGTGGGAAACAAAATCTGCATCGACCACAAGTCTGTACAGCTAATTAAAACTTGATTGACTCAGTTTTGACTCGTAACAGTTTTCCTTACGTGAAAATCATGTACTGGTTGAGCAGAAAATCTAAATTTTACCTAGAGATCGGCGGGATCTTCAACAATTCGCGACAGAAATCTTCTCAGATCATATGTTAATGTATGTGGTACGAAGCAGGGTTTCAAAGGAGAGTTTGCAAAAAAAGAAATGCAAGAAACCACAGAATTGAAGTCCTCCATCTCCAGGTGCTGTGGATGGAGCATCTGTAGACGAGAAGAGGCAAACGTTCTGTAATTAAGGTTTCTACACTAAGGCAAGCAGGGACAAAGAAAAAGGGGGAAATTTAGGTGGAACAAAAAAACAGATAAGAGTGAAAGATTTCATTTAATAAAATAATCCGGAAGTCTAATCCGATGGCCTCTAATTCATGTAACTCTATCTGGATTGTGAGTGCTAACGTTTAGAACGATGCCCAGAATTTGAAAAGATCTGATCTTCTGTATGTCTTTGGAGGATCCTTAAGGATTTAGACAACTGGCCACATCTGGGTGTGTCTTGTCACCAATTTGCAGATAATCCCGTCGGCATTAGACAAAAAGTGCCACCATGCCAGATTAAGAGAATTTTCCACCAGATGTGGTAAGAGAAAGTTTCACAGAGGAATAAATCCACGGCATAGTGGATGGATGGTATTAGTAACAGCCTTCCATTTCGTCATGCAAAACCTGATATACGACAAGAGGTGTAAATCTACTGATAGGGTGTTTTGAGCCGCCAGAGCGGCGCAGAGTGAAGTTGCCGGTTTAGTGGAGGATACGAAAGCGAAATTTGTTCTTATAGTATGGGCAGAGAAAGAAAAAAAAACAAAAAGCATCACCGATTGAGCGCGCTTTGAAACATGCTTCCTCCATTCGACGCCAAATCTCGAAAAGAGGGGATGGCTTTACACCTGCTAGATTGTCGATGTAATAAATTGGTGCTCATCAAGGTGAAGTAACTGTCTGTGCTTCGAAGTCCAAGATTCATCTCATTTGAGGGAGGATGGTGCAGGATCTCAAACCATAAAATGCACCGGAATGCACGGAGTGCATCTTCTCTGTGCAGCGATGCATATGCATGTTTTAGAAGGCATCTTGGAATTTCTTTTTAAAATAAAGCTACATGCAGCAAAGTAAGATGCAGTATCGGTGCTTGGTTTTGCAATCGCCTTTTCTCTGTGAAGTGATCCCACCCGTGAACCACAAGGGGAATATATAAATTGAAACAAGTCTCTCTACCTTTCAATTCGGTTGCGAGAATATAGTGCGAATAGGGATATCGTTGTTACACTAATTTAAGCTTGACAATTACAATACCTAGCATAAACCCCCCTCAACCGGCTAACAGACAATCGTTATCACATATCATTACAATGGAACAACTCTATTTCGACACCAATATTTACAGTAACGCTGACTTGAGTTTTCAATTCCCACAACTGATGTCTCTGTTGCTGGGCACTCAAGAAGACGTTCTGTCAGGTCAATACTATGACTTGGAACCGGTTAATTTGGAAGCCAATCAAGAGGTTTTCAATTTGATGTTCTTACAAAACCAGCTTATTCAAAACCAAAACTTGGGACCAGACTCTCAACTTACAACACCGACTGATGAAATGTTTATTCAAAACACCTCTAACCTTTCTTACGGTAATTGGAGTAATGATAGCAATATTTCGTTTGGTGAAACCGTTGTCGACTCTCGTCTTCCCTTGACACCAGAGTTTGATATCAACTTGAGAACACCTTTCTTGGTACACCCATCTATGCTGGGTTCTACCTTGTTGAAAGGAAGATCTACATCTGAGACTCATCGTTCTTTGGATGAAGTTGCTAGTGGTATCCCATCTAGACCAGCTTCAGCTGCTGAACCAAGTTCAACTATGTTGTACTCTCCAGGTGGTCTGAGTATGAAATTTCCACATGAGGAAATCAAGAGAGTAAAGAAGGGCATCACTACAGTAGCGGCCAAGGCTCCTGTCAAGATTAACAACAACTTCATCAGAGAATACAACAACAAAAAGATTCAGAAATTCATCAAAGGTACTAAGAAAACCAACAAAGGTTACAAGAACTTTATCAACTACAAATGTACCGGAGATAATTTCGAAAGAGACTGAAATGGAGTAAGACACGTCTTCTCATTTTTCACGTCTTTTTTTATCTGATGATAGTTTTGTTTTTGGCAAGGTGTACTAAGGAGTTTTGTTTTAGTGCTTCATGATTTTTTGTAACATTACAAGTTCATGGATGCTGTATTAATGTTGTTTTCTTTCTCTGTTTTACTAATAATTGGATCGTTTCTCACTCATGGTTTTATAAAATATTTACAAGAACCTTTCCCACGGTTTCTTTAATGACTAACAAGTTGTTGCTGTTTTCGGATGCTAATCATCAACAGCTTTCATTTCTTTTGAAAGCATTCTCATTCATTGATAATTTTTTCAAATTTATACCCTTTAGATTATTTAGATTAAAGAACTATAAACTCTTTGAATTGTCGTGTAGATTGTGATGATTTTCGTTATTGTATCAGCTGTTTATGCAATTCTTCACTGCTTGCATACAAAAAGTGTCTCTCAAGTCGCGTGTTGATGAAATACCGCTTTGCGATCAGCGTATAAAATAATTCGGGTAACTCTATACCGTACACGGTTCTGACAAGGGTGTTCCGTGTTGTTTGAGACACTTTGACACTTGCTACATCATCTAACCGAGTCAGCTCTCGGAGTTTAAGTGCTGAAAGTGGAATGTGAAGACTTAAAATCCGAACTTGAAGTGCTAGACTTCTTTCCTATGCTCTATGGTGTTCACTAGAACCGTTGAAGCTCGCTTCAACTATTCCAATTTCTCAAGCGAAAGCTCACATTTCACAAAGAGCTCGTCTCTTTCCTTCACCAAACCATCTAACTTGCTAGTCATCTTTTCTTGTAGTATCAGCAACTTGTCATAATACAGTGCTAGTTCCTTCTCTATATTTATCAACTCTTCCAGATTCTTTCCCTCGAGACTTAATGGAAGCTCCTGCCTTGAAACAGGTAGACTCTTTACTTGGTCAAGCAACTCTTTCAGGTCATGACCTGATACTTGTAAGAGGTTTGCTAGTTGTGCATCTGATATATCGTTCTTTTGAATTGCAATTGTTTCGTACTGGTTCAAATCTTCCTTGAGAAACGCCACTGTGTTACTGGCATCCAACTGCGTCACCTGGACCTCCAGAAGCTCCAAAATCTTCTCCATTGGCATCATCTTGTCTTCAAAGTGTGTCAATTCAAAACGCTCTTTCTCGTCATTTTTGACTCTATCTCTATGTGTGTGTGAAAAATCACCAAGATCTGTCATCGACTGTTTAACGTGTCACTAACTCACCCTTCACGTGACTCATTGGGAAAAAAAAAAGTTGAAAGAAAAAAAAAGTTGGAAGGTGAGGAAACTAAAAAGTTTTGAGCAGAGAAGAGTTGAGAGAAATGTCAGAGATTCAGTTGAGTATCTTGAAGGCTGTAGAGGCAGCCAACGGTGTCGTTGAGAACTCTCTCGAGACTTTCCCAGGTGTGGACTCGACAACCATTAAGGGAGCATTGGATTCCTTGTTAGCCAGATCGATGATCCAGTACCAAACCTTGGAGAAAGAGGTATATGCATTGAGTGAAGAAGGTGAAGATATCTTGAAGAATGGGTCCTATGAATACAGATTGTTGGAGTTGATCACTTCGAAAGTAGAAGGATTGAAATTAGCAGAAGTGGGTCCCATCTTGGGTAAGAACGGGTCGATAGGCCAAGCCAGAGCTTTCAAGAACAAATGGTTGACCAAGAACGGAGACACTTTGGTCTCGAACTATTCATCGAGCACTTTGCCAGAGGATACCACATCGATACAGTTGGCTGAGATCGCTAAGACAGGTACCTTGGGAGACAAGAAGGTGTTACAAGACTTGAAAAAGAGAAAGTTGATCTTATTGAACAAGATTGTGTCATACAAGATCTCGAAAAATGTAAATTTCGCCTTGGAGATCAAACAATTAGAGACAGATTTGACCAGTGAGATGATCGCTTCCGGATCGTGGAAAGAAGCCGAGTTCAAACCTTATAACTTCAACTCCGAAGGTGTCTTACCTCCATCCGGTGCCTTGCACCCATTGATGAAAGTGAGGGAAGAGTTCAGACAAATTTTCTTTGGAATGGGGTTCACCGAGATGCCTTCCAACCAATACGTAGAGACTGGGTTCTGGAACTTTGACACTTTGTTTGTGCCACAACAGCATCCAGCTAGAGATTTACAGGACACTTTCTACTTGAAAGATCCAGTCAAGGCTAAGAAACCTGAAGATTTGCAATACTGGGACAACATCAAGAAAGTACACGAAGAAGGTGCCTATGGGTCCATCGGTTACAGATACCCATGGAAGGAAGATGAGTCCCTTAGAATGGTGTTGAGAACACATACAACTGCTATATCATCCAAGATGTTGAAAGATTTGGCCCTGGACCCTAAACCTGTAAGATTATTCTCCATCGACCGTGTGTTCAGAAATGAGGCAGTTGATCTGACACATTTGGCCGAGTTCCACCAAGTTGAAGGTGTGTTGGCCGATTACAACTTGACCTTGGGAGATTTGATCAAATTCATGGAATCTTTCTTCGACAAGATGGGTGTCCATGGTTTGAGATTCAAACCAACTTATAACCCATACACCGAGCCATCTTTGGAGATCTACGCATGGCACTCAGGTTTGGGTAAATGGGTCGAGATCGGTAACTCGGGTATGTTCAGACCAGAGATGTTGGAGAGTATGGGATTGCCAAAGAATTTGAGAGTCTTGGGTTTCGGTTTGTCCTTGGAGAGACCTACTATGATTAAGTACGAAGTATCCAACATTAGAGAATTGTTGGGCCATAAAGTCAGTTTGGACTTCATCGAGACCAACCCTGCCGCCAGATTAGACGAGGACTTGGTCTAAGACTTTCGTTTCATAAATACATAGAGATCTTTCTATAAATCGCGTATTATATACACACAATCTACACATAATCTGCTATCTCACTGCAGACAATAGAAAAGGCAGGTACCCCTGAAAAAAAACACACACACAAAACAGCCCCATCGACCGTTTAAGCAACTAAGGCTGTGGTATAATTTTCTCTTAAATTGCTAAACGCAATGATCACCCTGGGATATTGGATGACACTTTCTTCAGCCTTGCAGTGTGATATTTGACACAGGTTTGCTCAATTGCTAAAGCTAAAAATATCAAACCTTGCTATTGAGCCGCAGCGCATGTATAAATTGTGCTGTTTCCCTTTTTTTCTACTCACCAGTTTCATCATAGTAACTTGAATCAATTAAATTATTCAACAACCCACAATGGCCTTCACTTGTTCAGATATTTTCAAGATCATCTTTGCCGTGATCTTGCCACCTCTCGGAGTATTTTTAGAGGTTGGTATCGGTAGTGCTTTACTTCTCAACATTGTCTTGACCATCTTAGGGTATATTCCAGGTATCATCCATGCCTTGTACATTGTAAGTATTTATGAGATCTGATAATTGATGAAGCTACAAAAACTAACACAGAGCAGATTTTGAAGTATTAAAAGTTTAACAGGGTTCAGGCTATCCATTTGACTGCCCATTGCAATGACATACTAGCAAAGACAAGTAGATTGATGTCTTTGACTACTGAGAATTTTATTATTGAAAAATTTACAGCTTAATATTTTTTGATTGTTTACGGTTTATATTTTAACGAGTTACAGAGCATTTGAAGCTCCAAAAAGTATCATCAGTTAATTCGTAGAGTTTGGTAAAGCATGTTAAATTTCATGTCGGTGCTGCTCGTGTAGGTGACAGCCCCTAACTTCCTATTTAATTTCTTCCCAAAATTTTTTAACAGCCCCTGTTTTTAGAGTCCCCACTTGCATATAAAATTTTTCAGCAGATGAGGTTGATATAAATCTCTAAGTATCAAATCAACTGCGATGTCCGCCGAAAACGTACAAGATCTTGGATCACTCGATGATCTTTTTGACAACCTAAGAAAAGAAATAGCGTCTGTTAATCAAGATGAAGTGGTGGATCTGGAAAATTCAGAGTTTGAGAGAATAAAGAAATCGGTACAGAAGATACCCAAGTTATCATCAGGTTTGGACTCTAAAGAGTTTCAAGAGAAGAGCAAAACAGTAAAGAAAGTGGAAGTTCTATACGATCCAATAGTAGTGAAGCAGAAAAAATCAGGAGAGCAAGAAACAGCGGGTAAAGAGTGGTTTAATATGCCAAAGACTGAAGTTACCAAGCAGGTCAAGAACGATTTACTTGTGTTGGCCAAAAGAGATGTCTTGGACCCAAAGAGACATTATAAGAAACAGAAATGGGTACAACCAGAGTTTTTCCAAATCGGGGAAATTGTCAACGACCACTATTCTAAGAATATGTCAAGAAAACAGAAAGGTACTTCTATTATAAATGAGCTCTTGGTTGACGACGATACAAAGAAATACTTTAAAAGACGTTATGATGAAATACAACAGACAAAGACAAGTGGGAGGAGGTCAGACTACAAGAAATTGCAAAAAATGAGAAGAAAGTTCTGATGTTTTATACTGGAACTAAATGCATAGCGAAATCACGTGACTCATCGAAGCCTGACATGTTCTAGCTGTAAGACTCGAACAGATTCACCGACAAGAGCAAAAAACTACAGCAACAATTTATTATGGTCATTAAACGAATTAAACTAATAAATAAGTACATGCAATTATAGATACTTGTGTGTTGTTGTTTAAATAATCTGAACTCTTTCACGAAGAAAAGATTGGAGATGATTGAAAATAAAAAGATGAAGTGAAACATGATGAAATTATCGTTTCTTTCCTCATGAATTCGATTACACCATAAAATCTAGTAAAATTTGTCAAAGATTTCAATCTTCTTGAAATTCCGTTCCCTAATGTTGTCCCATAACCATTTCATTTCCTGGTCTGATATTTTTTTATCCGATTGATCGTTACCCAATAGTTCGTTAATTGTATAGTGGAACTCAAACAATGTTTGAGCTGCCACCAATAGATTTAAAAAAAAGTTTCTCAATGATAAGATTTTGTAAGGATGGAGCAACTCGTCTTTCATGCTACTTTTGTTCAACGATTGTAAAAACTTGCTCTGTTTGATCGAGATCGTTGCAACTTTGCGACGGAAGTCGGTCTCCAAATTAAATTCTTTGAAAAGATCCGAATGTGTTAAGAATTCGATGAATTCTTCCTCGGTACATACCTCAGGAATTAGTTGAATCTTGATCACTTCCTCCTTGATGCTCTTATTGAAGTTTACTCCAACGCTGTTTTTATCCGATTTCTTGTCAAATATCAAGAACCGCTCTTGCATAACACTCTTGATAAACTTCTTGAAATTCAAGTCGCTTGTCAAGATGTAATTTTTCTGCTGTCTTCTGTACGATGCTATCAATTTGACCAACTCACTTTGGAACCCATCCTGAATTCGATATTTCCTATTCCCGTTAACGGTGATTTCTGGTATCAGACCGCCCCAGGATTCTGGAAGCTCGTTTACTATAAGTGAGCATCTTATCAAATTTAAATTCCAATCGATAAGTTGCAAATTTTCAAGTTTGAGTATCTCAGCTATAGCTTCATTTAGCTGTTGAAATACTGCGTATCCGATGTTCTTCTGGTATAACGCATTACAGTCTTTTATATCACTGATAGCTTTTTCCAAGCTGATAGTCTTACCATCTACCAGATCACTGGATCTCAGATGAGCAGACCTTTTAGAAGAGAAAGAATGTATCGATTCCAGGGTATCGTTATATTTGTTCTTGTTGCTTCTCAATATATTGCTGATGGAGGGTAACGATATTCTATCCGAGGAAGATGATGCTAACGGTACCGAGTCGAAAGTAGAGGAGTTGTTTGTCGATATCGATTTCAACGAGGACATGGAGGAGAATATCGACTCCGAGGACAACGAGTCCATGGAATTGTTGGTCAAAGTCCTGGTGATTGGATGTGTGAGTTGGTGATAACTGGGGAGCAGTGAAGAGTACACGCTGGACCTCAAAGAGGATGCTGTAGAAGAAGGGTTGAGAGTCGATGTTGGAGAGGGTGATAGCTGTAAATTGTTGCTGCTGTTGCTGTTGTTGTTGTTGTTATTATTATTATTATTATTATTATTGTTATTATTGGTGGAAGACTGGACACTCTTGTCCCTATCGGATCTGGTGAAAAATGAGGGTAGAAGCGAGGTTCTTGATTTGCTCTTTGCAAGATCGTTCACGTCGGTGAACGTTGTTGGGGTATTGGTTGTAATTGAGGGCAACTGCGAGTTTGCGTTGGCCAAATTGTTGAAAACTTCGACCCTGGCCTTATTTGTGAACAGCTCCGGCGGTCTTTTCACGCGGCCATCAGACGTACTTGGGACGAACATGATGTGGAGAAGCCTATTTGGAGTCTTGAAAGCTATACGATGTTCTTTTCGAAACGACGATACAAGGTACGGATTAATTTAATGGTAAGATAATTAAGTCGGTTGTAAAACTTTGGCTTTCAAAAGATACAGAGAAAATTTGCCTGGAAGGAAAAATTGATCATGCAACAATAAATGTCGAATTATTCCGGGGTTCCTTTCTGGAGAACGCACCTTCCCTAGGTGGACGAGCCCACAGCCCCAGTTTTCATGTTTTTAAATTGCGATTTTGAGCCTGTTCTTTTTCGGATCAATGTGAGACACGCACTGGCACCCAATCCCAGCTTCTTGTTCAATCAGATTCAATTTGGACGGTCTTGGAGACCGATTGTTGTAATTACCCGAGTTCTTTTGGTGGTGTCTCCACTTTTTTACTCCCGGAAGGTTTCACATTGCGCAGGTCTCGACAACCGGAATAACTGGCTTGGCGCAGGTGGTGTAACGACGCAGATTCTCGGTGTTGGCTGCGGGTTAAAATTTGGAGAAGGGAGTGGAGAAGATCCGAAGAAGATCCGGAGAAGGACAAGAGAAGAATCGGAGAAGTTTACGTTGACGGATCGAATTTTGAAGAGCAAAGGTACACGCAATGAGAAACAAGAATTGATCAGCTTCGGTAGAAACTCAACTCAATAATACAAGCGAAAACGAAAAAAATTAGACACTTAGGGGAAGGATGGAAAATTAAGTGCGTGGGCGCCTTCGGAGCCTGCGTGGGGGATACCTGCACATCTTGTGAGCATGTTTTCTCCGGAATACTCGAAAAAGTTTCCTTCATCGGATAATTAGGATTAACATCAAGCCTCACAAGACCAGTCCGGAAAAGTACCAACAATAAATGTGTATCCAAAAATGGCCTCACTCGGTATTAGGGATCCGACGGTCGGCTCCCTGTCCAGACCTCTTCCGCTCACTCATGATCTGGTTCGCTCGAGTTACTCCGAATTTTTTCGTCAATTTCCCGTGAAATAATCCGCATGCATTACACAATGTCCGGACCCCATACGGACCTCTTCTCCACTCCGGAGTCTCGGTCTCACCACATTGAACACAGACAATCTTTCTCGTGATGCTGAGCTCTTCATTGAGCCCAAGATGCTTCTGAGTCTGCTTACTCTTCAATGCCTTGGTACCCCCTTTTAGTGAGAACCGCGAGTATCCCTCTGCTGCGTCTGCGCTTTCCCTTTCCCTTCTCAACGTTAACCCCCTTTCGTCGTGATGCATACGTAAATCCCCAACCCGTTCTTGTCTCAAACTATCAATATCTGCTACACTCTTCCGTTTCTTGAACAGTTTTCCTCTCTCATTCTCATCAACCCCTAATCGTTGATCTCGCCATTTTTTCAACGTCGTCATCATTCCTTCCATACGCTGGATGGTCTCTGTTAACAATTGCACAGGAATGTTAGACAAAAAATGTTTGACAGCTTCATCATTCATAAACGCCGACACACCCCCATTTCTGATATCAATCTTAATGCTTCTCTGTGAACCATTTCTTGTCTGTGTTGAATGCTCCACCATATCTTTCTCCACCTCTTGTGAAATCTTCTCAATCAATTGAGCAGATTTTGTGAATTCTTCAATTTTACGCACCAATTTAACTTCTCTTTCAGTTGGTCCCTTAACTGCCAATTGTGATTCCTGTGTCACAGCTTGACTCAAGGTGTCAATCGAGTTTAAACTGCTGCTTTTCCGATGGTGATGAGGTATCTCTCCAGAAGAAACAGTCGAAGGAACACCTTGGAAAAAAGGGGTGTTTGTGTGCATTACAGGTCTTGAATCCTTTGAAACGGTGTACAAACTACGACTGATCTCATTTGTATCTACCAAACTGATGTTTCGTTCATGAGAACCACCAACCTGATACATCGGTTGAAAATGTGTCAAATTGTCACTTTGATGGGGAACCTGTGGAGGGTATGTTGAATAATGTGGTAGTGGTGGTGGTTGGGGAAACACAAAGCCAGGTTTGAAATTTGGAGCTGACTGATATCCCTCCTTCATCAGAAGCCTCCCTCTGTCTTCTCTATGAAATTGTAAAGAGGACAGCTGTGGACGATTTGTCGTTTTTTGAATGGAATCTCGTCGTTGGGCTTCAACACGGTACAAAGAGTTTCTTCTTTGATCAGCATCCTCAACACTATGATTTTCATGATCATAGTTCGAGAAAATCTGATTGATCGAAGGCAATCTGGGCCTCTCAGGACCGTTGCCTCTTTGATCCATTTTCAAACTCATTTGCTGCAAATGATCCTCGCCATACGAATGTGCTCCTCCTATTTATCACCCAGAGGAACTATGATCTGCCTATCTGTATTTACTATGGATCTACACCTCCTTAAATAATTCCAACGCGCCCCCAGATAACCCACTGCTCCAAATGAATGACATAGTAACCATTCCACTGATGAGATTCATGAATGTCCAAGATTTGATTCGCAGCTTGTAAGAAAGATGTGGAATTTCAGAAAGTACAAGAGTCCAACTTCAATGTTTATGGAAACTTCTTTGATTGGTAACTGAAATCACCAGTTGTGGGGTTGGATGTTTTCATGGTCTGCAATTTGCGTCGAAGATTGGTATCTAGAATACCCAGAAAGGAGAACTTTCAATTCAAGATTCAACAACAGTGTGAAATTGTCTCAAAAAACGCTGAGGACCACTTCACTGCAGTCAAGAGGGCAACCTTAGCCCCTGCTTTGAGATTGGTGAAAGACTCGCTTACATGCACGATCATGCACAATCCTGATTAAAGTTCAAGTACACCTGAATTTAATTTGAACAAATTTAGCGGCTTCGTTTCTTTTTGCCTTAGAGATAAGTGAAAGGTGCAAATTGATGTGGTGATAACGTATTACATAATACAAATATGGGGTGGTTTTACGGTGAACGTTGACAGCGTCAAACTCCAATGTCAAAAGCTACAGATCAAATAAGAGGAAAAAGAATCGGGGGATGTTGCAAAAAAAGAATTCAATTTAAGGAAACTGCAATTTCAACCTCAAGTTGCTTACATTAATCTCGATTAGCGAGAAACCTTAAAGCTTAAAAGCAGAAAAAACCAGGATTAAAGCCGGTAAGTCTGCAGTTTCTGACTTGAACTGTTTTATTCTTTCAAGGTTCCTCCAATAAACAAGAAGAAGGGTAGCAAAAAGAAAAAAAGTCGAGGGGTTTCACAATTTAGAATATTCAGGGTTTCGATTCAGTCATTTGATGCAAATGGTGGGTGTTTTTGAGGGGTGATGCTAATAATAAGTTTCTATTTCAACAATAATTACAATCTGGAATTGATGTAGAAGTATACTCAGCATCACAGCCTTGGGTTCTTCGTTGTCAACAAGAAGTGCTATTTCCGCAATTGGAAGTGTTCTAGTTCAATTTGTGCAGATTTTGACGTTATCGACATAGAAACCTGATTTAGCATCTGCGCTACAGCCAAAATGGAACTGTACGAGCTCCATTTATAACAGATGTGTCCGATTTGATACAGTTTTGACTGCTGAGAGATATCGTCTTTATGGTAAGAATGCCAATAAATTCAATGCAGAGCGTGCAAGCACCAAGCCAACACGTTCAGAAACGAATTCTCAACATAGTAGTCGATCGACTACTCACACTACAAGTGAGACTACAGAGGGTCTAGAATCAGTCTACAAATCTACAATTACAGAGCTTTACAAGCCAATCTAATGTCTCATAATCATCTGGGCGACTACTAGATACCAGTCTCCATGTAAAAGAAAACAATTGTTTTCGACTCAAGACGACTATGACATATTTCAATCTGGGCCTCGCTTTGAATCATTATACCACGTAGTAAGGTGTAAGGATCTTCGAAGAGGCCATTTCCACATACTGATCCACAGACAAATCTCATATAAAAACAGTGAAATCGCTATCTCACTACACCTCTTACACTCGATTCTCTGTTGATCTGCAGTGGTTTTTGAAAACTTTTCAGATCCTCACCTTGATTTTTTTTTTTCATCTCTATCTGAAAAAGTTACCCGGCTTTCATAATTTTCTCATTTAGAAAAAGACTTGAGGACAGCAGAGGAAGGTGTTAATAGCATTAAACTTGGTTAAATTGCACTTATAAAGCAAACAAAAATGGCACCTCTGCCTCCACCCCCACCTCCGCCACCTCCGCCACCAGCTCTTGGAGGTCCGCAAGCTGCTCCTTCCAGGCCTCCACCTAGTGCAATGCAAGGAAGAGACGCTTTACTTAAATCGATCCAGAAGGGAAAGTCCTTGAAACACACAGAGACTAATGACAGGAGTAAACCGCAATTGGGCAACGATGGTCCATCATCTTCCCCAGCGATGCCAATGGGGCTTCCTTCCGCACCATCAATCCCGAGCTCAAGACCTCATAAGTCTAATGATACAGTAGCCGCTAGTGGTCCACCAGTACCACAATTAGGTGACATATTTGCCGGAGGGATGCCAAAATTGAAACATAGAGACAATGCACTGGCATTGGGAATACCGAGTGCTCCACTGGTGCAAAACTCTGCACCAATTCCAAATATTCCATCTTCAAGGCCTAAGAAACATACCAGTGTTCCAAGTGCTGTTCCTCCGCCCATTCCAGGCTTAGCAGCACCACCAGCACCGCCAGCACCACCGGCCCCATCAGCACCACCAATTCCTGGTTTAGCAGTTCCTCATGCACCACCCGTTCCAGGATCATCTGCTCCTCCAGCACCTCCAATTCCAGGCATGAGTATTCCAGCTGTACCAAAAACAAGACCAGGGGCTTCATCAACACAGCAAAATGCCCCATCTGCTCCCCCTTTACCTCAAATGAGTGCACCTCCACCACCTCCATTACCACAGATGGGTGCACCTCCACCACCTCCACTTCCATCTTCATCGGTTCCACCACCTCCCCCATTACCTCAACTGGGAGCTCCTCCACCTCCACCCCTACCGGGACTGGGTGCCCCTCCACCTCCACCATTGCCAGGAATGACAGCACCTTCGATTCCATCTGGAAGACCAGCTGCCAAAACAGCATCAGCTCCTCCAACTGGTGGATTACCATTTTTAGCTGAAATCAATGCCAGGAGAAGTGAAACTCACGTAGTTGATGGTTCAAATGTGCCAAAGACTTCGACCTCAAGTGCTCCATCTGCGCCACCACCACCTCCTGCTTCATCGGTGCCGCTGCCTCCAAAGATACCTTCAATGGCAGCACCACCTCTGCCTCCATTACCATCCATGGCACCCCCACCACCATCATTACCAACTACAGCTCCTCCTCCACCTTTACCAAACATGACAGCTCCTCCTCCACCTCCCTTACCAGGTATGGGACTGCCTCCACCACCAAAATTACCTTCAATGACACTGCCTCCATCATTGCCTAACAGTTCAGCTCCTCCACCTCCACCACTACCAACAAGTGCCATACCATCAGCTCCTCCAGCTCCTCCAGCTCCTCCAGCTCCTCCAGCTCCTCCAGCTCCTCCACTGCCGCCAATTGGAGCTCCATCTCAAACTAAAACATCTTCAAAACCTCCAGCTGCATCATCATCATCTCCTGCAGCAGGAGGACTACCATTTTTGGCAGAGATCAATGCAAAAAGAAATGATGCATATGCCGTTGATGGCACATCATCTCTGTCTTCAGCTCAAGCATCCTCTGCTCCTACAAGACTGCCACTGGTACCATCTCTGCCTGCTCCACCAGTTGCAATTCCTTCATTCCCAAAACTGCCATCTATGCCAACACTGCCAGCACCTCCACCACTGGCACCTCCAATGCCCAAACTGCCATCAATTCCATCACTGCCAGCACCACCAACTGCTTCAGTGCCGAAACTGCCATCATTACCATCTTTACCACCATCTTTTGTTCCACCAATGCCTGGAGCAGCAGTTCCCTCGATACCAGAAGCACCACAATTACCCTCTGGAGCACCTCCACCAATGCCATCAGCACCTTCACCTCCAAGACAACCAAGTTACTCACTTCCCCCATTACCAAACCAAGCACCACCTCCACCATCAAATGATAATGACTATGAACCATCTATAAGATCATCACATTCACACAAGCTGCCACCTCCACCTCCACCACCGACAGGTGTACCAAGTGCTGGTCCAAGCTCTGTCTCAAGACAACCAACCCGTACGGAGACTACTTCAAGTCATTCCAAATTCAGATTGTTTGGCAACAACACTCATAACGATGAGAACGTCTCTGTTAACACTTCCGCATTGAAGGCAGGTGCTAGTTTACGTCAAATCGATGCTTCTCTGTATACAATTGGCGGAGGAAGTTCTGCTTTGGGCTCTTCTAATGGTGTCATAAAGATCGATGACAGTAAATTCAAGTTCCTGAACGTTGATGAGATCCCTAAACCAAGAAGATTTAGTGGGAAAGAGAAATTGTACCCTAGTGGTAGAGGCTCATCAGTTCCTTTGAATCTCAGTCAATTTGCCTGAATCTCAGGGCACTGTAATTGATACACAAAAAAGCATTTAAAGAAAAGTATTGATATACAAGTTTTATCTTATCTATGTACAGCTATTCATCATTATTATGTACAGAAAAAAATTCTAGTCACATGACCCGTCATCCCAACCGTCTTTCCATCTCTGTTTCCACAAATTGCAGTCGAATTTCGGCTTACCCAATTTAACGTTGACTTCATTATGGGCATCACAGAGCCATTTACCAAATTCTTCCTGGGTACGTACTTTAGGCTCGTTCTTTACTATAAATTTCTCGAAATCAGAGGCACAGAACCAACATGGGTATACTTTAGCAAATATCCTCATGAATACAGACATGTCTTGTTGTTGTTCTGAGGTTGGTTTAGCAGGGTAAGTAGCTGCAATCGAGTGTAATAAAGTCCATGAAGATCTGCCTAATTCAGCTACATCTGGTGGACACTCTTTTTGCACTTCTTCCTGTGAAGAAGCTGCCAGTGAGGCTGCCAGTACCGACGCGACAGCAGCAGCCCCAGCAGCAGCCCCAGTAGCGGCAGTCTTAGCGCTTACCTTAGGATTTGACTGAGAATGTGTCACCAGCCTGAAATCAAGTAATGTGTTACAAGTACGACATCTATAATTGTTGTTAGTATTATGGTGAGCTGAGTATGTGAATATCACAACCTACGGTTTCCCGTCTTTATCATAAACGATCTTCCGGCCACTTGGACCTATTTCTGGACCTTTGTTCATTGTTTATGGAAGTGTCACTGCTTTACTAAGCGTTTCTGTATGCCTCAAGGAGTGAAAAATATCCGAAAGTCGTGCGCATGGACCCAATGCCCTTAAGCGAGCAGTCGTGCATTTTTCACCCAAAACCTAATCTGGACCGGATCAACGTGAAAAGCTAAGCACATGCAATTTTATATTTACTTGAATTTGAAGGTGAAGCAACGTCTATTTCACCAAAAAAATGGGTATCTTCATTCCACATGCTGATCTCGACAATTTGAAAAAGTATAAATACCAGAGTGATGACAGGTCTATCATCACCAAATATGTCTTGAAGCCTTTCTGGCAGAAATTTGTCAATATCTTTCCCTTATGGTTGGCTCCCAATGTCGTCACCTTGTCTGGGTTCGGATTTGTCTTGGTTAATTTGATGATGGTGCTCTATATCGATCCAACATTATCACAAGACTCTCCTTCATGGTGCTATATTAGCTATGCCTTGGGTATCTTTTTATACCAAACCTTCGATGCCTGTGACGGGATTCAGGCTAGAAGAACTGGTCAAAGTGGCCCTTTAGGAGAGTTGTTTGACCACTGTGTCGATGCCATGAACACCTCTTTGAGTGTTTTGATCTTTGCCTCGGTGTTCCAATTGGGCTGGGGCTGGTATTTGTTCCTCTCTCAGTTCGGTACTCTTTGTAACTTCTACTTGTCTACATGGGAAGAGTATTACACTCATGTTTTATACTTGAGTGTTTTCAGTGGTCCAGTTGAAGGTATCTTGATGGTGATTGGTGCTTTCATTGCAACCGCTTACTATGGGCCTCAGTTGTGGAGTAAACAGATCTTTGAATTGGATCTCTCTTCTATTGGATTCTCACAGAGTACACCAATCAGATCCACAGATTTATTTATAATCTGGGGAACCCTCGGCTTGTATTTCAACATTTCCACGGCAAAGGCCAATGTGGACAAGGCAATTCCTAAATCTGAACAAGCCAAAGCTTTGAAAGGTTTGGTACCATTTGCCTTGTTCTATACCTCAGTGTTTGCTGAGCTCTTTTTGTACCCTGAGACTTTGACCACCTATGGGGCTCCTTTCTTTCTCACAATAGCATGCACCGTGGCTTTCGCTGTGGGCAGAATCATCATCGGTCATTTGACTCTCCAAAAATTCCCATACATCAACCCACCCATGTTCATCCCATTGGCTGAGATCGTCTTGATCAACGTGTTGACTTATTTGGGTTACACAAGGGAAACTGTCATCGGTCCAATTCTTTACGCTGGTTTCGGTCTTAGTGTTGGTATCTACGGCATGTTTGTCACCGAGATCATCTACGAGATCACCACTTATTTGGACATCTACGCTCTCTCGATCAAGCACCCAAAATTGGGTAAGAGTCTTTAGATCGCTAGATCGCTTTAGAAGTTGTTTTGACACATTTATAAAAATAGATCTAAACATCACATCATATATAAATATCTACATCGTGTTATAAAATACAGAAGAACATCATTTTAAAACATAGAGTGCTGTAGTTCTCTTAAAACATAGCATTTTGCAAGAGCCTATAAAGAATAAAATTTACAGTATTGTAAAGTTGTAATGATCGACAGTTGCAAAAAAATTGCAAAGCAAGATCTAATTACATCCTTGACTCAAACATTAACAACTCTGAACTAAGAGAGGTTTTGAATCATTTATCGGATGAAATAAGTCAATTTACACAGGAAGGAATCAAGGTGAGAAATATGGTCGTGCGTACAAAACTCAAAGTCCAAAAGAGGAAGCATCGAACAAATCTTTCAGGTACAACTTTTCACCACTAACCCTCTACACCATTTAAAACACAGATGTTGATATATCGATAGTACTGACACACCAGTATTCATTACTTCACCATATTTACAAGAATGATTTATACATAA
Source organism: Nakazawaea molendinolei (assembly GCA_030569155.1). Classification (NCBI taxonomy): domain Eukaryota; kingdom Fungi; phylum Ascomycota; class Pichiomycetes; order Alaninales; family Pachysolenaceae; genus Nakazawaea; species Nakazawaea molendinolei. The sequence continues at coordinate 155,991 of JAJMKB010000006.1, forward strand.
GTAACGAGACTCATCATAGATAGCTGTCTTCAATACAGTTATCCATACAGACCATTTCATACAAGCATGCTAATACCATACGCTTAAGCTGAAGGACTTGGTTGAGGTTGTTGGAAAGCAGAGTCTGAGCCTGGAGCCAACAATTCTTGCGATGATTGTTGTAAGCTCATCTCTTTCTCCATCTCCAGCAATTGTTGTTCGTTCAAAATGCTAAGCGCCAATGGCACACCGAGCAACAAGGTAGAAGAGGTCAATACCCAGAGGAATGAACCAGTCTTGGAGAAGAAAGAGGAGGTGGTGGATTGCAAAGTCTGTTGTAAAGATGACAAGGCGTCCTTCTGACTTGGTGATATGATATCTTTCAAGGCAACGATTCTATCGAGTAAAGTCTCGTCTTCATCAAATTCATCGTCCCAGTCTTCTTCATCATCGGTGGACAAGTATTCTTCTTCCTTTGGAACAGAGGCAGTGGCAGCCTCTGGGAAAGTGTTACCGTTACTCTCGTCTTCAATTTGTGTCAACTTAACCATTTTTACCTAGTTTTTATAGATCCAAAGATAGCTCTTTATAATGGCAATTTACACAAATTTTTCTTCTCGTTGAAGAGGATAAAAATTTGAAATCGCCGAAAAGGGATTTTGGTCTCTTGTGCACTACTATTTATCAATTATTCAATACTTTGATTTACAAGTTGAAGATTAGTTGGGTATCAAAGACGCTGAAACATCTTAGATGTCATTGAAGAGAGCAAATTATCATTCTATTAGCTTTTTGACATTTTACCACACAGAGTTAGCACATGAATTACTCCCCCTATCTTCAGCAAAGATAGAGCGTTATGGTACCTTACAAGACACACCCCTAAATCTTGCGATCTTGAGCTTCCACAATCACATTTTCAATCGCAGAGACTATCTAGCTTCTTATCTCTTCCTTTTGGCTCTCCTTTTGCTCTCGAATAAAAAGAACTTTCTCATCTATCATTAGAACTCTTCAAAGCATCATCGATAACATTGCACATCTTGTCACTTCCCCATTGGACTCTCTTTCTTTGTCTTCTTCCACTGATAAACTCACTCTCTCTCACATTTTGTTGTAGAAAGTACTGAAGACCTCTCAACAATATTGACTGGTTCTGTGGGATACGCTCGATCAATTTCTTATCGTCAAACCTCAAATCCTCCAGCTTACTCTTCTTCTTACCCAGTCCAAACTCAGAGAGTTCAGAGAGCTTCCCAACGTTGTCCAAGAAAGTCACCATCAAGATCTCTAAAAACAACTTTGTGTTATCTGAAGCAGTTACAAAATTGATGGTCTTTAACACTGTCAAGGGCAACGAGTTTTGTCCAAGCAAGAAACCATACAATCTACCAAGACTCAAAATCTTTTTCAAATCTGCCTCTTCATCTTGTACACCATCTGCTGATGAGGTCAACCTTCCTAAACCTGTCTCATCATCACTATCTGAATCTTCAAACTCTCCGCCTTCAAATTCTTTGATCAAGTCCCAAAGGTTGAATTGGAAAGTCTTTCTCATATCATGAATCTTGCAGAACTCTTTAGCCACAAACCCATAGAATGGGTTGTAATGAGGTTCAATTGAACAACAGATTAACAAGATTTTAGGAACCTCAAATTTCTGGTGACCTTTTAATCCAAGCTTGTTAATCTTGCCCACAGCTTCTTCGTACCCTTCACTTGACATGATAGCTACAAAAATGGCTTTTCTTACAGATGTGTTCATTCTGTAGAAATCAGCTAGTTCACTCCAATTGGGTTCAGCTGTATCCAAGATATCGTTCATCATATCTTCATCGACATCTGATCTCTTGTTTGTAGAGTCGTGACCTTTCCAAGCAGAACCAACAAGCCACCATTTACCACGAGAATCGATATTATGAATATCATCTAATGTGACTTGAATTGGATCCACAGAGGCTTTAGAAATAGTTTGTAATTGTTTTTTCAACGATGTCACGATCTTATTGGAGTTCTCCACCTGGTCTGAGTTCCTCATCTTGTTGTTCTTGACATTTTGCAAAGTCTCGAGTAAAAATTTGGCTCTCGTGTTCAACTTCAAGTTTGAATCTTCAGAGATGGACTTCGTCGAAAGAGAGATGATATCTTTTAAAGCTGATGGATCTTCTTGTCTCATCTTGTGACCAGATAAGGTGACCAACTTCAACAACATTTCAATCTTAGTCTCAGTGACATCGACACATAACATCTTAATGACATCGAACATCAAGTTAGATGCAAAGACATTGAAGTTGTAATTAAATGCAAAAAGAGTAACGAGATTATTCAATCCCTTACCCTCAGCATTGTCTTTCAATAGCCTCTCAATTCTTTCGACAAGCTTTTGTATAGCAAATGCAGCGAACTCTATCCCTTGGAATCTGTAAAATGCACTTATCACACCTGCGTAGACAATGATATATGAGTCGAGTAAACGAGTGGATGAGCCAATGTTGTTCAAGATGTACTCGGTCAATAATTCTGTCACAGTTTGTCTCGGATTCTCATAGTAAAGCTGCTCCAACTCATTACTCAAGATGCTGATAAAGTTGGCTTCAGACAATTTGTTCAAAGAACTGTTCATCAGTCTTTTCAATCTTTTGGTTTCTTCAGATTCCTGTACCCCAGCTTCCTCTTGCATCTTTCTACGTAAAGCTGGAGGAATATAACGAGAACTTTCCTGTGCTGGTGCAACATATGGGTTCTCTTTCTTCTTCTCCTGGTGGTCTTCGAAGTCAGATCCTGACTCGTTTTCTGAGTAAACTTCTGAGTCTTGTCCCTCGGAGTCTTCTAAGTCTTCTCCTGAGTCTTCTTCAATGCCCTCATTCAAGGATTCAGTGTCTGAATCGTCCTCAGAGTTCTCTAGCTCTTCCATTTCTCTCATTTCGTCACTGTCAATATCATCAAAATCTGAAGAATTTATTTCATCATCTGAGTAAGGTAATTTGACATCTTCCTCATCTTCGTCTTGTTCTTCGTCTTGTTCTTCTTCAGATTCTTCATCATCACTCTCTTGAGCAGATTCAAAATCAAAGTCCAAGCCATCCAATAAGTCATCAAACCCATCACCTATATCCTGAAGTTTGGAGTTTTTAGATATTCCAAGCTTTTTAGCATAATACGCCATATCATCTTCATCTCTTCTCATCAGAGGAGTCTTGAGACTTATCTTCTTGTCCTTCTTCGATTTCTCAGCTTTCCTCAGTTTCTGCTCCTTGGAAGAGCTTCCCTTCGTAGATGGCTTCTTCTTCAGTTTCAAAGCCAGAAGTTTACTCATGGTTTCCTCTGCACTCATCTCTGTATCTTTTGATTTAGAAGCTTTCTTCAGTTTTAACGCCAGTAAGGCGCCCATAGTCTCATCTGCACTCATTTCTTTGTCTTGAGATTTAGATACTTTCTTCAGCTTCAAAGCCAGAAGTTTATTCATTGTGTCCTCGGCTTCACTAATTGGCTTAACTGCTTGAGATTTAAAAGCCTTCTTCAGCTTTAAAGCCAGTAGAGCATTCATAGTCTCCTCAGCTTCACTTAATTTCTTACTGCTCTGAGGTTTGGAGGCCTTTTTCAGTTTCAAAGCCAGCAATGCCCTCATAGTGTCTTCCAGATTCTCTGGTTCATCAGCTGAATCGGACTCGTTCAAGTCGATCTCTAGCTCTTGGCCCCTCTTGGATTCAGTTAGTGCTTTCAGAGTTGTTTTTGGTTGCCTCACTCCACTCTCTGAGCGTTTTGATGAGCTCTGTCTCGATGAATGCTCATTTGAAGGTGTTTTCTTGTGTTTCTTTTGCAATCTCTCCTCTTTTCTTCTCTCCTTTCTTCCTAACTCTTTTGACTTTCTCTTCTTGGATCCCTTTTTATCACTCTTGGAACTGAACCGTTCATCTGTCTCATATTCTCCTCTCTCTCCTTTCAGTTTCAACTGATCCAACAAGGATCCAGGCATCCGGATTGACCTGGGCTCAGACATCTTGTGTTGTGTTGATTAGACAATTTTCAGGTTGATCTTTCTGAAATTTTTTTATCTCTTCTCCTGAAATATTTTTTTTTTAAAGTTTAGCTCATCGCATGAAATTTTTCACTCTTGAATCTTATTTTTTTATATCTTAAAATATAGTCAAATTATCAATTAAAGGTGCAACAATGAGTGGAAAAATAACCAAATTGAAGTTTAAAGGGACGAAGAGAAAAGCTAAAGATGATGGAGGAAAGAGTGGGAGTGGAAAGAAAAGCGAAGAGTCTACCAATCACACAGATAAGGCTACTATGTTCAACGATGTGTCTACACAGAGTGTACGAGATGAATGGATGTTGGAGACTGGAGCTGGGTACTCGAGGAATCCAAATGCTCATAAAGAGAAGTTCAGTAAAGAGGAGCTGGCTCCAATTTCTGGAAATGAGACAAGTGGAAGATCCGAGCCAAATGAGCAACTGATGGTATCTAAAGATCAATTAAAACCAATGCTTCGAAATGAGTATGAAGTCAATTACGAATTTGGAGATGCTGGCTCTAATTGGAGAATGATGAAGCTAAGAAAGCTTTACAGAGAGTCTAAAGAGACCGGAAAGCCGGAGGATATAATCGCTTTGGAGAGATATGGGACACTCTTAGACTTTGATATAGCGAGAGAGGAAGAGAAAGAACTAAAAGATCGTGAGACCTACAGCCATGTGCCCAAATACAAACCAACAGGTTTCTTCTATCATCAACGAGAATTTGCTACTGATGAGTCGGAGAAGCCTCTCGCCAAGGTCGAGAAAGCTGTTGATCTTAATCAATTGAAGGCTAAAATGCTCAAAGCTAAACTACAAAAGAGTCCTGAATATGACATGTTACTGGCTCAGTATGCTGAGCTGGAAAAAGCTGAACTGGAGAAGAATTCCAAACAAATAGGAGAGCCCAACTCATCTGGCTCAGCCGTTCTGGATCTTGCCAGACAAGAAAGATTATCCAAGGACAACACCGACTTGATCAAGCAGTCGGTACTGGCCATATTGAAGGACAAGAAGTTCAGTGCTGATTTGGATGAACAAGATGAGAAATTGTCAGGTTTACAAAAGAATTTACAATCAGGAAAGTTGAAACTCACCAGTGATGTCTCCCTGATGTCTAAATTGAGTAGAGAGCTAGACAGATGTCAGCTATGTCTCGATAATAACAAGCCTATTCCAATTGTGCATCAAAGTGACAATTTTGTGCTCTCATTAGCACCACAGCCATCAATTGTACCTCATGCCTTAATGTTATACCCCAAGGAACATTACCTGAATTCTCTTCAGTTCGAGGTTGAAGAGAAAGATGAGTTCAGAAGAGTAATGGCTTGCTTGTCCAGGTTTTACTATAAGAAATACCAGCAGAAGTGTATTTTCTACGAGAATAGTGTTAAAGGCCATTGCCATATTATGGTGGTTCCTTTACCCACAAAGATCAGTGACTCTTTGATATACGATCACTTCCGCAGTGGGATTATAGAAGAGTCCAATGATTTAGACCAACAACATCGTATTGTTCTTGACACCAGATCTAGAAGCTACGATAATTTTATTTCACCTGAAGCACCATTCTTTCATCTTTGGCTTGACCAGTCTGGTGGTATCGGCCATATTATTGAAGAAGATACATGGCCTGCAAATGATCTTTTTGCACGTCGTGTTATTGGGGGTGTTTTGAGATTGGACAAATTCGATGTGGAGCGTAAGACGAGATTTTATGGATCAGCTGAGTCAACTGAACCGGAATTACAAGAGATGAAACACAAATTTGAGGGGTTCACGTGGTGATAATTTATTGATGTCTGTATGTACTTTGTATGTCAAGAGGTGTCGACAATGATTCTATTTGCTTATTTACAAGTTTTTTCTTTTATTTCTTCTCCACATCCAGTTCTTTGGATTCAACGGTCTCGGTAGCTGGCTTGGTTTCTAACAGATCATCATCCAAACTCTTTGTGTCCTTGACTGGGATTTCAGGAGTCTGTTTGTTCTCAGACTTGATCAAACTCTCTTGTTCCTCGATAACCTCAAGACGTTGTTTGTGGGTGATCTCTTCCTGGCTCGACACGTTCAAATGGGTCTCGTGATAAATTTCCTCAGGTAATGCAGTGAGAACGGCTTTTAAAGCCTCGTATTGAGATTTATAAGCGTTTGGAGTGGACCCGTAGTTGTAAGCAGTAGAAAGAATGATCAAAGTGGAAGGAATCTTGTCTACTAATCTCATCTTCAACCACATTTGCAAATCGTCACGCAACACTGATGGGACGACCCCGTGAACTTTGATACCACGAGACATACATGCCAATTGCAATTCTGTAGTGGTCAAGTTGGAGATACCTTCGTAACTGATGGCTCTGTCGTCTTGTTTGATCTCCAACATCTTGTTTCTGATCAAATAACGTAAGATACTATCGGTACCGAAAGGTTTCAAGTTGATGTAGCGAGCCATTGCAACAAGTTCTGCTCTGGATAAGTTATCCAAGATCGAGTCATCTTTGAACAATCTGGCAACCTTGATGATCTCATCGGTACGGATGTCCAGCTCTTTAGCAGTCTTCAACTTGGAGTAAAAGTCGTGGAATATCTTCGATTCTTCCTCGCTGATGTTGGAAGGTAATTTCATCTTACTTCTCATATCTTTCAAAGTCTGGCTCACCTTGGTTCTGGTCTTTCTCAACAATTTGGCCTTCTTCTCTTTGTCAAGCTTCGACTCATACGTGGAAGGTAAAAGGTTTGGGAAGAGCTTTAAGGCTACTGGGAGCAAGAGCTCCAGAAATGGGATGATCACGAACATCAGGAAGGGGAACAATCTCAAGATATCAGAGATGGTTCTCTGGAGCTGTTTGTGCTCTCTTCTTGACAATTCATACCCAGTGGCCATCTTGGCCAACAACTTGGCAGAGATCTTGGTCTCCAACCCGAGCAATTTGGTCCCGTCTCTGTAATGGGCCACTTCATGCTTAATTCTGTCCCATAAAGGAGGTTTCACCTCCAGCTTCGGCTCTTCAGGCTTCAACTTGGGAGGCGGGTTCACTTCAGTACTGGCCCATCTCATCGTATAAATAGGCACGTTATTCCTCAACAACGACCTTCTCCCGATGACTGCTCCACCGACTCTATTCAGTTTCCATAATGGCGTCTTCCCCATCATCTCGTCTTAGGATTTAAATGCACTTACTGATCAAGTGAATTATTTCACCAATTTAGCTGAAAAAAATCTTGATGAGCATGCATCGTTACACCACACCGGATTGGGGCATGTTTTATGAGTGGTCTGAAAAATTCAGTTCAAAATGGTCAAAATTTGTTAAAATTTGTACAAACGAGTGCTACTGGTGTCAGCACCTTGACCACAATATTTTTATACGATTTCACTTCTTATTTACTCTAAATTTCCTCCCCATCTCCATCTCCAATTCCTTCAATAATCAAGTTTTTCACACACTTATCGAAAAGTCGTGCATGCAACTCCCAACTCACTCATCTTTTTCACTGTGAGAAAAAAAAAATTTTGGATAAAATTTTGTTAAGCACCTTTGCAAGGAGTGAAAGATCATACAAATTTGCTCTAATTTAGGGCGGAAGGTAAGACTTTTAGGTGAAGGTGGACGCTATTTTATACCCAAATAACTTGCTTTAACTTGTTCCCCTTTGTTGCGAGTGAATCAGGTGCAAAAATGTCCAAGCGGTCTAGAGAAGAGCAAGAAATCAATGGTGTAGATGAGGTAAGAGATGATGTCGAAGATTCCAGCAGTGACAGTGAAACCGAAGTGAAACAACAGACAGGACTCTCCAAGAGACAGAGGAAACAATTATCTGCTCAAGACATCCAAGTTCTGAGAGAAACAGCTGAGCTTTTCAAGTCGAACATCTTCAAATTGCAAATCGACGAGTTGATCAAAGAGTTGAAGATCAAAGAATCTCATGTATCTTTAGCCGAAAAGGCCCTTCATAAACTTTACGAATTGATACAACAAATCCCAGACTCTCAACTGTTGTCCTTAGAAGAGGCAGACCATTTGTTGGCCAAATCAAAGATTTCAATACCTTTCCCAGACCCAAAACCTACAAAGATCAATTACAAACTAGCCTTTGAACAACCTGAAAATGTTGCTCTTGTAGGGAGTTTTGGTTTGAAGACAGGAATTCACGTTCCAGAGGGAATGTCCATCGATATCGCTTTGACAATGCCAAAGTCTTTATTCCAACCAAAGGATTATCTCAATTTCAGAGCACTTTACAAAAGAGCCTTTTATTTGGCTTATATCTGTGACCATTTGACAAGATCATCGAAAAAGGCAAACTTTCCTATCAAAATATCATACGAATATTTGAACGGAGACTCGCTATGTCCAATATTGAAAATCGAGAGCGTCAACACAAAGAACGACAACGATTTAATTTTCTCAAAGACAAAATTATCGATCAACCTTTTGGTAGGCTTCCCCTTTAGAATATTTGACAGCAAAAAATTGATTCCTGACAAAAATTGTATCAGAATTCAACTGGATGAATCTGATGAATTACCTCCAACTCCGCTTTACAACTCATCGGTACTATCGAGCACAGCATACGATTATTATTTGAAATACCTTTACACAACGAAAAAATCAGCAGAACTGTTTAGAGATGCCTGTGTGTTAGGTAAACTTTGGTTGTCTCAAAGAGGGTTCGATTCTAATTTCAAGAATGGTGGATTTGGTCATTTCGAATTTGCCATTTTGATGAGTGCATTGTTACAAGGTGGTGGTGTCAATGGTAATAAAATCTTGTTGCATGGGTTCTCTTCTTATCAGTTGTTCAAAGGTACTATCAAGTATTTGGCAACGCAAGATCTCTCTCAAGAGGGCTATCTCTCATTTAGCTCATTGATTGGTGAGGTTAACTCGGTTTACAAAAGTTCGAACTCTAATTTTCCAACTATTTTCGACAAGAACACCAAAATCAACATTTTGTGGAAGATGACAAGATCATCTTATGAAGTGTTAAAGAAGTTCGCTAACGAGACATTGGTCCTGTTGAACGATGTTGTACGTGACAGGTTTGATCCAATATTCTTAAAAAATTTGAAGAACGAAGACACCACATACGATATCGTTTTGAAAATTCCAATCTCTCAGTTCAATGAGTATCAAGAGTTCAGTGCTCTTTCTAAGATTTCATTCATCACCTTTGAACACTTCATCAAGACTAAGGTTTATAAAATTTTGAAAAGAGCGTTGACTGATAGAGTGACACTGATTTCTGTCAAATTATCAGACCAAGCTCAAACTTTCAACGTTCATAAAAGGAAACCTACACATAACGAAGAGAATGTCTCCATCATTGTGGGATTATTTTTAAACGCTGCAGAGTGCGAAAAATTGGTCACCAAAGGCCCAGATAGCGAAGACGAGAAAGCAGGGATAGAGTTCAGACAATTCTGGGGCAGTAAGGCCTCTTTGAGAAGATTCAAGGATGGTACAATTCAACATTGTTGTATCTGGGAAAGCAGTTCTGCTCACCCTGTGATCATCGACATTGTATCGTACATCTGTAAGAAACAATTATTCGACAACAAATCTGATTTAACATTCAGCTCGAACATCGAAACTTTCCAAAAATTGTTACCTCAACCATTACTTCCATCATCATCCAAGCAAACTGTCATTGCTACACAATCGTTTCAAGCCTTAAGAACATCTTTTGACACCATGGTGAAGACTATTTCACTTTTCCAGGGATTACCTTTAAGGATCAGGACTGTTTCTCCTACATCCTCTGCATTGAGATATTCCTCTGTTTTACAACCTGTGCCGTTTGCAGTTTCGAATCCGGATTTCTTCAACGATGTTGTCTTGCAATTCGAGACATCGACCAATTGGCCAGATGAATTAATACTGTTGGAGAAGACCAAAACTGCATTTTTACTCAAAATGGATGAATTATTCAAATCTCAAACCGAGTATAAGACTATGCTCACAAAAGATACTTCAATCCCTCAACTCGACTGCGCTGTCGCTTTAAACGTTCTCACTCCAGAAGGTTATGGTTTCAAGATCAAGATCTTAACTGAGAGAGACGAATTATTGTACCTTCGAGCCATCGAGAACTCAAATGAGAGAGAGAAAAACATAACAAAGGACAATTATCTCAAATTTAATCAAAACTACATTGCATCAATCAAACATAATAGGACAATAGCCATTATGGCTCAGCATTTCCAATTTTATCTGCCATCTGTGAGATTGTTCAAGAAATGGTTAGATTCTCAATTATTACTACAACATTTCAAAGAAGAACTCATTGAATTGATCTGTCTTAAAGTCTTTGTCGACCCAGCTCCATATTCTGTTCCCGCCAGTGTTGAGGCTGCATTCTTGAGAATTTTGGAATTCCTCAGTGTCTGGAACTGGAGAGAGGATCTGTTGATCTTGGATTTGACTAAAACTGATGAGATGGAGAATGATGAATTAATGAACAGATTATCAGACAGATTGACAGTACAATCGTACCAATTAATGACATCCAATTTCGATAATCTCAGAAAACAAGACCCTTCGGGGATCAAACTACAGTTCTTCGTTGCATCGAAAGATGATAACTCTGGAATAATTTGGTCCTCGGGTGTCAGATTACCAATTGCATCGAGATTGACAGCTTTGTCCAAGGTTGCCATCAGTTTATTACAACAAAGAGGCATCTCTGAGGAGGCTGTCAAGCTTTTATTCAAGCCAGCTCTTGCTGATTTCGATTTCGTATTGAAGTTACAACTTCCCTTCAAGATCGATACAGCTTCTGGTGTATCACCCCCAAATGCATTCAAAAATTTGGTCGGTTTGACTGGGTATCCGGATGATTTCAAATTTGACCCGGTACCGAAGATGTTGGATCAATTGAACAGATACTTTCACGATGTCATCATCTTCAGCAGTGCCAAGTTCACCTCTTTGAACAAGAACGGAGACAAGAACGGAGACAACAACGTTATCACTGGGTTGTTCATTCCTGATTCATTGACTCCTAAAAAATTCAAAGTCGATCATGGATTCAATTTCCTGCTGACAGAGGACGGTCAAGTGGTGCTCAACAAAGACGCTGTTATATCTGAGATCTACCAACTCGGTGGTGACTTGATAAAATCAGCTGAATGGAAATGAAAAGTAGGTAGTGTAAATAGTATCAAATGTATTCTCTACTAAGAAATTGTAAAAGAAGCGCCGATTTACATGCTCAGCATACAGTTTGAGGCAAGATGAGTTCGCAGGACGAGTCTCTGAAACTGATATTGGGGAAAGAGTTGAAGCTCAATGATGAGCATGTTCTTAAGAAGAGGAAACAATACTTTAACTCACAGTTGACCAAGAATTTGGAGTCGTTGTCTTTTGTATTGGTGATCATTAGTTACTTGAATACGCTATCGTTGTTAGAGTTTTTAATCAGGCTCTCGCAACAGCTCGTGCTCACGAGACCGTTCCCAAAGTCCTCAGCAGATATGAGATCGATGTCACTGAGTGTCAAGAAACTCATCAGTAAATCGATCTTCCAAATGCTAGTCACAATGAACATCTTGGTCTTCTTGTATCACGTGATATTCACGTGCAACATAAACTCGAACTCGAATGTGGCGGACTATTCTCACGGAAGTTGGACGTTACAGATCGTTGGTGAAAAGAAGTTCAGCAGCTGGTTCCTCTACAAGTGTTTCATACTACTGAACGACATAATGCTCTTCCTGACACAACTAACTCTTTATTTCATCACGTGCTTGAAAAATGAAAATTTGGTAGAGGACACCAGTGTCACTGTCACAAGCGATTTCGAGCAGCATTTGGAAGTCCCTAACTTCTATGATGGGTATTCTGGTAACACCACAATCATTGAAATTGATCCTCTTCTGCTACTCAAACAGATCAAAGACTTTAAAAGAGAACCTGAGCCTACCAGTACAGCCAATGACCAACCAAGGTCCACACTTAGCATGCCTGGTGGATTTGAAGCTTTCACAAATCTACGGATGGATGACTTTGTGTAGAACCGTTTTATTGCATCTAACATTTATATATATAAAACCATTTTTCAGCATTTCCAGATCGAAATACCACACTATTCATTCCCATTTCTATCTTCAATTGCATTGAGTTGTTTTAGATGCCAACAACTGATTTCTCCCATCACTCCTGGAGCTTACAAGTCACAATTGACTCTCATAAGTCACATCATAATTATCTTACAAGTTACCAATTGGACAGTTCTTCAAGTAAGAGGCCTTGTTCTTCAAGACACGAATGCTCTTGATGAAGATCTCCTCTGGAGCCATAGCACCGGTGCTTTCAACGTTAAAGATGAAATGATCTCTCTTTCTTCCCAACTTCACCTTACCTTCGAACTCTTTGTGTCTCAACACTTCTCTGGATACGGTATCTTTTCTCAGATCTTTGATATATGCTTGGTCGTTCTCATCAATTTCAACAACACCCGATGGGAAACATTTCTGGAATTTTTTGGCATCGTCACCGGTAATAGGGTTTAAGATATCGATCACTGGCATCAATCTGTACGATGCTGTGGAAACTGGGGAAAATTTGGCATGGTCAGCTCCAATACCCAAGACACAGTGAGCTCTCAAAGAGATCTCCTGGTTTGGTCTCAATTTGGCCAACAAAATATCAGGGTCAGCTGCTACTACGGGGCTGTCTTTGAACACATCCAACTGTTTTCCTTGAGGCAAAAATTTCAAGTCTTTAGCATAAACGTTGGAGCTTCTGTACAAGTTCTCTGGATCGTTGTTACCTTTTTCCAGCTGTGTGTTCCTCGAACAAGATACATCCAAGGTTAATACGATGGTGTTGTCATCGTTGAATCTCTCTTCCTCGTCCAATGTGATATCAACAGGTTGGAGTAGGTCTGGGTTCACCTTCAAAGGTACAAGTCCTATTCTGTGAGCCAACACTTCATCATGGATCACCGAGGTGTTGTTGAAAATATACACGTTTTCGGCAGCTACAGAAGGCACCTCTGCAATCATTATTCTTCTCAAGGCATTGGCAATAGAAGTGTCAACGTTGATCAAGTCAAAGTTGGCTGTTCTGTCAGCTATGAAAGAGATCTGGATATCAAAAGTGTTCTTAAACTTTTCCAAGTTCCACGAGTAGTCCTCTGATGTGTTGGGTGTGTAACCTGGGAAGTCCGTAGACGTTGTGTTGGTCACCCTGTTGTACTCTATTCCGATAATGTTAGACATCTCTTGCTGTTATTATAGTTGATTAGCTGTGAATCAGTCAAGCCTATGCTTTGTAAAGAAGCTCATCTGCTAAAAATTTTTCATGCAGAAAAAAAAATTTCTGGAAATTTACCCGGCCTTCAATCCTGATGGAGTGAGATGGAGTTGATAATCCATTACAGAATTGATGGTGCTCTGATGGTTCAAAAAGAAGATTTTTTAAGACTAAAGTGGTCTGCAATTGTTCAAAGCAGAATTTCAAATAATGATTTTTTGTTCTGTTGATGAACAGTACCGGAACACTCGATAGTATTCGAGCAGATCATATGATCTGTTACTACAGACCATTTGTAGCATAGCATAAAATATAATGGGATATAGAGAAAGACATGAGATAACTGATCAAAAAAGTTTAGATCTAGATAAGCAGAATGAAGAACAAACAGTCGTTTCAATTCAAGTCGAGCGTGACTCGTCTTCCACCTTTCGAACACCTCGAACTAAGCATTCCCAGAGATCGAGAAAAGTACCCAGATTGTGTTGAAAACAATTACAATCACCCAGTATCTTTTATGCGACATTCCTCCTTGCAAATCTTAGCAGATGTTGCCCACTCCAAAGATGCCGAAAGGGAGTTATTACAAAAAGCTAGTGGCCTAGTTGACCAAGCTGAAGCTGAGGATCTGAGCACTAAATCTATCACAAAGTCATTGAAAGAGATCATTTCAAAAGTTCGTTTGACCGGCAACGAAGCTGATATCAAGGAGTTAGATCTGAAATATAAGCTTTTGAAAACTCGCTTGGAAACTTCCAAAGATAATTTGCCAAATGAAAATAAGATTTCTGAAAAAGAGATGTCACCACCTAAAGAAACTTTTATTAAGAAAGATACCGTCAAGATGTTGCATTTCAAATTACCAACCGAGGCCAACAAAACAGGTACATCTACTAAGAACAGAGTCAAAAGACCAGTCAAGATTGGTGCCGCCAAAAAGAGTGAGATAGGTGAAAATGCAAGTGGAAATGCAAATGGAGGTGGGCGTCCACAAAGAAATGGTGCAAAGTCAAGTGGATTCAATGGGACTAAAATTTCTCAAATAGTCGGTGTTAAGAAACCAACTCCTCCAAAAAGAGGCCCTCCACCCAAATGTGCACATTGTGCAGAGACTAAAACTCCTGAATGGCGGAAAGGCCCTTATGGATCCGAATCCATTTGCAATGCTTGTGGTTTGTTTTTCAAGAAACTCAAGTCCAAATTTGGCCCTGACCCTGCAATTGAAATCATGAAACTTCGTAAGCTGCTGCACCAACCTCGTCATAGAGTTGTGCCAGCATCTCTTGAAGAATTGGAAACTGGAATCCCTCCCGCCGTTTGATTGAACTCTTTGCCATGGTTGATCACCCCCTTTTTTTTGACAAGTCGTGTCTCTTGAACACAAAAAAGTTGTATACAAAAATTTTCCCAAATAGCTAATGAATCTGTTCGAGAGTAGAAACCGATGAACACAATGTTTGAGGCGACGGAGCTGAGTGGGACCAGTAGTAGCAGTCTCAGTGTTGGCCCAGGCTCCTTGGTGGAAGACCCAACTGTTTTGGGAGCTTTCGCTGGAGTGTTGGAAGAATTCAAGCAGGGATCAGAAGATGGTGATTTGTTTGGAATGGTGAAGAGTTTCCGTGAAATATCCACTGGAGAGCTTTTGAAGCTTGCAGAAGCTGATATAATGAAACATGAAGAGGACGAGGAGAAGCTGGTTGTTGAAAATTGGGTCTTGGAAACCAAATTTTGGAATTTGGTAGAGGTGTTAGTTGGGTTCAGGTCCTCTGACGAGTACAACGATACCAGTGAGGTGGAGATCGACGAGTTCACCTCTCAAGTGGTGATAAAACAGAACATCTTGAGCAACAGCACAACGCTAAGAGAATTGGATTTGCTCTCCTATTGGCTCATCCACAATTCCAACTTGGACGATAATCAACAAGAATTGGATCGTGATACGCTTCCCTCGACCAAATGGCTCAATACCAAGATCGATTTACTCTCAAATCAGTCCAAACCGGACCTTGTTTCCTCTTTGGACTCAGATGCCACTTTAAGAAACAACCGTCCCAACAAACGTCCTTGTAAAATAAACGCTAAAGACTCGCTGAACGATGAAAGATTCTTTCAAGCCGTCTTCGAGTTACTTCTCCAGGAGAAACACGACGAAGTTTTGGAATTGTGTAAATTTACAAACAATTGGACACTCTCGGCTATTCTTGCCGGTACTCATGACTACATCGACCCTGAGATTGATAACCTCGATGGTCTCGAAGATGAAGATGAGTCGATGGGTCTCAACAAACCCACTGGAATCAAGAACAAATTCCTCTGGAGAAGAACAGTGTTTCTGTTATCCAAGAACCCTAATTTGGGCAAGTACGAAAGGGCTATCTACTCATATCTTGCCGGTGACTATACATGTGCAGATCTGACTGAATCATGGGAATCTCAATTGTTGGTTTTGACAAATAACATCTTACAGCATGATTTAGAATTACAAGCCATCAACTACCTCGATCCATCGTTGAACGAGATCTTGAAACTTGCCAAACCGGAGAAGAGATTTGAAAACATTGGAATGGTACTCAACCATCTAGCACAATCATCTAATGAAAAGATCAAGAGACAGAGTCTGCATTCTATCAGAGTATTGATGGGTGCCATAATAACAAACAATGTAGATCATTTGATCAGCAATTCCATTGGACTCTTGGATGAGTTGATCTTGTCAAACGACAGATTCAGAAACAATTCAACGTTGACCCTGAAGAACACAAATAGTCTCATCAAGGAGTCATATTTACTTAGGATATTGATACATTTCATCATCACGATGAAATTCTTGAACGATAACATAATTGCCGATGAGAATTTGATCAAATTGATCAAGCTTTATCTCACCAGATTGTCGTTGTACAAATTATACCATTTGATGCCCATCTACATCTCATACATTCCTTCGGAGTCTGAAATCATAGAAAACTACTCTTTCTTCTTATCAAGTATTATCATTGATCAAGAAGACAGATTGGTGCAATTGAAGTCCATGAGATCTTTGGAACTTCCTTTGGAGAATATTTTGAAGCAAACAGTGGAGAGAATTTTCAACGATACCAAAGCATATTACGAACAAAAGACATCGGTCGATTTGGGCAACGAGCCAGTGACCAAATTGGATACCAAATTGATCAACTCGATCAGTTGGTTTGTAGATTCCGGTATGGTTTTCAACACTGTAGCTCTGGTCAACAGTTTGGCACGAAGATTCTTGTTGAGTGGGAAAGTACATTCGTTGATGAGATTATTCGAGTCTTTGGATATGTTGAAGATCGTCAATGATTTCAAGATCGAGAAAGAGATCGGTGATGAGTACCATATTTCAGAGTTGAAGAGTAATGTAAACATCGATGAGATTGGTCATTATCAAATGATGATCAACACTTTCGTCTTGATCGACGAATTCGAGCAAAACATAGACGAACTGGAACAACAGAGATTATTACACAAAATCATCCAATCGATATATCCATTGATCACTCTAGGTGTTGCTCCATTGGTGCACGAATTTTCCACCGATGATGATTTCAAATTCTACCACTCTTTGGAGACACTTTACTTACCTTACTTGGTACTCAAAGTTCTCAAATTCATGGAATCATTCCAAAGCAAAGAGTTATCAAGAGAATTCAAGAAATTGGTATCCCTAATCTCTTCAGAACAGCACAAAATATACCAAATTTTCACAGAAACAGGTCAATTGAAACAAGTCTTAGACACTATTGTCACCATCTCGATCAACCAGTTTGACCATTTAGAAAAAGGTGTTTACGAGTGAATAGTTGTATAATAATGTAAATTTTTCAATCTCTTGGTCCCTGTAAAGGGTACAAACAAAGGTCGTGGAAAAAAGGAGAATTCCCAAAAAAAATTGAAAAGCTTGAAAAATTGAAAAGTTTACTAGTTGAATACTATAGCAGATGAGTTCATTTGCACTGGAATGAGAGCATTTGGTACATTCTCGAGGATTCCATGGCGGTCCTGGAACCGTTTTTATACAACAGGAATACCCAATCTTGATTCCGCGTTAAAACTACATGATATTCATCCGGCATTACTCAAGAGAGCAGATCATCTCAAACAAGAGCTTAGTGAACTAGAGACAACTCTCTCATCTGGAGCCACTTTCAAGGTGGAAGACTCGAAGAAATTCTCAGAATTGTCGTCCATCATTGGTATATATGACGAGTATTTGGACCAAAAGCAAAATTATACAGATTTGGTGCTGTTGTTGGCGGATCAGTCGTTGAAACAAGACGCTTTAGAGGAACTATCAACAAGTTCTCTCCCCCAGTTGACCCAAACTATCAACAAACTCTCTACCAAGCTTCTTCCACCTCATGAGTTCTATGACAAGCCCTGCATAGTGGAGCTTCGGCCAGGTGTAGGTGGAAGTGAAGCCACCATCTTTGCCAATGATTTACTCCAGATGTACCTCAAGTACTGCCAATTGCACAAATGGCAGCACGAGATCTTGTCCATCTCCAAGAACGAGTCAGGGTCGGGGATCTCCGAGGCCTCGTTGCTGATCAACGAGCCATTTTCGTACAACAGGCTTCGATTCGAGGCGGGCGTGCACAGAGTGCAAAGAGTGCCCGAAACGGAAGTCAAAGGTCGGACACATACATCGACAGCGGCTGTCGTGGTGCTACCGAAGATCGACGATGACGCTGGTAGTATCGAAAGAGAGTTCAAGAGAGACGAGCTCAGAATCGATGTTATGAGAGCCAGTGGGTCCGGTGGTCAGCATGTTAATACCACAGAATCAGCTGTGAGAATTACACATATCCCAACCAACATTGTAGTATTGATCCAGGATGAGAGATCTCAACATAAGAACAAGGCCAAGCTGTTGACCATCTTGAAGTCGAGATTGATGGAAAGAGAGAGATTGGAAAGGTTGGAGAACGCCAATAAGATGAAAAAATCTCAAGTAACCACCACTGATAGATCAGATAAGATCAGGACGTACAATTTCTCACAAAACAGAATCACAGATCATAGATGTGGACTCACTCTCTATGATCTCGAAGGTTGTATGAACGGTGAGAGATTGGATGAAATCATGGATGCTGTAGAGCAAAAAGAGACCGAGGACAGGTCGAAAGAATTGATAGAGGAATTAGAGAGTGTTAATTAAAATAGCCCACTTGTATATAGATCATCTCATTGCATTTTTCATATAGAGTAGCATATTCCATGCACATAGAGCGCATCTATTATCGAAGAACATGTGTACTTCTTTTTCAACTAAATCATAGCTACAGCCTTCAGAGGGATCCAGCTCCCTGTTTCCTCTTTTAGCTTTTTGATAATAATGCACTACCTTTTTCTCATACGGTTACACACGATACAGAGATACAGTATCTATTAAATATATCTGTCTAGTTCAAAGCGGCAGCCTTCTCATATAATAAGTCGACCGATGTGCTCATACGTTTTATCAAATCCAAGGCCAAACCGTAATTTTCATCCACCTGTGGTTCATCATAGATGATCAACCAACCATTACCTTGATCCAAGACACCATAGAAAACTTTATCCAATATCATTTGACTCAACTTGGATTCCACAGTTGAAGACGATAATCCGATCTTGTTACTTATAAAAGAGATCTCGATGACAGAGTACGGTTCGATCAATTTCAACAAGTTCTGCTCCAAAAGAGAATCATACAACTCTGTCAAATGTGATCTGATGATGATATCTTTTGTCAACTCGTTGTTGTATGCTGTGAGACAGTCTTCAAACTCTTTCAAAGACCTGTTGGCGTACAGTTTGGACACCAGTTTCATCGCTTCGATCTCTCTGTTATCGGAGTATTTGGCTACAGATTTGTTGTTCAAGATGTTGTTAACGTCGTCGATGAGACTCAACATGATTTTACTCAACAACATGTACTTCAACACTTTGATGGTCTTCTCCTCGTTGGACGATGTCAAGTTGAAACTCTCGAAACTCTCGTAGAAGTACGAAAATGCCGTCTTGAAGTCTTTGTCCTCAGCGTTTAAGACACCGCTTAGCAAGTCCAATTCTGCCTGCACCGAGGTTGGACAGTAGATCGAGTTGGCGGAAGTTCTAGCCGAGGTCAAGGCAGCCCTCGATTTCGAGTAATTTCTCAAGGCGAAATACACTTTTGACTCCAAGAGTTGCACGTCCACCAATGAGGACTTGTCGTCCAATTTCTTGTACTCTCTGATCAAGGCGTTGATCAAGGGCAATGCATCGTTGTAGTGTTGCTTTTCGAAGTACAAGGTGGCCAATCTGAATTGCAACGATTGTCTTAAAAATGATCTCTTCTCCTTCTTAGCCCATTCTATCGTATCCTTGGTGGCTCCAATGGCGAGATCCAAGGCGTTGTCTCCAGGAAGAGTTCTGAACAAATCGATCAACGACCGTATGATTTTCGAGGTCTTGGACTTCGCAAATGCTGTTCCTACGATGGCTTGAACTTTTGGTACCAATTCCACCAACCGATCCACCTGATTTGTGTCTCTGTATAACTCTCCTAACTCGGTTATAGCACTTTCTTGGACCTGGATCAACTTATCACTAGGGGTGGCTTGAGAGGTGTTGGAAAGGAGTCCAAGGTATATCTGTTCAGCATTGGCGATATCTTGCTTCTTTACAGCATCTCTAGCCTGTTCAATTGACATTGTGAAGGTGTTGTTGTTGGTGTATGGAGTGGTTAGAGTATTAAGAAGGTGGCAATTGATGTTTTTCGAAAAAATAATAGATTTTGGGAGTGTGGTGCACGACTTTTTTTGTCCTCGTGCGCGGCAGCCCCTGTTTTGCAGGATTGGGGGTTATTTTGGGGGTTATCTTGAATGGTGATGAGGTGAGATCATGAGGTGTTTTGGGAGATAGTGGGTGGACAATTTCAAGTGTATTGTGATGCTGAGGTGACTTGGAGGTGTTTGTGAAGAAATGAGGTTTTTCAAGCTGTTATTGATGGACTTGTGGTGGAGTTGATTGTTCAGCTGTTTAGTAGTGGTTAAGGTGGTACAGTTAGTGAAGATGACTATGACTTGAGTTTTATCATTGATCAGTGGTTTTATAACTTTGTTATTAATGAACTAGTGACCCTCAAGTACATAATTGTGTGATCGCATAACTGTCTGTTTTCAAGTTGAATTGTATAGCTTATTGTATCTGTAAACACTGTATAGTGCTCTAACTGTATCTGTCTAGTTGTATAGTAACTTGTATAATGGACTTTGTAAAACATTGTATGGTAAATTGTATGGTGAACTGTATGGTGAACTGTACGACTTTACTCATTTGATGATTCAAAGTGATGGTAAAGCACAGCGAGTTGGTTGTTTAAAGTGAAAGAAATGTTTTTAGTGCACATCTTACTGGGCTCTCACTCGTATAGTGAAGTCTCCAGTATAGCTAAACCTCAAGGCACTCTCTATAATCCGAATCTCGACTTGTCAAGCTCAGTGAGATCTCCAATGATCATACCGTACTCGTGACTCTTTCCGATGACCTCTAACTCCTCTTGAGCCATCACTTCTACTGCTCTCTTATCTGGCACCCATATAACATAGGCACCAGCTTTGATACCAGCAATGACTCCAGGAAGTCCATCTTCAAACACCAAACATTCATCAATAGAGATCGACTCTTTACCAGCGAGCTTTCTCTCCTCGTTGATCAACTTTAAACAATTCAAATAAATATCTGGCTGTGGTTTACCTCTACCAGGTGGTACATCGTCTCCGGTAACGATACGATTACCAAACAATTTGAAACCGTCGTGAAGATTCTCGGTTTTCAATTTAAATGTTGGTCTAGCTGATGACGTGGCCAATCCAAAGGCAATGTCATTAGCTTCGAGGTATTGCAAAAGTTCCAAAGCACCTTTCAAGAATTGACACTGAGGAAAGAGCTCAAGCTGTCTCTTGTAATTATAGGCAAGAATGGCCTCTGGAGTGAGATCAGAAGGTAGCTTGTAATGATCAATGACAATCTGAGCTGCCTCTTTACCTGTTCTACCTTGCAACTTGTACTTGACATCCCATGTCAAAGGTCCCTTCCCATACTTGTTCAAGAGCTCAGAGTAACAAATGGTGTACACATCCTCTGAATTGATGAGAAGTCCGTCCATGTCAAATAAACATGCTCTGATTTGTCTATTCATCTTGTTAGTCATATCGTTCTATAGTGCCATGGTGTTCACTCACTTCTTTACCGTCATCTTATCTTGTTTTATCTTAGTATTTGATCAAGAGTCACTTTTTAGATTTCTAGATTTTTTTTCACTCCGGGGAAAACCGCCGGATTTGATTTCATTATCATTTAACTACATATAACTATGCTGAGCTATGAGATGGTGATTTGTGAGGAGGTGTCTTTAAAACTTGACCAATTGAAGTTTATCAAGCGTCGTAGATGTTCAAGAATTTTGTACCAACTTTCTTCGACCTTTTGACGTCAACAGTACTCTTATCAGCTTGACATTACCACTTCAATCACTTATATTCAGGCATCTCCCCACCTCATGACAATCAACCTTCTCATTAGCTGAAAAATAATCAACAGCTTCCTCGTAACAAAACTAGCCTTTCAGCACATCACTAAACTCAAAAATTGGAATCTCATATGCATCCATTACTCATCAACTCCAAACCTCTCAATAACCCATTATCTACGTGAACCAGCACAGCTTCAAATACCTGTATCCAAAGTCATCTGCCAGCTCATAACGGTGGCAATGGGTTTCTACAAGTAGGACATTGTAACTTGTACTTCATCCAGCTCTCCAAACATGAAGTATGGAAGATATGTCTACATGGTGTCACCATGTAACCTCTTCTCAACAACAAATTAGCAGGATTCACTGAAGTAGAGTTATCCTTCAGAATTGGAAGCTCCACCTCCGTCATACAGATAGCACAGTCGGCTTTACACTTGCCATCCTCGTGATGACTGAGCAAAGATTGTGAGTCGTCGTGCTCGATACCAAACCCGTTCTCCAAATCAGACTCGGTCAACAATGGATGGTAGTCATAAGATTTAGGTAAAAATCTGTCTGGTAACAAGAATCTTGGTCCAAAGAACTCTTGCAAAAGTAAGAGGAAGATCTGTAACAAGATCCAAGTTAAAATCACTGTAAACAATTTCAAATCATAGTGGTGATGAAATGGGTTATCTCTGTAGAGACACACGTATGCGATGGGTGAAAATCTCAAGACCGATGTGCCGATGATAAACTTCCACTTGAATGATCTTCTTGAACCTCTGACAACGTTTCTATAGATCTGTGGGGCCCAGTATGAACTCAACAATGTCAATGCAATGTATTCGAAAATCAATCTCGATTTCTTTGGCCACATGATCGAGTTCAAAGTGAGGAAAGTGAAGATGATCAATACAAAGAAAGTCTTTGAATAGATCTGGCCACTAATCGTTTGCTCATCATCTGCAAATTGAGGTTGTGGTTGTGGCTGTGGAGCACGAGTCTGAGTGGTTGGTAATATGGTACCGTTATCGGTGTCGACATCATCCAATGGAGCACCTTGAAGAGCCACTCTTGCCGTGATATTCCTCTCGTTGATCTGTGACGAGTATATAAGAATCATGTATCTCATTTCAAAGACACTGGCAAGAGTGAATGCGAGTAATGAACTCACCAGTAGGGGAAGATAGATCTCTTCAATTACAGCACTGCAAAGCAAGTAAAGCATACTTAAAGACCCATCTACCAAGTTGATCAACAGAATTGTCCAGAAAGAGATTCTAGACATTGTAGATGGTGTATTTGTAGCGTTCATCTGGTCGATAGACAAGAAGATCTGGCCAAACAAGAGTAAAATACCAATAAGAACTGCAGTGCGAAGCTTCTTGATCTGTAATTCTCTTCTCAAACCAGAAGATTCGTTCACCTGGATGATGAGACCACAATCTGGAGAGTATATGATACCTCTATCGATCTCGACATCTGGTATTTTCTTGATAGGTCTCCCCAACGGGTTCATCAACTCATCGTCGATTTCCAACAACTCTTGCTTCGACAACGTTGTGGGTTTGAATTTGGCATACAAGACATACTCACAATGATCTGTTGAAGAGTCCACCAATTCATCCAAAGACGACAAATCAATGTTATCAACCTTGATCTTTGAGAGCCTGTCGTTGAGCAACGTCTTGGTCTTGTTGTTGAAAGGCTCATCCAAGACGAGGTGTGGCAAGGCATACATTCCTGCGAATTTGGCTGTCCTGGTAGTGGCTACCAAATTACCGGTATCGGAGAAATAGACGCCGGTTAAGGCCAAAGAGTTGTCGTGTAATTCTTCAAAATCGTTCAACTTCAACTTGACCGAGATTCCTACAGCATCTTCCACGTATGGATCTTTCAACTTGTCAAAAGTTGTGATATCGAATCTGATGTCACCGTGAAGAATTTCCGATATGTTCCCGACTTTATTTGAATCACTTGGGGGTTCAGTAGGGTCCGTTGGGGTATCATCAAAGCCATTCGAGGACTCCTGGAGTCCATCCTGGACCAAGTTGGGCTCGATTCTTCTAGGTTTTTCAGACAAATATTTAGGTAAAGGCATATTGACTGGAGCCAAGGACGAGTTCAAAGTCTTGAAACTACCCCTTAAGGACCCTGTCACGTTAAAGAAATAGTTTTGTTCTTCCAAATCATAGTAATGCTGGTTAGGACTCCATACCTCTCTCAGCTTCAAGCTCACCTCATTGGGTAAGATCGAGTATTGTTCTTCCTCTATCCATGGGTTCTTCTTAGAGAATTGATGGATAGGCCACTCAGTGACATTACGACCATCCAAACTATCCTGATAACTCAATTTGAAACCAGTCAAATTGCCATATCCACCTTCCCATGAGGACTCGTTCACCAGTTTGATGGAAGTTGAAACCTCATCCCTGAACAAGGCCAATCTCCTCCCGTTTAAAGGCGAGGCCGAGTTGTCTGACCTGTCCTGAGGCCCAGGCAAGATCAACGTCAAGAAAATGATGAAAAAGATCAACTGACTTCGATTGATCTGAGGCATCTTTCAGAGGTGTTGATTAATTATTATTTTAAATCTTTCTTTTGATATGCAAGGTTACATTTTTTTTTCTATACAACATAGATACCGTTTAGAAAAGTTACACAGGGACAGCAGTGAAAAGTCGTTAATTTGAGAAGTCACTGAATAGGGGAACTGGGGCTCTATTTTGTCGAGTCTTTGACTATAAACTCGGCTTCTCTGGCACCACTGAGCCAGGCTCCATGAGTATGGCCATGAGCTTCGTAAACTGTATGTTCACCAGCAAATCTAAGATTATCCCAACCTTTGACGAAACCGTCATTTACCAAAACACCGTTTGGTTTGATACTTGAAACAGCACCTCTACTGTAAGGATCGTCGTTCCAATTGGTGGTGAAAACATTGACTGGGGTGTCTGGAATTTCACCTAGTTTTGAGAGCATCGGCTTGAAGATTTCCCATACCTCAGCTGATTCAGCTCTTTCCAAATAAATAGAGGCGGGAGCTGGTACCAAACAGACTAAACTTGGAACGTTTTTGATCGATTGCAAATTGACACATAAGAATGGGAATTCCCACGCCTTTGGAGCTTTTGAAGCCGGTTTGTTGAATTCAGCTGTTGCAACTACTGGGTCTACATCTGATTCATTTGACAACACTTTCTTTGCAAACTCTTCATCTGGTTCCCCAATAAAGATAAATTTCTCAGTAGATTTATTCCAGAAACATTTGTCGAACTCGAATACAACTTTAGCCAAAGAGTTGGTAGCCAATTTGGGATACTCAGATGTGATGTAGTCTGGCAATTTTGGAGTAAATTCAATGGCTGCCTTTTCTGTAGATGGCAGAGTTAAAACGCTTTGAGGAATGGTGACAATACAGTAATCACATGTGTATTTAGTGC
Organism: Nakazawaea molendinolei; assembly: GCA_030569155.1. Lineage (NCBI taxonomy): Eukaryota > Fungi > Ascomycota > Pichiomycetes > Alaninales > Pachysolenaceae > Nakazawaea > Nakazawaea molendinolei. The sequence goes on from JAJMKB010000006.1 coordinate 181,199, forward strand.
CATCCTCTGTAGTGACAGTGATCTTGGAATCTTTACTGATCGACTTGACAGTGACACCAGTCTTGATCTGGTCTTTGTCAAGAGACAGCATTTCGTTGTTCAAGACAGATTCATAAGTACTTACAACAAAAGCGTCTCTACCTGCGTACAGACCGCTGGCTTTGACACCGTTGGAAGTATCCCAAGATCCAGCCATGATCTCAGTAGTTCTCAATAACTGTGGAGCATATCTGATCTGTTCTGGTGACAAGACTTCCTTGTGTTCCAAAATGTACTGGTTGGCGTAGGTGTGTAAATTGACACTCTCGTCCTTTTTCTTTGAAGCATATAGTTTCATCTCATCAACCACTTGGCCTAATTTATATGTGAATGGGACATCTCCCTCAGGACCAATCAACAGTAACGAAGAGTCGTCAAATACATAAGAGACGTTACCCAGAGCTAAAGAGTTCTTGAAAATAGGATTGAAACCGGCTTCATGGAACCAACTGGCTCCGATATCATATTTAGTGCCGGTAACGGCCGACTCGTAGGTATAGGCTCTACCACCAACACGGTCTCTGCCTTCGAGGATCAATGACTCAATTTTATTAGCCTTCAAGTCAACAGCTGCTTTGATACCGGAGATACCTCCACCTACAATGATAACTGGTACGTGCTCACTCATTCTTTCTTCAAGTGTCAATTTGAATATTAATAATTCACTATCTTTAGATCAGTGTTTCTTTGTTATAACAGAATACCCTCTCTGTGTCTATGATTTAGTCCAATTGAGTCTCTTGTAACTCTTTTCTGCTCGACTACTTCTCGATGTCTTCAGATTGACCCACAGTTCAGTCTATCTCTTTTATATCTATTTGATCTGTCAAATATAGAAATAACAGCCTGACTATATAATTTATATAGAAAAAAAAAGACTATTACTAATGAGGAAATCAAAAAAGGGATACAGATAGTTTTTTATATAGTCAATGTATTGAAATAATTTATTTAAAATATCATTTAGATGTGTTTTGATTTGCAAAAAGGTTGATTTTGCTCCTGGCGTGAAGCTGATTTGGTCTGAATGGTTTCAAAATACTCAGAAATTTTACGAATCCCCACGAAGTATCATATATCACATTCTAAAGCCACCACGCAGCTGCCAGGCCTTGAAATTCGTTAAAACATAAAAGATAATCTTTGAGATCATTTATAATTGATACTCGCTTGAAAGATCCTTAGATTTGTTTTCTAGCCTTCAATTCAGCTTTTCTCTTCATTCTGGCCTCTCTTTCCTTCTTAGCTTCCGGACCTGCTTCAGTGTCCAATCCGTAATCCCACCATCTGAAACTACTTGCGTAGTTACCGATAAAGTAGTGATGATGTAAATCGTGATGTTCCAGACCAGCCCAGAATGGGACGAACTTGTTCAAAGACCATGGGAAGTCGTAACCGGAGTGAGAGTCGACAGCTTGAAACAATCTGAAGACGATCCAACAAGTGACGGTGAACAAATGCAAGTCATGGGTGATGGCAGCGTAGATCATTGGGAAACCAACGGTTCCGAACCCAAGACTCATGGTCTCTACTGGATGCAGGTATTCAGCAGCAAGACCGAATGGAGCTGCGTATCTGTGGTGTTGTTTATGGATATATTTGTAGAATGGACCGTAGTGGAACAAACGATGAGCCCAGTAATGCCATGTGTCTTCCAAGAAGAAGAAGAGACACCATTGCAAAAGCATCGACTTCAAAGATGGGAAAGGTACGCTCACGGAGATACCCAATCTTTTACACATAGGATGGAAAGTCCATATAGGTAAGGCCTCGACCAAGATATGGTATTTTAAGACACTCTTCATACATTCCCATTGTTCTTTCTTACTTGGAATGTATGTAGGTTGAATCTTGTATTTGTTGAAGTATGGGATCGAGTCGATGATAAACCATGGCAAACATCTGCCAAAGTACATGATCTCGTGTGTAAGGAAGAACAACAAACCTGTAGCCAAGGTATCGTTGTTCATGTAGGCATACCAGGAAGCCCACAATTTTTCAACTATGTTGAGTTGATGTTGTGTGTCCATGATATTGGTTAAAACCTCGGTGTACGAAGGCGACCCAATGGAGGCCAACGTGGTGGCATTGAATATTTCAGTCATCTAGAGCCTAGCAGTGGTATAATAACAATACTATCAGGTAAGCACAAGATTAACAAAGTATTCCACTATCAAGTAGAGCTACTCCCAATTATTTATATGCAGCGACTCCATGCCATTTATCAATTCGTATAGAAACCTCCCATGACAAGATACCTCAGATTTGTACGATCTCTTTTCAAAATGGTATGATTTTTATAAATAGAAGAAACAAGATGCACCAAGACGCACTCGTTTAGAAACTGACTAACAGACACAGTGACAAGCCCCTATGGATCCAATAGATAGCACCGCTTAGTCAACTGACTCAGTTTCCACCAACTTCATTTGAACAGTCTTCCCAGAATAATCGAACCTTTCAACCCCATCTCTCTCGGCCTCGTATACGTCGTAAATCCGATAATGTGCATCAAGTGGGGACCGATGCGTGGGCTCGGAATTTCTCTATTTTTGGTACTAACATCATTACACCACTTTTCCAAATCGAGCCTCATTACACCATACCTCATACAGTAATCACACCGTTGCACCAGGTCTTGCAACCCTTGAAATTTTTCACCGTCACAAGGGCTGCGCAACCCCCACCCAGTATAAATAAGTCGTGTACGTGCAACCACAATCGCCATTTAAGGTAATTCCATGAACGTTTTTTGTGTCTTTTCCACACGACTCTGAAACTCTCAAAAATTTTCACTTCTCAGTTGAGTTACAGACAGGAAGAAAAAAAAGTTTGTCTCAGTTTTCAACTAAACTCTTTTCGAGTACAAATTAACGATTTCGAAAAGTAAGTTATCGTCAAAGAATGGACGAAGATGTGATGTAGTATTGTAGTGGCTTGTTGAATCAGCATCTGTTTAATTTATTGTATTCAATATCGATCATCATTATTGGTGTCAAGAATGGGTATCAAGAACTAAATGAAAGTTTTGATTAAAACTTCAAGTATGGACAAACAAGATGGTAAATTAGAACCATAAGAGTCTCACAATATCACAAAGCTCAAGCCATGAAATACCGCTAAGCTCACATCATCGGAAGCCCCATCTCCATATCCCATAAACTTTCCCATACTAACAAGTTTCAGTGTCACGTCTTAACGAATATCAAGTTATCGGTCGCCGTTTGCCAACTGAGTCTGTTCCAGAGCCAAAGTTGTTCCGTATGAGAATCTTTGCTCCAAACAACGTTGTTGCCAAATCTCGTTACTGGTACTTTTTACAAAAATTGCACAAGGTCAAGAGAGCTTCCGGTGAAGTTGTCTCCGTCAACTTGATCTCCGAGGCCCACCCAACCAAGGTCAAGAACTTCGGTATCTGGATCAGATACGACTCCAGATCTGGTACCCACAACATGTACAAAGAATACAGAGACGTTACCAGAGTCGGTGCCGTTGAGCAAATGTACCAAGACTTGGCTGCCAGACACAGAGCCAGATTTAGATCGGTTCACATCTTGAAGGTTGTTGAATTGGAAAAGACCGAAGATGTCAAACGTCAATACGTTAAACAATTCTTGTCCAAGGACTTGAAATTCCCATTGCCACACAGAATCCAAAAGTCCAAACACGTCTTTGCTCCAAAGAGACCAACAACTTTCTACTAAGCGCTGTGTAAAATTTATATAGTTAATCGATTATATCAACGTGATTCTAAGGTATTTTGTACATGTAAGCTTTGTGTCTGGAGTCTCTCTTACGTTTATTGGGTCATCTATCATTTTCACTAATGAAAGTGTGTTTTATTTTTTTTCTTAGAGATATGCAACGTTACATCAAACGCGTTTGTATATTCGATCACAATTAATTAAAACAAATAAATACAAGATGAGCCAGGTCTCAGAACTGGAGAGCATTGATGAAGAAGAGATTTCTCAGTTGATAGAAGAATTCGTGCCGCCTTCCATTGCAGTTCCAATTTCCTCCGACTCTTCTACTTATACATCAAGTGTACCAGCAGAGATCATCTCGAATCCAGATGAAGAGGTAATCCTTGGGGTTGATGAAGCAGGAAGAGGTCCTGTATTGGGACCAATGGTGTATGGGATAGCCTATTGTCTCAAGAAATACGAGTCCAAATTATCGGATTACGGATTTGATGACTCCAAAGTGTTGAAAGAAGATTTCAGATTTCAATTGATGAAACAGATCTGTGATGAAGAAGGTGATTTATTTAAAAATCTTGGCTGGAGTACTAGGACAATGACTCCAAGAGACATCAGTTCTGATATGTTGAGTTACCACGTCAATTTGAATAATCAGGCCCACGACGCTACAATGAATCTTATCCAAGGTGTGTTGGACTTGAAAGTGAACTTGAAAGAGGTGTACGTTGACACCGTGGGTCCTCCTGTATCATATCAAAAAAAATTACAAGACAGGTTTCCTCAATTGAAAATCACTGTCACAAAGAAAGCTGATTCTTTGTTCAAAATTGTCAGTGCTGCGTCTATCGTAGCCAAAGTGACCAGAGATATCAATTTACAATTGCTGAAACCTGATCCTGAGGATAAATTGGGGTCCGGTTACCCTTCAGATCCAAATACGAAGCGTTGGTTGGCTTCCCATATGAATAAGTTTTTCGGCTGGACAGATATAGTTAGATACTCTTGGTCCACTGCTACAAACTGTTTAGACTCCAATGGTGGTATCAAAGTTATCTTTGCAGATGACATTCAGGAAAAATTTGAGTACGACGACATTACTAGCATGTTTGCAAACAAAACAGATCCGTTGCATATCAGGCATATGGATAGCAGTACCCTTTGGTGGGGCGCCAGTGAAGATATTGCGCTCTAATAGAGAGTAGTCTCACCCACGCGTGCTCAATACATTTTTCACTTATGGAAAGGTTCTCAAGCATATACAATTTTAAATGAATCTAGATAGCTTGAAAGAGGTCGATACTACGGGTTGGCGTTTCTCATTAAGAAATTTGTAATCATCTCCTGTCAAACTTAGACTTAATTAACTGGCTCTTGGTTGTGACATCTTCAACTTTACTCTTATCCTTAAACACTTCATATACTCCTGAAAATTGCCAATTTTAAAAAGATTTACAAAACTGATATCTCTCGAACTATCATTGTTTGTGAAAACCTGCCACAATGTAACTTACTCGATCATTGTTAAAATTTGTAGATAACATATATATATAAATTCTTTAGCATTTTACAGTTTAGACATAGATACTATTCTTTCCTATTGTATCATTAATTACATATATATAGCCACCTAGTAGAATGAATTGATCATTCCATGTCATTCTTTGTTCATCCTTCACCATTAAACCTTCAATTATTGTACCATTCCATCTCTCTATCTCCTCAAGTCCAATTCACTCCACACTGCAAAAGGGGTGTTACCCCCTTTTTTGGTCGTGCACCGCATCACCAATTCCTGAGCCGGACAACTCTTTTCCTGAGACAGAAAAAATAAAGAGATCTTGTCAAGAGAAAGAAAAAGTTATTGAATTCACCACTATAAAAAATCTCCACAAGTTAATTACAACACAAGTTAATTGATTCAAATTAGTCGGAGATGTCTGCCTTAGCTGCTTTGAGAATCAGTGCTCGTCCACTGGCCTTAAGAGTGAACCAGTAAGTTTCAGATTTTATCTACTTTCGTGCCTTTTTCTAAGGGTCTCTGAGACCCGGGGCAACGAATGAAGTATCGATTAAAAGAGATAGAAACAATATACTAACCTGTAATCTTTCAATTAGATTCCAAAGATTGTCCTTCACTGCTTTGAACTTGGCCAGAACCTATGCTGCCAAATGTATGTATTCCCTCAGAACTGTTGAGTGATCGAGGTTTCTTCATCTCTCAACAGCACCGTAGATCAAAAAGTATCCAATACTAACAGCCAATAGCATGGCCAAGCCACACCGTTATCAACATGCCAGCTTTGTCCCCAACAATGACCCAAGGTAACTTGCTTTCATGGGCCAAGAATGTCGGTGACAAGTTGGAGCCAGGAGAAGCCATTGCTGAAATCGAAACCGATAAGGCCTCCATGGACTTCGAGTTCCAAGAAGATGGTTACTTGGCCAAGATCCTTCTTGAAGGTGGTGCCAAAGACATTGCTGTTGGTACCCCAATCGCTGTCTACGTCGAAGACCAAGCCGATGTCCCAGCTTTCGAATCTTTCACCGCTGAAGATGCCGGTGCCGCTCCAGCTGCTGCTCCAGCTCAAGCCGAAGCCCCAGCTGCCGAGGCTGAAGCTCCAAAAGATGCTGCTCCAGCTGCTACAAGTTCTGCCCCAGCCAAATCTGCCCCAGCTGCTGGTTCCAGAATCATCGCCTCTCCATTGGCCAAGACCATCGCTTTGGAGAAAGGTATCTCTTTGAAAGACGTCAAAGGTACCGGTCCAAACGGTAGAATTATTGCCAAAGATGTCGAATCTTACAAGGCTCCAGCTGCTGCTGCTGCCGCTTCTCCAGCTGCCGTTGCTGCTCCAGCCTCTGCTACTTACGAAGATGTCGAAATCACCTCGATGAGAAAGACCATCGGTAGAAGATTATTAGAATCCACCCAGAACTCCCCAACCTACATTGTTTCCTCGAACGTTTCCGTTTCTAAATTGTTGAAATTGAGAGCTGCTTTGAACTCCACCGCTGATGACCGTTACAAGTTGTCTGTCAACGACTTGATGATCAAGGCCGTTGCCGTTGCCGCTAAGAGAATGCCATCCGTCAACTCTGCTTGGTTAGAGGCTCAAGGTGTCATCAGACAATACAAGAACGTCGATGTCTCCGTTGCCGTTGCTACCCCAACTGGTTTGATTACCCCAATTGTCAAGAACGCCGAAGCTAAAGGTTTGATCGACATTTCCAAGGAAATCAAGGACTTGGGCAAGCGTGCTAAGGACAACAAATTGAAGCCAGAAGAGTTCACCGGTGGAACCATCACCATCTCTAACTTGGGTATGAACCCAGCTGTTTCTCTTTTCACCTCGATCATCAACCCACCTCACAGTGCTATCATCGCTATCGCTACCGTTGAAAAGGTCGCCGTCGAAGACAAGTCCAATCCAAACGGCTTCACCTTCGACTCCAAGATGAACCTTACCGGTACTTTCGACCACAGAACCGTTGACGGTGCCTTGGGTGGTGAATTCATGAAAGAGCTTAAGAGAGTTGTTGAAAATCCATTGGAATTCTTGCTTTAAGCGAGTCTACACCAACCTCGAAACACTTAAAACCATCAATAGCTTTAATTGAGGAGAGTATGTGTACTTCCAAACTATGTAATTAAGATCAAAGCTGAACTATTTATGAATTGTTTGTAATGGTAGTCGTGTAGGCTTCACTGAAGTGAACTTGACTAGAAGGAACTCTTCAAAAAGTCGTGTAAATTTTACCACTCTGGATTCACCAGAGAAAAAACTTTGAAACTTTTCAGCAGTCTAAAGTGTTGAAGAAACCGACTCAGCAAGTTCAAAAATGTCTAGTTTCAGCTTATCAGAAGACTCCAAAGTAAGTTCACTATCAAGTGACATAGACTCAGTGAATATGGGATAGAAGAAAACTAACAATTAAATAGGAGAGAATCGTTAGAGTGCTCAACATCTCTACTACTGTAGCTCACTACGGATTGATCCCATTCATCATCTACTTGGGATGGAAATCTACTCCATATAGACCAAACATCGTCGCCTTGTTGTCTCCTTTGCCATCTGCTTAAGCTGTGTCACTTGTGGACCGATCCGGCTCCAGTTAGTTGGTTCGAGTCCCCCTATCTCATTGCACTGGTATTGGTATATAAGATCAAGAGTTGGGCTACATTTATGTATATAGTTTAATTATCAGTTATCAACTAAAAGTTTGATTGTAGTTTGATGTATTTATCAACAACTTTTTCCTACCTGCACTATAACACTATTTTATCACAATTAATTCACCAAGAATTCGTCTCGAAAACTTTCACTTGTGTAGTGTGACTTATAATTTCACTCACTTGTGAACTTATACCTTCTTTCAACATTCTAATCAAAGTAGTCAAATCATACTCACCTGGCTAATCACCTAAGTGATCAGCTAGCAAAACATCAGGACAGAATGACAGAGGTGCCCAGGGAGAAAAGAGTACAGTTTAATGCTACTGAGAAAGAGGTGGTGAGTGGGTTAAGTGCTGGGTTCATCGTGACTATGACCACTCACCCACTAGATGTTCTCAAAGTGAGGTTGCAATTGGATACAACATCCAGGAGCCAGGCCGAAAGCTATAAACAGATCTCAAGATCCATGAGACAAGCAGCAACGGTGAACGGACATCTTAGCTACCAGAAGATGGTAGCTAACCTCTATAGAGGTATCTCTCCTAATATCATAGGAAACACACTAGCATGGTCTCTTTACTTTTCCCTCTACCGGTTTTACAAGGATTTGACCTTCAAAGCCTTGAATACGGAGCGTTTGGATAACCGAGCCATCGATAGTTATCTCAGTTCACACCATTACTTGATCAGCGCCTACGCTGCTGGACTCACGACTTCGTTGATGACCAATCCGATCTGGGTGTTGAAAACGAGAATGTTATCCACTGCTAAGACCCATTCTGGTGCTTACCAGTCTTTAGCAGATGGTATACATAGAATCTTCAAAGAGGAAGGTTTCAAAGGGTTCTGGAAAGGTTTGACTCCATCTCTTTTCGGTGTTCTACAGAGTTCTATCCAATTTAGTATTTATGATACTTTGAAACAACAATTCTTTGCAGGGCAAGACCTTACACTATGGCAGTCTATTTATCTCAGTGCAGGAAGTAAGACTGTCAGTAATGTTTCGTTATATCCGTTCCAATTGGTCAAGAGTCGTCTTCAAAGCTATGGAAACACTCTCACCATGACACAGGCATTTGCATTCACATATCAAAGACATGGTATCAAAGGTTTCTACAAGGGACTCATTCCAAATGTGCTGAGAGTACTTCCACTGACTTGTATCACTTTTGGTTGTTATGAACAGATGAAAAACTGGCTCTAGTGGTGCTATGGGCGGAAACCAGTGAGAGTGCCAGTCGGTACCACTAAAAGTGCCAGTTTCACCTCAATGCACTTGCAGTACTCCTTGAAACGAAATCATTTCTAATATTCAAAACAATCATAATGATAATTTAAAAGACAAACTAGGAGTTGAATCTCGAGCCAAATCAACTACTCTCAGTCATTTGATGTCAAACTTCACAAGCTTAAATAATCATCATATCGAGATCAAGATATTACTAACCAAACCCTTGCCAAAATAATTGTTGAAATCAGCTGAGAGCTCTCTTTCTATCTTCTATTGACTTATGTCTCTGGCCAAACCTTTACATATCAACTGTTAACAGACTGAAAGCCACAAGAAAGCTGAGGAATACAGAGCATTTCATATAAAACGGCTCAATTTTACCATTTTTCCAGCTACAGCTCCCAAACTTCACAGAAACAGTCTCAAGTGTACAAGACGGGTCTCAACTGAATTTCATTATCATCACATCCTGTTAATAAGCATAAAACTGAATTCATCACTTCACCATCTTGTCACCATCAAAAGAGGGCGTTTTCTAACAAAGCATCAGCTAAATCCTTCAAATTTCAATTAAAATCTCCAAATTTCTCGCAAATTCATCTTCATCATCCGCAAAACATCAATATCCACTCCGATCTCGTCATATTAATTTACAAGGAGGTCTAGTGCAAGAAAACGAAAAATCTACATCTGATCTCCCCTGTGTCAGAAAAAAAATAGTTAAGATTTACAGAAAACCCTGTTCTTTATTTAAATACAGACCAACATCGAGACACCACGACCAAAGAGCAATCATTGAGCATTAAACAACACAAAAGCTAATGAGATTGCTTATCAACGAGAGAACAAGGGTGATCTCGCTTGTTTCCAAGGATCATGCCTTACTATTTCACACCTCTGACGATGGCAAGGTGAGAATTGAATTGTCGGATCGAAGTTCGTTCAACCCTCAGCATTTCAAGCAACTATCTGTGAGATACCCTAAGATCCATGGGTTCCTTGGGTTGATCCAGATCGAAGATGGGATCTTCCTCTGTGTCATTACCGGTAAGACTGAGATGGCCCAACCTCTTCCTCATCAAACTGTTAACAAGATCCATGGAGTCGAGTTCCACTGTTTGAACAAAAACAATTGGGATGGACTTGATATAGACAACAGTGGGTACCCAGCGGTGTCCAATGAGTCCGATCAGCAGTATCAACAGGTTGACCAACACCCATGTCATGAATTAAGGAAATTGTTGTCCAATGGCTCTTTCTACTACAGTTCCAATTTTGATTTGACCAGTAACCTTCAGAAGAGAGGAGTAGGGTCCAATTCGCTTAGCTTTGATCTGTTTGAGCATGAATACATGTGGAACTCTTTCATGATGGACGAAATGATCTCGTTCCGTAACAAGTTGGGTACCCGTGAAAAACAGGTGTTGGACGACAATGGGTTCCTCACCACTGTGATAAGAGGCTTTGCAGAGACTTTTAAGACCCACATTCGGTCTACACCGACTCTTTTGACCATGATCTCCAAACAATCCTGTAAAAGAGCAGGTACAAGGTTTAACGCCAGAGGTATTGACGATGATGGGAACGTTGCCAATTTTGTAGAAACCGAGTTCATCTTGTTCTGTTCCAAGATCGTTTACTCTTTCACGGAGATAAGAGGATCTGTTCCAGTATTTTGGGAACAGGATACAGCTTTGATCTCACCAAAAGTGTCAGTAACCAGATCACAGGAAGCTACTCAACCAATTTTTGACAAACATTTCCAAAGACTTTTCGAAAAATATGGAGCCATCCATGTCGTCAATCTTTTGTCTACAAAACCTAACGAGATCGACTTGAGTAGAAGATATCGTTCTCATATCAAAACTTTACGCAACTCTACACAAGAAATCATGCTAACGGAATTCGATTTCCACCAGGAAGCAGGTAAGAATTTTGAAATGGCCAGCAAGATCATACCGATGCTCGCTGCTTCTTTTAAAGAGTTTAGATACTATTCCTATGACTTGGTGAATAATGAAGTGCTCAGTGAACAGATGGGTACTTTCAGAACCAATTGTTTGGACTGTTTGGACAGAACAAACGTTATTCAACAAGTCATCTCGTCTGCTATGTTAAATCTTTTCTTCAGAGATAATAATATCCAGATGAGTAACGATATGGACTTGATGGTGAAAGGTAACACTCTTTGGGCAGACCAAGGTGATGCTATTAGTCAAATTTATACCGGGACCAATGCTTTGAAATCCTCGTTCTCAAGAAGCGGTAAGATGGGATTCGCAGGGTTGATTTCGGACGCTACCAAGTCGGTCAGCAGAATGTATATCAACAATTTTGTCGACAAAAGCAAACAGCAAACTATCGATATGTTATTGGGTAAACTCGAAGGACAGATCAAAGTACAGTTGTACGACCCAGTCAACGATTACGTTTTGCAAGAGTTGGACAAGTATTCCTCCAGTTTTACCACCCATGGAGATATAGTCTTGTTCACAGGTACCTACAATTTGGCAGGTACCAGTAAAGTTGGTGATTTGAGAGATTGGTTATTCCCTTTGAAGAATAATGGGTCTCTGTTTTCACCAGATGTGTTGGTGTTGGGATTCCAAGAGGTTGTTGAGTTGAATGCTGGTAATATCTTGAACTCAGACAAGTCACAGTCTATATATTGGCAGAACTTGGTTTTGGATCAGTTGAACTCTACTTCACAACAGCCTTATGTCCTTTTAAGAGCCGAGCAAATGGCCTCTTTGATGTTGTTGTTCTTTGTAAGAAAAGATAGAATGCCTAAGATCAAATTAGTGGAAGGTTCTACCAAGAAAACAGGTCTTGGAGGTATGACAGCCAACAAAGGTGGTGTAGCCATCAGATTTGATTATGGAGATACTTCTTTCTGTGTTGTGAACTCTCATCTTGCTGCTGGTAATACCAATGTCATGGAAAGAGCTAACGATTACAACACAATTTACAACGGTATCACTTTCACCAGAGGCAAAAAGATAAAAGACCATGAATCAATTATCTGGTTAGGTGATTTGAATTTCAGAATAGATATGGATAATGAAGAAGTGAGAAATAAGATTGAGCTACTGCAATTCCATTCTATGATCCAACATGATCAGTTGAAGCGTGAAATGAACACCAGAGGCGGAGCTTTCCACCCATTTAAAGAGATGCTGATCGATTTCAAGCCTACTTATAAATTTGATAAAGGCACCAACGTCTACGACTCCTCAGAGAAACAGAGAACTCCATCATGGACTGATCGTGTCGTGTATCAGGGGAAAAATTTGATCCAGTTGAACTATGATTCGGTGGAAACTATCATGTTCTCAGATCACAAACCTGTGTTTGGTACTTTCAAAGCCAATGTGAAGTTCATCGACCAGGCCATCAGACATAAGATCAAGGATGAATTGTATGAGAAGTATAAAGGTTCGCATAAAGACGAGAGTTCGTCGTTGATCGACTTGGACGATTCATCGTCTATGATGTCAAGTTCCAGAAACTCTTTAATGGCATCCAGTAGCTCGTCTTCTGAAGAGAAACCTCCTCTTTTACCTTCAAGAACATCAACTGTGAGCTCAATAGGAAGTCAAGGTTTACCCCCACAGCCACCTACTCCAAGACGTAGAGTACCACCAGCTCCAACGGCAGGATTCAGCGATCCTCCATTATTACCTCAAAGACCAAGTCAAGTATCAAATGCTTCTTTGAGGGCACAGGCTTCACCACCTCCACCACCACAACTGCGTAAAGTTGCGTCTCCTCCAATTGGATTCTCCAATGTTCCCTTGATGCCTACCAGATCGTCTTCCTCTACACCGGTTTCTGTTCCGAATCAAAGTATTTCAAGATCACCAACTGTGGAAAACAAAGCCTCACCACATCAGGGTAAATTAGCACCTATAGTTCCCAAGAAACCAAGTGCATTATCGATCCATAACCTGAATCAAGACTCTGAGAAGGCAGAGAGTGTTACAAGCAACGTTATGAGCATGAGTGATTGGAAGCCATTACAGCCTAACTAGGAGATCTAAGAACTACAATCAGTCATTTGATAAGTATTATAGACGAAATGTGATGATGATAATGTACCATTTTATAAAGGCGTAGGTTTCTTAGTCACTACAGACTTGTCGACGATCTTGTCCTCTCCGTATGCTCCCCAAACGTTGTAACCTTCGTTGTCATTAGTGTAGAAATGAGGTCTATCGTACTGAGTCAAATCCCAACCGTTCTTTAATCTGTTTGGCAAATCAGGGTTTGAAGTGAAGTGTCTTGAGAAACCGATCAAAGTACGATCGTTGGCATTGACATGCTCTCTCAATCTTGGGTAGTTACCCAGACGGTCACTCAAGTAGTTACCTGCTCTTAAAACAGGACCGTCAAAGAGTTGATAGACGAAATCGTTGGCATGAGAGTCAGCTGTTGGGTCCAGTTCGAATTCGATCACGGAACTGGACACTCTGAGCTCAACGATAGAGACATAGGCGATCTTTCTCTTGTTCAACTGGTTCAAAAGGTAAGAATGGGTAGCAATTGGATGAACAGGTTCATTGGCACCAAGAGCACCAGCAAAAGTGGTCCATGCAGAGAGTCTGATACCAACGTGTTCAGCACCAACTTCCTCGATGAGCAAATCGACGATCTCCAAAGTCAATCTGGCTCTGTTCTCGATAGACCCACCATACTTATCAGCACGAGTGTTAACAGAAGGTAAGAGGAACTGGTCGAGCAAATAACCGTGAGCGTTGTGCAATTCCACAAAATCAAAGCCTGCTACTTTGATGGCATTGACAGCGGCTCTGACATACTGTTGTTTCATGATCTCGATCTCTTTCAAAGTCAAAGCTCTCAATGGGTTCTCAACTTCTAAAGCTTTCTTCTCATAAGACTCATCGATATACTTTGGAGACGAAGATACATAAGAACAGCCCAATCTCTTCAACTCGGCTGGATCAGCAGATCTACCGAGGTTCCACAATTGCATCGAAATAGCTGTGCCATTGGCATGAACTTTGTCTACGATCTTTTTCCAGCCGTTGGTCTGTTTATCGGTCCAGATCCCTGGAGCATGTGCCATACCACTGGCATTTGGAGAGATGAAAGTGGCCTCGGTAATGATCAACCCGCCGTTGTCTTTGGACCGATCATCATAGTACTGTACCATCAAGTCGGTCGGGTCGGCATCTAAAGTGGCTCTGAGCCGAGTCGAGGGTGCGAAGAAAGTTCGGTTCTTCAATTCAACGTTACCGACCTTGATCGGCTTGAAGAGGTTGGTTGAGCCTAACTCATACTCTGTCTGGTCTTCTTTGGTCATTGTGGTCTGTTCACTGGCTTGGTGGCTGTCCAATGGATGCTATTATAACTGCTAACTGAGTGTCTATAACGAATTGAGTGTCTATAAAGAGGTGACTATCAACTGAAAGCTCCCAATTGAAAAGGTTCTACAACTCAACACAATAATTAAGTGTGAACAAAATATTTTTGAGCGGAAATAGATTTCGCTCCACCTTTATACTGTGGCTTCTGTTTCCGCAACCATCCTCAGAAGCTCGTTTTTCGGACTTGTCCATAATACGAGATCCATATCTCCGAAACTAAGAGCCGAACTACTTGATGATTTACCACGACAACCTGTGATTATTAATTGAGAAATGGGGTCACCGACTCATCTGCTATGTGGCAGTTGGTGCAAAATAGCCGATTTGTGACACTGAAACTCATCTGGAATGCGAAATTCATATTTTGCTCAGCTCACAGCTTATCGGAGTTTTTTCCCGTTCGAGTTTTTTTTCAACGGTTTTTTTGATAACGGAACGACCTTGGTGGACATCCGATGGCGTGGGATTTTGATGAGAATAAGGTGAACTAGTGGTGATGTGGTGGTGTGAAAACTTGCTTATTTAAGCCTGAGTGAGAGTCAAGTGATGCTCTGATTCAGCTTATAGCTTGGTCAGTTCAATTAGCTTTCGTTTGAGTGCGAATTCATCTCACTATCACAATTACAAGTCTCGACTGGCTCCAGTGCATGGAATTACATTGCCGAAAAACTGAATCGGGTCTCGAAATGATTTAAATATGGGAACGAGACCTGAACAAAGCTCTAGTCAATCATTACAACACAACTAAGATGTTCCACGCCTATAAAGAAGCTGAAGTTGAAGGAAGCTTTGATCCAAGCTTGTTTCTCACCGAGAGAGCCAAGAGTAGAAGACCTCCAGCGTGGGTCTTTGAAATACCTGAAGAAGTAGTCAAACACCCTGACCCGATCTCTTTAGGAGGAGGTATGCCAAACAGTGGGTTCTTTCCCATCAAGTCTATCGATGTCAATTTGAAAGAAGGTCCCTTCACCGAAGGTATTGTCGACAATTATCAGGTCTCAGCGGTGGACAAAGATGCCATCGATTTGAAAAATGGATTACAATACTCAAATCCTTCAGGTATTGACCATTTGCAAACTTTTGTCCAGGAGTTGGTAGCCAAGATGAATCCTCCTCTGTTCAAAAACTACAAAGCTTTTGTCTCCAACGGTAACGCTGCTTCGATCCACAGAGTCTTAGACGCGATCTTGGACAAAGATGATGTCTTACTCTCGGACCAGTTCAGTTACACACCTGCAACGGAACATTGTAAAAACTTCAAGGCGCATATGGTTGCCTTGAAAATGACCAACGGTAAGACCGATATCGACTATTTGACCGAGATCTTGAAAAACTGGTCAAAATACTATCCAGATTATAAAATGCCAAAAGCCTTCTACACGATTCCTAACGGAACCAACCCTTTCGGTATCGTTCTCACTATGGACGACAAGAAGAAAATTTATGCTTTGCTGGAGAAATACAACTTCATGATCATTGAAGATGATCCGTATGGATATCTCACCTTACCTAAATACGAGCCAGGAGCTCCTAAAGAGGCTACTGTCGAAGAGTTTATCAACGACATCGGTCCATCTTTCTTGAAGATCGACACCGCTGGAAGAGTGATTAGAATTGAGACTTTCTCCAAGATCTTTGCACCAGGTTTGAGATTGGGTTTCATCGTTGGACATGAAAAATTCATCAACGCCATTATGTTGTACACATTTGTCGTTACTGGCCAATTCCTGGCTGGTCCATCACAAATCTTGTTGAACAACACTGTAGCTAAGTTAGGTGGAGTCGATGGTTTCCTCAAATGGATCGCCAAAGTAAGAAATGAGTACGTTCTGAGAGTTCACAAGTGTTTGACAATTTTGTACGACTCCAAACCTTACAAAGAGGGCAAATTTACCGTTATGGAACCGGAGGCTGGTATGTTTCTCACTCTTCAATTCAAACAAGATTTGACTGAATTGATTAAAGAGACTGCCGTCAAAGGGGTTATTGTTGTTAATGGTGCAACTATGAAGGTTGGAGAATTGGCTCCGGGCTTCGACAGTGTGGAGGATACTAGATTTATTAGAATCACATACGCATCCCTTATGGGAGATGAGTTAGAAGAGGCTTTGAACAGATTCATCGAAGCTGTTGAACTGACTATTTAATTTGTGCCGTGTCACAGTATCTAATCTCAATAAAAATGTACAAACTATAGACAATTATAAATATGACACTGGCCCCACTATTTCCACTGTCTCAGTAGCCTCTTCATCGCTACAAAGAAAGAGTTTTGTCATGGAATCAGTGGACCACTTCAAATGAGCATCTTGGTTTTAATCTACACAGTTATGTTACTGTCAGTTCCACTGTCAGCTGCAAGGGCACGTCAGTGTCACTGTCGTGGTGCAAATTTGTAAATTGCTGAGCTGCAATCTCTTTTTCGTAAAACGCTCATTTCCCCACATTTCCTCACTGCCGAAAAAAAAGGCTCTTTGACACATGATCCGGAAACGATATAAATAGGGCTACATATCCCCTTTCCATCTTGCAAAAAATTACCAATTCAACAATTGACAAGATGTCTGTAAATAACAATCCATTTCCAACAGCTGCTGAGAAGTTATCGAGTGTGCAGATCAAAGGGGCCATACACTCCGATGAGATCAGATCCAAGATTTTGAACCCGGAGCTGTTGGCTTTTATCGCTACACTTCACCGTTCGTTCAATTCAAAGAGACTCGAATTGTTGAAGAACCGTGTCAAGTATCAAGAGGAGAGAAATGAAGGTCAATTGCCCAATTTTCTCCCAGAAACTGAATACATTCGTGAGGATCTTACCTGGGTTGGAGCCAAATTGGCTCCAG
The DNA here is from genome assembly GCA_030569155.1 of Nakazawaea molendinolei. Lineage (NCBI taxonomy): Eukaryota > Fungi > Ascomycota > Pichiomycetes > Alaninales > Pachysolenaceae > Nakazawaea > Nakazawaea molendinolei. Next base: position 198,578 of record JAJMKB010000006.1, read on the forward strand.
GTTTGGTGGATAGACGTGTCGAGATCACGGGACCTACCGACCGTAAAATGGTGATCAATGCTTTAAACTCGAAAGTTGCCACTTATATGGCTGATTTCGAAGACTCTCTTACACCTAATTGGTTCAATCTTATCGATGGACAATTGAACTTGTACGATGCTGTTCGTAAGCAAATCGAGTTGAAAACACCAAAGAAAGTGTACAAATTACAAGGTGAGCACGTTCCAACGTTGATCGTGAGACCAAGAGGCTGGCATTTAAATGAGAAACATGTCTTGATCGATGGAGAGGAGATGAGTGGATCCCTTTTCGATTTCGGATTGTATTTCTTCAACAATGCCAAAGAGACCATAAAGCAAGGATTTGGACCATATTTCTATCTTCCAAAGATGGAGCACCATTTGGAAGCCAAATTGTGGAACGATGTCTTTGAATTTGCTCAAGATTATGTAGGAATTGAAAGAGGCACCATTAGAGGCACGGTCTTGATTGAGACCATTCCAGCAGTGTTTCAAATGGATGAGATCATCTATCAATTGCGTCCTCATATCGCTGGATTGAACTGTGGTCGTTGGGATTATTTGTTCAGTTATATCAAATGTATGAGACATAATCCTAATTTCATATTACCAGACAGAGCCCAGGTCAATATGAAAGTGCCATTCATGGCCAACTATGTTAAATTGTTGATCAAGACTTGTCATCAGCGGAAAGTTCATGCAATGGGTGGTATGGCAGCTTTGATTCCTATTAAAAATGATCCAGAGCTGAACGACAAAGCCATGGACAGTGTCAGAAGTGATAAATTCCGTGAAGTGACTCTGGGTCATGACGGGACATGGATTGCTCATCCTGCCTTGCTGGATATCAGTTTGGAGATTTTCAACAAGTATATGCCTGGTAAAAACCAGATCAATATTCCAAGATATGAGAATCTCAAGGTTTCCAATTTTGATCTTTTGACTCCATACGTTGCTGGAGCTGCAATCACAGATTTCGGTGTAAGGACCAATATTCGTGTTGGATTGATCTATATTGCCAATTGGTTGAAAGGTATTGGCTGTTCTCCGATCAACTATTTGATGGAAGATGCAGCTACTGCAGAGGTGTCCAGATCCCAATTGAACCAATGGTTTAAACACAAAGTTTCAACAAAGGAAGGGTATCTTATCGATAAATCGTATCTCAGCAAACTGTTGCAAGAGGAGAGTGGTAAGCTTGATTTTGATAAGAAAATTTTAAGCAAAGCTGTTGATTATTATAAGAAGCAGATTTTGGATGAAAAATTTGACGATTTCTTGACATTAGAGATGTACGATGAAGTGTGCAAACAAGACACAACATCGCCAGTTTCTTTGTCTAAATTATGAGTTAGGGATATATGCCAGAATTATATATTGGGAGTTGGGCACATTTCGTTTGATGTTTGTACTCTGATTGTCTTTGGTTCAATGTACAGGAAGCTCTATGCAGGCTAACCCCCAATTAGCGCTCACTTTCTTATCCCATGACATTTGTTGGAGTTCAGGAATTTATGACTTTGTCAGTCTGACATAAGTTTTGTCTAATCAGATAAACTTCTACTTGGACTGCTCGTCACTTGTTATACCATTGAACCTTAACAGTGTATCTTATCCATCTTATCGGAAATAGCAGTTCATAACCCCCCAATTCTTGATACCTATGCTAATATCATCAAATTTCCACCAATTACTGAGTTTTTAATTTTTCAATCTTTTCTAACGAGCATCTGATACTACAACATCGCATATGCCCATCTAATGAGCATGAATGCTTGGTTAAAATAACATACTACAGTCAAGTCCGCCATCACAGTAGGTAACCCCCAATTTCTTAGCACCGAGTTGATACTACTCAAAAAATTACCAAAATTTCTCAAAATAGCACCAAAATGTTCAGAATGATCACCTCATCCCTCACACAGCCAGCTTAATTACACAAAAATTCATCACCAACATTTAAACCAGACCTATCACTCACCACACATAGCTCATCTCCCCTGCGCACATGTTGTTAAAATGCTCAACAAAAAAAAAAATTTTTTTTATTTTTCAGACTCATGAAAAATCTTCCTCATTGGTCTAAAAAGTAGTCATATCGAAATCTTGTAAACGAGAGATCTGTTACACCAAAAGGACACACAATTTCAAAGCAGTGGGTGGTGTTCTTTCAGGAGTGAAGTGAAGTAGAGATGAAGATCACAGATAAATTGGAGGCTGCTCATTCGAGTCATGACCTACCAGCGACTTTCTCGTTTGAGTTCTTCGTACCTAAGACATCTCAGGGGGTTCAGAACTTGTACGATCGTATGGACAGAATGTACAACTTGAACCCACAGTTCATCGATATCACTTGGAACGCTGGAGGTGTTCTCAGTGACTTGACCACTGAGATGGTGAACGTATCACAGAGTGTCTTAGGGCTCGAGACCTGTATGCACTTGACCTGTACCAACATGTCTTTGGAGGTGATCGACTCTGCCTTGAAACTGGCCTATGATTCAGGATGCCAGAATATCTTGGCCCTTAGAGGAGATCCGCCTATCGATGGGTCCGAGAGTAGTGGAGAGTTTAAATATCTGAAAGATTTGATCAAATATATCAAATCTCACTATGGAGATCATTTCGCAATTGGTATTGCAGCTTACCCTGAGGGTCATCCTGAAGAGGACAACGTTGATCTTTTGATCGATTTCTTGAAAGAGAAACAGGACTGTGGAGGTGATTTCATCGTGACACAGATGTTCTACGACGTAGACAGGTTCATCTCATGGTGTGAGAAGATCAGAGCTAAAGGTGTCACGATTCCTATCATTCCAGGTATCATGCCTATAGGTACGTATGCCTCGTTCATGAGACGTGCTAAATGGTGTGAGATCAACATCCCGGACCAGTTCATGAAGGAACTCGAGCCGATCAAGGATGACGATTCTAAAGTGAGATCTAAAGGTTGTGAATTGGTGTCCAAGATGTGTTTGAAGCTCTTGAACTCAGGTTACATCAACCATCTCCATTTCTATACGATGAACTTGGAGAAATCCACGTTGATGATCCTCGAATACTTAAATCTCATTGCTCCTAACGTGGTGATCAGCCAACAGCTGACTCCATGGAGGAAATCTTTGAAACCTGATCGTTCCAACGAGACTGTGAGACCGATCTTCTGGGCCAATAGAAAGTTTTCCTATATCGAGAGAACCTCGACTTGGGACGAGTTCCCCAACGGGAGATGGGGGGACTCGAGATCTCCAGCTTTTGGTGAGATCGATGGGTTCCACGGTGGGTTGATCAGACACTCTAAGAAGAAATCGTTGGAACTCTGGGGGGAACCACAAGATTTCTCACAGTTATCGCAGATCTTTGTCAACTACCTCGAGGGTAAGTTGAAATCTTTACCTTGGTCTGACGATCCTATCAACCCTGAAACCAACCCTATCTTACAAGAATTGATCGAGTTGAATTCGAAAGGTTATTACACCATCAACTCTCAGCCTTGTATCAATGGGTTGAGTTCAGATGATAGAATCCACGGTTGGGGTCCAAAAGGTGGGTATGTGTATCAGAAGATGTATTTGGAATTCCTCTGTCCTTCACAGAAGTTGACTCCATTGTTGAACCTGATCGATAACACCAACAACAAGGGAGACGGTCAATTGACCTACTTTGCCATCAACGTCAACGGTGAATTGTTGACCAACACTGGCGACAACATCAACGCAGTCACTTGGGGTGTGTTCCCAAACTCTGAAGTCTTACAACCAACTGTTGTAGAGAAGATCTCGTTCTTAGCCTGGAAAGATGAGGTTTTCAAGATCTTGAACGAGTGGGAATCCTGTTTCGAGCACGAAAGTGTCGTCACCGAGTTGAACGAATACTATTTGGTGAACATTGTCGATAACAAGTACATCGATGGGCAAAGTTCTCAAAGAATCTTCGACTTGTTCAATTGAACGATGTCGATTCAAGAACCTCAACGGTTTCTTTAAAAAACTAAAATTTATCACGTTAATGCTTTTCGATATATGATATCATACTAGAGGTGGAGCTTACTGGGTAGGTACTGGTGGGGTTCTATTGGAACTTAGGTGAGATGTTACTGGCTGGTGAATGACTAGATTTCGCTCACCGCTACAGCTGAAGCTTATCCGCTAAAGATCACTAGCCACTGGCCACTAGCCACTAGCCACTTGACCTCACACGCCACACACCATCTCGCTAAGCTCATCAGCCGCTAAGCTCACTAGAAATTTGGATGGAAAATTGCATTTGTTTTGTTTTGTCTTGCATAACTTCAACAGTATATGAAGATATATAGTTGATTTCTCTATATATAAAAGGTATATATTAAATTATATATAGATGATTATATTAGTTCAACTCGTAGAATCTGTCGATGTTCTCTCTCAAGTTGATCTCCTCCTTGTCAGATATACCGATTCCAATGTTGTTCAACAAATCCATCAAGTAATCCATTATCAACTCGATACTTCTCTTGTTCTTAGTATCATCAGTGGTGTCTGTCTTCAAGATGATATCTGATTCGGTTCTTCCATAGAGATCTGATCTGGTCAACAAATGGTTCGAGATCACTGTGGCAAGGTCCTCTTTGGTCCTAGATGGGTTCTTCTGAATATATCTGATCAACCTTGTGTCATCATCACAGTCGATAAAGATCTTCAAGTTCAGCTTCAATCGGAGCAATTTATGATACAATGCAAATATCCCGTTAACAATCACTATGTCTTCGTCAAAAGTTGCCAAATCTACGAGAAGTTGATCGAAGTTATAGTAGTCCAGATCTAAAGGTAATCCATGGTTGTAGTACTCTTCTTCAAGGTTGATCTCTTTGATCCGTATGGATGGGATCGTTTCTAGAAGATGTGATTTGATCTTTCTCGAGTGGGTCTGTTTCCCACTAGCGTTTCCACCTCCTATCAACACCAATATACCCATCTTGTTTTAGTATTTGTAGGTCTCAGTCGACGATACTTCAGCTATTTATCTAAAGAGTGTGAAAAAATTTCGGAGATGTCCTACGATCTCCGACGATATCTAGTTGGGAGTCTTGTGCACGACTTTTGAGGGTGGTTGGTGAATGATGCACGACCTCATCGTGCTTTTTTTTTTTTTAATTTTTCACTCTACATCTAATTTTTTTTTATCTCTAGTTAAATCAGTATTTAAGTGATAGTGAATTCGCTTTTAAGTGGGTCAAATTAGGTGATTCAAATTGGTTCTTATTCTTGATCACAGTGATATTCAATTAAATCTAATTCAGGGTTAACTGATTCAATCTAGATACTTGTTCAAAGTTACATTTAGATCTTACAAAGCTCACCACATTTCACTACAGCTAAGTACAGCTCACTACACTTCACCACAACTTACTACAACTCCACACTCACCAATCATGGAATTCGACAGAGATCTGGATCAAGAGTTGAAGTTCAAGACCAGCAAAAAAGTCCCTATTGTGTCATCATTTGAAGAGCTCAACTTGAAGCCTAACTTGTTGAAAGGTATATATAACTATGGGTTCGAAGCACCTTCAGCTATTCAGAGTAGAGCCATCTTGCAAATTATCAGTGGAAGAGATACCATTGCACAGGCTCAATCCGGTACCGGTAAGACAGCTACCTTCACCATAGGTGCTCTCGAAATTATGGACTCGAAATCTAAAGATTTGCAACTGTTGGTGCTATCACCAACAAGAGAATTACTGGTACAGATAGAGAAAGTAGCTCAGAATTTGGGTGATTATATGAACATTCTGTGTCATGCCTGTATCGGCGGGACCAGTTTGCAAGAAGATTTGAAAAAGTTGAAGAAAGGTCAGCAGTTGATCAGTGGTACTCCAGGGCGAGTACTAGACTTGATAAAGAGACAGAACTTGAGTGTGAGAAACGTCAAAATGCTCATATTGGATGAACTGGATGAATTGCTTTCAAAAGGTTTCCAAGAGCAAATCTATGAGATTTACAAGTATCTTCCCAGCCAGACACAAATCGTCGTTGTTAGTGCTACTTTACCAAGAGATGTGCTAGAGATGACCAAGAAGTTTATGGTGGATCCCGTGAAGATTCTTGTCAAAAGAGATGAGATCTCTTTGGACGTTATTAAACAGTACTACGTCAATGTAGACAAAGAAGAGTGGAAATTCGATACCCTTTGTGATATCTACGACTCGATCACCATCACTCAGGCTATCATTTTCTGTAACACTAAGAAGAAAGTTGATTGGTTGTCTAAGAAGTTGACCCAGTCCAATTTTACCGTGGTCGCAATGCACGGGGATATGAAACAAGAAGAAAGAGACAGAATTATGAACGAATTCCGTCTTGGTAACTCTCGTATCTTGATAAGTACAGATGTGTGGGCTCGTGGTATCGACGTCCAACAGGTATCTTTGGTGGTGAATTACGATTTGCCTTTCGATCGTGAAATGTACATCCATAGGATCGGTAGATCTGGTAGATTCGGTAGAAAAGGTGTCGCTATCAATTTCGTCACTAGAGACGATATTCATGAATTGCACGAGTTGGAGAATCATTACAGTATAAAGATAGCTGAAATGCCAGCCAACATCAGTGATATGATATAGTCGTCGCTGACTAGAGCTGTTTCTTACAAAACAATGTAATGGCTGTCTATTTGAAAACTTACACATATCGTTTAGTAGCAGTGGTTACGTGTGACTTAAAAACACTACTTATTATGCATGCAGGTACCAAACCTTAACCTTATCTTGCAATCTGAGACAACACGTACTATAATTACATAAAAAGCTTATATTCAAGTCGTGGAACGTTGAACAAAATGCTATACATGGTATATAGATCTACTTCGAACCTGATTGTATACTACCTTTATTATTACTTAACATGATCATAAGCTCAGAGCCTTTAGCGATACGATATGGTCGACGCTATTTGTTCATTTCTCTTATTAAACAACTTCATCAAATTATTCACATACTGAAGGTCGTTCTTCACAAACAAATCATTCTTGGTCAATTTCAATTCGCCAGTGGTTGTACGTATCAAGTAGGATATCACTTGATGTCCGTCAATATTCCAGTTCTGCTTCTCGATCGAGATGATCTGGTTATTTATATTTGTCCTTGCCACTATATCTAATTCATCGTTCAATTCGATCTCCAGCAACAGACTCTCGTCTATTTCCCCATCTCCATAGACAAGCTCTATCTCGGGTATCACCAATTCTTCATTATCGAACAAGGGGCCTTCATAATTAGAGGAGATGATCTGCTCCTTAATGAGAGAATTATCTTGTACTAATATGTTGATTAATGACATGCTATTTATTATGTGGCTCTAACTAACAGCCGTTCTACTTGGTTATAATTGAGATGCTAATTGATCTCAACTTCTCTATCAGTTTATCAGCACTTTTCGGTACACTTTGGTCGCTTTTACACGACCATAATATTTGTGCCTACACGACCTTTGAGGTAACCCCCCAAATCCAACGTCAGATAATCCACACATCCTACATCAATCCATAGTTGTCACGCCTTCAATTACAAAACATCTATTTAGCAGCCTTCTTCTGGGAAGTGGAGTTCTTTGGCAACTCCTTGGCAAATGGGATAAATTCAGGTTCACCAGGGATGTATTTTCTCAAAACTTCTGGCACTACCAAACCATCTTCGTTTTGGTAGTTCTCCAAGATACAACACAAGGCTCTCTCAGTGGCACACAAGGTGGAGTTCAAACAGTGAACGTATTTCTTTTCTCTTTGATTCACCAGTTTGACACCACATCTGATCTCCAAGTTTCTCGATTGGTAATCGGTACAGTTAGAACAAGAGACCAATTCTTTGAATTCTTTTTGGAATGGGAACCAAGCTTCCAAATCGTACTTCTTAGCAGCAGCATTGTTCAATTCACCACTGACAATACCAACGACTCTGTATGGCAACCCCAAAGATTGGTAGAACTCTTCACTGATACCGATCATTCTGTCAAACTCTTCCCAAGATTTCTCAGGCTCAGTGATACAGAATTGTTCGATCTTCTCAAAAGCGTGCACTCTAAAGATACCCCAAGCATCTTTACCATGAGAACCGGCTTCTCTTCTGAAACAAGAGGAATAACCTGCGTATCTAACTGGTAATTGTTCAGAAGGTTTCTCGAACCATTCACCGGAATGGTATGCACTGATTGGTTGCTCAGAGGTAGCGATAAGGTATTTCTCATCTTCACCGTCGATGACTTTGTACAATTCTTCGTCGAATTGGGACAATTGAGCAGTCTTAGCCATGACATCTTTGTTCATCATGACTGGGGCTTGCAATGGGATGGACCCATTCTTGGCCAAGAAACTCAACCCGTAGTTGATCAAGGCCTGGTTCAAGAAAACACCATAGTTTCTCAAGAAATAACCTCTGTGACCAACGATCTTGACTCCACGGTCTGGGTCGTAACCGTCCAATCTCAACAAGACTTCGTGATGAGACAATTTGGCTGGAGCTCCGGTACCGGTGGCTACGTTTGTGATCTCCTTGATGGAGTAACCTTCTGGGGCCCAGGTTCTTACCAACTCGTTGTTGTCCTCGTTGTCACTGACTACAACTGAAGGGTGAACAATGTTACCTACGAGGTTCACCTTCTTCTTCAACAGCAGGTCTGCCTCTTGTTCCTTGACAGTCAAGGCCAGTCTCTCAGCAGTGATCTCGTTCTTCTTCAGCACTAATTCACTGGCATCCTCTTTGTTCTTGAACTTCAAGCCAATAGCCTTTTGAATGGAGTTGATCTCCTTGTTGAATGCATCCAATTCAAATCTGATCTTGGTCCATTCTTTGTATTCAGCGATAATCTCGTCGATCAATTCAACAGAGTCACCTCTGGCTCTTTGAGAGGTCTTGATCAACTCGACATCACCTCCTCTTTCCTCGATAAACAGTGCAATGTCCAACATCTTATGGTTTCTTGACTCACTTAAAGATGAGTTAGCGATTCGTCCGCCTTAAAATTTTTCTCAACTATCGCGATCGACTGCTGTATCGGGTAACTGCCGCTTTTGGACGGGTAGTGCACTTTCAGTTCAAATCGTCTTTGTGGCTCGACTTCTCGATTAGGCAATTCCCCTTTTTGGCTCCTTATCGTCGTGTGCAGAGCGAAAAGTGACACACTTTTTGAATCACCTTTTAATTTAAGATTAATTAAACAAGTTGCAACGACTGTACCATGAACAGAGACACTTTCAACGGAACAAGATCAATGAGTGGGAACTCCACAACTAGTAGTAAAACAGCAAACAGTCCGAAGACAAAGGCAAAGTCCAGTTTCGTACACACCCATCATCATCATTCACATCATCATCATCACCAGCCCAAGATTAGATCCAAATCGTTCACACACACAGCAACCAATTCACCTCCCATGAACACGCCGCCTTTAAGCACACCTCCAAACTCTCAACAAATGCCTTCCGGGCCTCTCCAGATGCCTAAACAGCGTCGTGCGTCGTCATTCACTTCTACTTCATCTCCGTGGTTCCGTCGGAAATCGTTCTTATCAGCTTCTATGATGTCTAATGATAAATCTTCGATCTACGAACTCTCATCTTACTCTTATGACCACCGCGTCCCCACTTTCACCATGAGTTTGAAAGAAAGTCAAGGCTTTATCTTCAACCAGGACCTATTTGCTTCTCAGTACCAGCAATCGAGAGTCATTCTCCAGGACGATAACCAGGGAGTGATATTAAAAGATTTGAGAAACGACCACTCTTCGTATGATTGGAGAGAGGAAAATGAAGATTATGGGATCGAGACTACCGATGTCTTTGTAGATACAGATGATGAGTGACCGGGTACTGATGAAGTATGCACTTACTTATACTTATTAGGAATAGCATCCATGATCCCAAGAGGTATCTTTTTAGGATACCCCTTCACAGCACAGTGCCGTCTTTAGATGATTTGCCAATTTTTATACCAACTCCATTGATGTTGATAGTATCGATGACTATCAATCACCACATCAATGGTCCATGTTTCAATTCCTTGATAGTTACTGTCTTTTTCTAGCTCACTCCGAGCTTAATCTTTTTTGCATTCACCGTATTTTGTATTTGAACTCTTATGATGAAATACTGCTCGATCAAGTCTTCCTCATCTCTGATGAGTTTAAACTGTCCGTTCTGTAGAAGATACAATTTCCTATTGTCCGTTGTTTGAACTGTCCATCTCACTTTCCCATTCACTGTCTTCTTTGTAAATTGAAATATTTCAGAGTCTGTGAGCACCTTGCTATCACATCTCACATCATCTCCATGACAAGAGAGATAGAAGCCGTATTTGGACTTTAATGTTAATTTCACACTACTCAATTTGTCCAATTTGCTATCTTTGATTTCTTGCTTTGAGCCTACCAATTGTAACACGCTATTCATCACCAACACTTGTGAACTGGCATGGGGAATAATATTATGGAGGTTGTCATCGTCATTGTAATCGATAAAATTGACAGGTTCGAGGTCAGTGTCTACTTGTTTCGACACATCAACGCTATGGTCTTCGTAAACCTCTACGATCCTCCGGTCGCTATCTCCTTCTTGATCTAATGGAATTAAGATGGCAGGTCCATTCAAGTCTCCAATGACATTAGCACTTGACCATCCACTCTCAAGCAGTGTATCCTTCATCTTAGAGATATCCACCAACTTGTTATTTATGAACATCAAATCTTCATCCCGTAGTCTTTCTTCAACCCCTACTACCTCTTTCTTCACCTCTTTCTTGCTAACTTTCCCTTTACTGCTTTTGAATTTCAATTTGGACACCATTATTGTATTTATCTCATCTCTGTCTGAGTAGCTGCAGAAGAGCTGAAAAATTCTGATTCTACAGCCCCTGGTTACCATAAAAAAAAAGATATGGAGATACAGCCCCTAACTACCAAATCAAGCAAACCGAAGTCAAGGAATCCGAGTCAAAAGGAGTCAGGTTGACTCCTCACCAGCAAAGCTTTAAAAACAGTCCATCACCAAGTGGTTCAATTGTTCATACTATTGAGATATTCAATAATAGAGCGGGATGTTAAAACAGGTCAGAAAGTACAGTGGATTGAGAAGAACTCCTCTCTACGATGTTCACATCAAGTATGGAGGGAACATGGTGCCATACGCAGGGTTTGAGATGCCTGTGTTGTACAAAGGACAGAGCCACATCGAATCTCACAACTGGACTCGTTCCAAATGTGGTTTGTTCGACGTTTCCCATATGTTACAACACAAGTTGCAAGGAACAGGGGCTACTCAGTTTTTACAGAAGATCACTCCAACCGATTTTAACTCTTTGGATCTTTTCAGCAGTAGTCTTAGCGTTTTACTAAATTCGCATGGAGGTGTGGTAGATGATACTATTGTCACTAAGCATGGCATTGATGATTTCTACTTTGTCACCAATGCTGGTTGTAGAGACAAAGATCTTCTGTTTATCAAGGAAGAATTGGAAAGGTTTCCCGGTGCTTCTGAGAACATTGTTCACCACACTTTTGAAGGCTCTCTTTTGGCCTTGCAGGGTCCTTTGGCTCAAAAGGTGTTGTCGAAATTCACAGATTTAAATCTCTCGAAATTGTACTTTGGACACTCTCAGTTTGCCACACTTCCAGGTTTCGGTCCAGATAAAGTGCACATTGCCAGATCGGGATACACTGGTGAAGATGGATTTGAGATCTCGATTCCAAATGACAGTTCTGCGTTGCAGTTCACATATGCCTTGTTGGAGCTCGAAGATATTGTCAAACCAATTGGATTGGCAGCAAGAGACTCTTTGAGACTCGAAGCAGGAATGTGTCTCTATGGCCACGAATTGAACGAGACAACCACTCCTGTGGAATCTTCTCTTAACTGGTTGATCAGTAAATCGAGAAGAAACGACTCTTTCAATGGCTCGGAGAAAATTTTATCCCAATTGGCAGACCCAAAACAAGTCTCTTTCAAAAGAGTAGGACTTGTCTCCAAAGGTCCTTCTCCACGTGAAGGGTTCAAAATCTTCAACGAATCAAAAGAACAGATCGGTGTTATCTGCAGTGGGTCCCCATCTCCAACTTTGGGTGGTAATGTAGCTCAACTGTTCATCAACAAACCTTTCCACAAAAATGGTACCAAAGTTTTCATCGAGATCAGAAACAAACTCAAAGAGGCTCAAGTCACCAAGTTGCCTTTTGTAACCCCCAATTTTTACAGAAATGTATAGCTTCCCAGAACATGGTCGTGTACTGGGCCACCAAAAAAGCTCGCGCCAATGAGATCACAGAATTTTCCAGTGTAGAATTTTTTTTTCTTCAACAACTGGGAAAAACAGAGAGGTTTTTAATTGTTGTCAAGGAATTACCGTTGATATTCTAATATTCAAAAGTAGCAAAAATGTTCAGATTGGGAGCTAACGTTGCTAGAACTTCTGTTCAGGCCAGGTGAGTGAATTGATATAGTAGATGGATCCGTGCGGGGGTCACGGGATTGGAATTGTAGAAACAGTGATAATTAGACAGCTTAAGCGATCGGAGATGTAGTAACAATTGGATAATAAACACAAACAACTGTCCCGGATTATGAATTGATGTAACCAAATTGACAAGTCAACCATGGATTTATTTGAAGTGAATTTTGAAGCTCTCAAAGGGAGGAATAGCAGATACACTACTCCAATTAGTGATCACTTAGCAGTAACACAACCAACACATCACCACCTATTGGCCACTCAAACCCCTAATCCCCATCATGAAACACACCACAGAGAAATACTAACTAGAACAGCAGAAACTATGCCACTTTGCGTGAAATCGAGACTCGTTTGAAGTCCATTAAGAACATCGAGAAGATCACAAACACAATGAAAGTTGTTGCCTCCACCAAGTTGACAAGAGCTCAAAAGACTATGCAAACCTCTAGAGCTTATCAAGTCGGTGACAAAGAATTCTACACCAACGCTGAGACAAAAGCTCCAGAGACTCCAGAGAAGTCCTTGTTCATCGCTGTCTCCTCTGACAAAGGTTTGTGTGGTTCCGTTCACTCGCAAATCGCCAAATTCACAAGAAGCAAACTTGCTGAGAACCCAAGTGCTAAGATCGACATCGTCACCATCGGTGACAAGGTCAAGGCCCAATTGTTAAGAACCCACCCATCCAACCTCGTATTGTCTTTCAACGGTGTCGGTAAAGAGCCTCCAACTTTTAACGAAGCCGCCTTGATCAGTGACGAAATCATGAAATTGGGTGCCTACGACAAAGTCGAGATCTTCTACAACAAATTCACTTCCTCTGTCTCTTTCGAGCCAACCGCTTTCCCAGTCTTCACCGAAAATGCCATCAACGAATCCGAGAAGTTGTCTACTTTCGAAGTCGATGAGGAATCTAACGTCCCATCCACCGTTGCCGAATTCTCCTTGGCCAACACCATCTTCTCTGCCATGTCTGATGGTTTCGCCTCTGAAATCTCTGCTAGAAGAAACGCTATGGACAATGCCTCCAAGAACGCTGGTGACATGATCTCCAAATACACCATCTTGTACAACAGACAGAGACAAGCCGTCATCACCAACGAATTGGTCGATATTATTACCGGTGCCTCTTCTTTGGACTAATCTCCTTTACAAGTTTAAAAAATTATTTCTCTATATAAAGATCATTCCAACGAGAAATGAAGGATTGAGTCTATTTCTCAAATAGATGTGAAATGAAATCGAAAATACTATAACGTTTTGGTCTTTTTTGTAGCGTGCACGACCGCTTCCTTTTTCCTGTAAACATTTACACGACCTCGAGCGCGTCAATTACGCGTTAAAAAAATCTCAATTAAGATCAATTAGGATTAATTAGATTAATTGTAGTGATAATAGTTGGAGAGCTATCAGTTGAATCCTAGGGTATATACTAGGCTGGTGAAGTTGGGATTGTTTTCGGGGATTCATAACTAACTACCTTGTCAGGTTAAATAATCTGTATTATCTCATATTAGAGTCATCACTTGAAGGTAATACTTAATCATAGTTAAGGGTTCATCGTATCAATTGAAAGCAGTGACACTGCTGCAAAGCTCCTCAATACAAAATGCATATTAAGAAAGTGAGTGTTTTACTAACTGAGACCAATGGATAAGAAAGAATGAAAATAGACTAACAGTTCAGGTTGTGATACAGGGTTTCAAAACCTATAAGAACACCACGGTGATAGACTCATTCTCCCCTCATCACAATGTTGTTGTTGGTAGAAATGGGTCTGGAAAATCCAATTTCTTTGCTGCCATCAGGTTCGTGCTATCGGATGCCTATACCCATATGACAAGAGAAGAGAGACAGAGTTTAATCCATGAAGGTTCTGGAACAGTGATGTCTGCCTATGTGGAGATTGTTTTCGATAACGAAGACAGAAGATTTCCTATTGACAAAGACGAAGTGATCATTAGAAGAACAATTGGGTTGAAAAAAGATGACTACTCATTGGACCACAAATCTTCCACCAGATCAGATATAATGAATTTGTTGGAGAGTGCAGGTTTCTCGAAATCAAATCCTTATTATATTGTGCCGCAAGGAAGAATCACTGCCTTGACAAATGCCAAAGACTCGGAAAGACTTCAACTCTTGAAAGAAGTGGCAGGTGCTCAGATCTTTGAAGTGAGATTGAAAGAGTCTTTAAAAGAAATGAGCAATTCCAATAAAAGAAGAGAGAAAATCGACGAAATGTTGACTTTTATCGAGAGTCGATTAGATGATTTGAATTTGGAGACTTCAGATTTGAAGAATTTCGAAAAGTTGAACAATTTGAAGAAAATGCTCGAATTCAACATCTTTGACAAAGAGTTGACCAAATTGAACGAGGCAATCGAAGAGATCGATGCCAATTATAACAATTCTATGGAAAATGCTAATCAATATGTGCAAGATTTATCAGCTAGAGAGACCACTGTTAAGACTTTGAACCATGAAATTGTCAAATTGTCAACTGATCGAAAGATTTTGGAGATCGAGTCATCCCAAACAAACACAGATATCGATGAGATCTTGTCGAAAATCGCTACTGTAAAGAACAAACTTGCAGAGTTGAATCAATCCTCTTTGCAACTGGGAGCTACATCGCTGGAAAGAGAAACTTTAGCCGAGTTGGAGAGGTTGATTACTGAAAGGGAAGCTGAATTGATGTCTTTGAATCCTTTGATCGAAGATTTGAGAGCTCAAGAATCAGACACAGGTAAAAATCTTGCACATCTCGAATCACGACAAAGAATTCTTCTCAGTAAACAGGGAAGATTCAGTCAATTTAGCTCTAAGACTCAAAGGGACTCGTGGTTGAAAGATGAGATCAAGAAATTGAGTCACACGATTAAATCAGAGGAAGAATCACTTCTGTCTTTAGAGAATTTAGAGAGAGAGTTACAGCAACAATTGAGCGCATTAGTAGCTCAAATCGATGCAAATGATAATCAACTAGCAGAGAGAAGAAGTAAAAATAATCAAATCTCCAACGAATTAGAAGATTTGAAGCTCAAATACACCTCCTTGGTCGATGAGCGTAAATCGTTATGGAGGGAGGACTCTAAATTGAAATCAATGCAGGCAAATTTCGATTCAGAGTTGAACACTTCCAGACAAAAGATCAACGAAACAATGGATAGATCAATGGCCAATGGGTTGGAATCGGTTAAAAGAATTGTGAAAAATTTGAAGCTCGATGGTGTCCATGGCTCATTAGGTGAATTGATCGAAGTCTCTGAGAAATACAAGACAGCTGTCGAGGTCATTGGGGGAAACTCCTTGTTCCATGTAGTAGTTGACAACGATCTGACAGCTACTATTATAATGGATGAGTTGATCAAAGAAAAATCAGGTAGAGTCACTTTTATGCCTTTGAACAGATTGAAGACTCAACAGGTTTCGTATCCTGATACCAACGATTGCGTGCCTCTTTTAAAGAAAATCGGTTTCAACCAGACATTGGAACCTGCTGTGAGACAAGTCTTTGGTAAAGCTGTAGTTGTCTTGAACCTTCAAAGAGGAGCTGAGATTGCTAGAGATTTTAAGCTTACCGCCATCACTTTGGATGGTGATAGATGTGACAAAAAAGGGGTTATGACCGGTGGGTTCAGAGATTTCAATAAATCAAGACTCGACAGTTTGGCTGAGTACAAGAAATGGAAGAAAGAGCACGATGAAATCGAGGCAAAGCTTACAGAGATTCTGTCCAATATCGATTTAAAAGATCGAGAGATCACCATACTTAACGAGACCTTGATATCTAAAAGGAAAGAGTTTGATGACTCTATTAATGACCGAGAAGTTTACAGAAACAGCATACAAACTTTAGCCATTGCGAAGAGTTCTTTGGTTGAAGAGATTTCTAATACTACCAAGTCGATTCAATCGATTAACATCACAATATCCTCTTCGAATGATCAATTGAATGAGTTCAATTTGGAATTATCCAAACCGTTTGTGCAATCGTTATCTGAAGATGAGTTGTCAGAGTTAGAACTGTTAAAATCACAAATTCCAGAATTAGAATCAAACTTGGACCAGATCAGTAACACTTTACTCGAAAATGAGTTAAAAGTATCTACAGTTTTATCTGAATTAGAGGATAATTATAGACCAAGAAGAGAACAATTGTTCAAAAAATTACAACACTCTTTAGAATCGTCGGCTGATAATGTGCTGATCAACCAAGTTGAGACAGAGTTACTGTCTTGCAATGAAGAGTTGAATGAGCTTCGTGCTAAATACGACCAATTACAAGAACAAACAGAATCTACACAATCGGAGTTGAAGAAGAAGCAAGATCAACTCGAAAAGATCAACGATCAACAGAGACAGATCTTGAAGAAATTGGAGAGCTTTTCAAAAGGTTCAGAGAAGAATTTGAATAAGAAATCGATCTTGAGTTTGAGAAGAGACCAGATCAATAAGAAGATCAGAGAACTTGGTGTCTTACCAGAAGAAGCATTCTCTAATTATGTCAACGATACTTCAGAGGCTTTATTGGTGGAGTTGAATAAAACAAACGAAGGCTTGAAGAAGTACAATCATGTGAACAAGAAAGCCTTGGAACAGTCCATCACCTTCACCAAGCAAAGAGATGAATTGGTACAGAGAAGAGCAGAATTAGATGAAGGTAAAGCTTCTATTGAAGATTTGATCAATGTCTTGGAAGAGAGAAAGGATAAAGCTATTATCACCACATTCAAACAAGTTAGTGAAGGTTTTACTGAGGTATTCGAGAAATTAGTCCCTATGGGTACTGGTAAATTGATAATACAAAAGAAGAACTCAGCAAATGCTAATGATGAGGATGAGGATGATGATGATGATGATGCAATGGATGTAGACGATGCAGAGAGTGAAGATATGGAGGACTTGAGTCCTAATTCCAATGATTTATCTTTGGATAATTATCTTGGAATCTCTATACAAGTATCATTTAACTCCAAAGATGATGAACAACAGAGAATTGAGCAATTGTCTGGTGGTCAGAAGACTTTATGTGCTATAGCTTTGATCTTGGCCATTCAAAAATGTGATCCAGCACCTTTCTACCTTTTCGATGAGATCGATGCAGCTTTAGACACTCAATATAGAGCCAGCGTTGCCAATTTGATCAACGAATTGAGTAGAGATGGTAAACAGTTCATCTGTACAACGTTCAGAACTGAAATGTTATCAGTAGCTGATAAATTCTTTGGAGTTCTGTTCAGTAACAAAGTTAGTGTTATCAACGAGATCGAGAAGCTGGATGCATTGGGATTTATCGAAGGTCAGCACTGAGCTACACAGTCTAATGTAATCAAGAGTGTTTTTTAATGGTAAGGGTATACATGGTTTCAATTGATCATTTTCTATTAGCATCTTTCATTAAACCTGAGAATCCACTCTTTCTCTTCTTCTTCTTCTTCCCGTTATCTGAGATCTTATCGACAAGTTTCTTCAGGGCAATGGAACTGATAGGCTCACCATCGGAGTCAGAGTCATCTGAATCATCTGAACTTGACCCTGAGCTTGAATCGGAGTCATCTGAATCGGAGTCAGAACTGCTGTCAGAGGAGTCAGATTCCTCAACTTTCTTAGACTGGGGCTGCGATGATTTCATCTGTGAACTCAGATCTTTGACATCAGGTAATCCACGATTAGCCAACTCCAACAATGAGGGTAATGAAGAGACTTTCTTGTTCACATTCAGTGGTTTGGGTTGTACCTCATTGTTCTCAAGAGTTGGTGAAGGTAAAATTTTGGCGATCTTCAGAGCTGTGTTGAACGATACCTCTGATTTAGGTGCCGTCACCACTATGGGTCTTTTCTTCGAGTTTGACATGTTGATCTCGTCATCGGAGTCATTATCTGAATCAGAGTCAGAAGATGACGAAGACGAGTCAGAAGAGTCAGAAGAATTCGAGTCGTCGTCTGATGAATCTTCAGAAGAGTCTGGACTTGAAGCAGGCAGAGGTTTGACTGACTCTGGAGCGGATTTAGAAGCGGATTCAGAAGCTTCATCCAGTTTTGGGAGATCCAGTTTCATCGAGCCATTACTCTTTGTAGGTGTGTCTACCTCTGGCTCTGAGATGGTGACCTTTTTAGCTGTTCCTGGGGTCTTCAGTGGGGTCTTCAGTGGTGACTTCAGAGGTGTTTTCAGTGGTTTTGAAGGTGTTTCCAGCGGAGTCTTCAGAGGTGTTTTCAGTGGAGTCTTCGCAGGAGTCTCTGTTGACGCTTTTGAGGGTGTTTTTGAGGGTGTTTTAGCTGGCGTTTTAGCTGGCGTCTTAGCTGGTGTCTTTGTAGGTGTTTTTGAAGGTGTCTTCAGAGCTGTTTTCGGCACCGGAGTGGTTAAAGAGATGTCCATTTCAGACTTTGATGGAGTTTCTAAAGCTACTCTCAGTTGATACAGCAGTTTCTTTGGACTCTCCAACTCGTCGTTCATCTCAACATCTTCATTTTGTGACAGCTTAGCTGTTTCTGGAATATTTCCAATTGTAGCTAACAGAGGGTCTATAGCTGAATCATCATGATCAACGTCCATAACAGAAGAGTCTTTCAGATCATTAGTTCCAGAAGACAGGGAAGGTGCTGAAGGCACTATAAACAGATCGCTTTTAGCTGTCAATGAGCTGAACAGAGTTTCTATCTGTTTCATCCTTCTCTTCTGTCTTCTCTTCAAGTTGATAGTGTCCTTCTGTATCTCTTCAAAAATCTTACTCTGTTCAGAAGTTCTATCCAGTAATTTAGTAGACTTGATCAGACTCACTTTCTTTGCAAGTTCCACTTCCAACACCAGATCGTTCTCAAACAGTTTATATCTCTCCAAAGCCAACGATATTTGGGCAATGTTATGTTCTAAGTCTCTTATATGATTTAAGACGTCATCAGACTTCAAGTCAAGAGTTCTCAAATAATTCAACTGCTCAGCGTCTTTGCTGAGATAATTGTTAAGTTTCTCTCTTTCTTCCTCTTTGAATTTCTTCAACGGAGATGTAGGGATATCAGAGGATGTTGAAGACATCTTTATGGAATTGATCTTGGCCTCTGGAGAGTTTGTGATGTTTTTGCTTGTATTGGAGGCCATTGAGTCCTCAGCATCGTCCATGACAATGTCCAATTTAGAAGCTTTTAAATCTGAAGAGATATGTTTAAAGTCTGGAGAACTGTCCAATGGAGTATTCTCTATCTTGGACAACTTGTTAACAGTCTTTGGAGTCAGTTGGATCCTCGGTTTCTTTGCCTTGTTGTTTTGCTTGATTTTACTCAAGAACTCGTCCTTTGTGTATGTCTCTTTGTCGTCTATAGCTGCCGAATGCAGAGGTGATTTTTTGACAGGTATCACAGGTTCCTGGATCTCTGATTCATCACCACTCATCTTGGACAAGTCAGGATGTTCATCCAGTGTCAACATCCCTGAAGTGATCCTTTTACCGCTAGGCAATGGAGAAGAAGTGACGATCCCGTTCTTGGACCTCACTTTCTTAGGGTCTATGGTGTTTTCGTCCTGAGAAGGTGGTGGTAGAGAGATGTTGCTCAGTTCAGGGTCTACTGGAGTAGCACCGCCGTCTACAACCTCGGCATCTTCAAGCTCGTCCCTGTAACTATCGTCTTGGTCCTCTCCTCCGTTTACAGGACCCAGTAGAGGATGAGATGGAGCTGAAGGTCTATAAATGACACTATTGGTCTCTGGAGTGTTGATGGGCTTCCAGATCGATGAGTTATCTCTCGTTCTCTTGATCGGGATCGATCTGTTCGACTCGAAATACTCGTTGTCTGCCTTTCTCTTCAGGTTCCCTGGGGCCCGGAGAGATGGGGTCTGTTGTTGGTTGAGGTTCAACGACGATATACGGTTGGTGACAGCACTGGAGAGCGTACTTGAGGTCTGGAAATCGGACGAGGTAGTAAGGACAACAAGGAGGACGTTGTTCATATCAAACACATCAGCTACCTTGTAATCCGGGTCCAAGTCGCACTCGTTCAGATCTTGAAGTTTCTCGATTTCCATCTTGGTATCATTAGGATACAATTTATCAATCTTCAGCGTGATCTCTTGCACGACTTCGAGCAACGTATTGGATGCTCGAGTCAAAAGCAAGAACTTCTTCGGTTGAGGGACCCCTGAAGGTCCCGGCATCATCGACTTATTGTACAAACTGTTTGAAGGTGTGGTGAACGATGGGACCTGGAACGTGTTGTTCAGAGGCAAGAAAGATGATTGAGCAGACATTGGGATCATCGGATACTTGGCCGCTGGGGGCACTAGCACCACTTGCAATTTGAACATCCCAACTGTGCTATTCTCCTGTCAGTTCTTGCAAGATGTACTGTTTTTACACTATCTCTGGTAAAGACAAAATTTTTCAGCTAGAGGTGAAAAATTATGCAGAAATGTTTTTCTGTACTCATATGATTGATAGAATTGGAGAATTTGCATGGCATGTTCAGTTCAGGTGATTTTGAGCTCATTTAAAAGGCCGGTGTCATTGAGGTGTTAAATTAGAATGTTTGTGTAGTTTTTCTTGTATCTGAATCTGATCGTTGTACGCTGAATTGGTTATTTCTTGTTAATTTACTATCTTGAAAGATAATTTTAATGGTATCGAGCTTTTATGGAGCTGTGTTAGTATTTAAAGGGTGAACTCACCATCAGCCTGGTTTGATATCTTCGGTTCAGTCGAAATTGTGTCATTTTTCATCAAACTAAATTTTTCAAAATTGGGGGTGTTTTCATGTCTTTACCAGCGGTTATCCACCAAATGCGATGTGGTTAACAGTTCTGTCTGTCTCTTGGTGATCGAGTAGCCTTCATCCAGCAACTCTCAGCAAATCTGTATGTCTCCCCCAGTTTTTGAATAAAAGGCTTGACACATCCTTTATCTTGTTTCGAGATGTCTTGTTTAGTTCTAAATGCTTTTTATCAGTTTAAATGTCCCGTCGAGAATCGTATCGAGAATCGTATCGAGTAGCAGCTTCAATGCTTCTTCCTTGTGGCTGTATATCTCAATAACTCTCTCCATGTAAATGCGTTTGAACAGAAGACTTCAGGTTTCAAATAAATGGGTTTCGAGACATCAATGTACGAGCCTCCATCTCGTTATGTATGGAATCTAAGACATTTGGTTCTTGTTCGTTTGACTCCAGATCAGAGTCTTCGTCATCGATGTAATCAGCGTTTGGTCTGAAAATTGGTGGTGGACGTGAGGTCCCTGGCCCCCAGATCGAAATTGAGCCATCAAGAGAACCTGAGAAATATGTAGCTGAATTATGGCCAGCGTAAACTATTGAGGTGGCTCTGTTTTGGTTCAAGACGTAACCACTGGTCTTTGAAATGTTCTTATTGAAACCTCTAGTATTTCTTTGCAGATGATGTTTGTTCAACCTCGAGATCAATCGGCCAGTTTCTAATTCAAAGACAAGTATCTCACCGTTGTCGTTAGGGAACCATAGGTACTCCAATTCTGTCTCTGATTTGGGAGACAAACATGGAGAGATTCTCAGTGGGTGTCTGTTTTTAACGATTGGACCAAAATTCACCATCATGTTGACACCATTAGGAGCTGTAAGGTCCCATACTTTGATTTTATCGTCGTTACCCAGTGAAATGACCTTGTTACCCTGGTTGTTGAACAAGATGGAGTTGATGGTGCCGACATGAGATTTGGGGGAGTTATCGTTAAACTGAAACTTGACACTGGAGATGTCTTTTACAGATGTGGACCTCTTTGACGGCGACACCGTAACATTTGACTCTGAAGCCACATTGAATTGGTCTAGTGAACAAACACAACTCTTAGCACGTCGTATATCCCACAATTTCAACTCTCCATCGACACCTCCCGAGGCAAGGATGTACGGGTCTCTAGGAGACCATCGCACAGAGAGCACTTTGCCTTTATGTGCAGTTAAACTTTGAGCAGTTGAAGTCGAGTTCAAGTCGAGTAATCTGATATGAGAATCACCCATACCAGCAGCTACTAAGGCATGAGTACCTACTGAAGAGACATCTATGTCAAACACTTTGGAGTCCAATGCAAACTTGTGCAGTGAACTAAAGGTGGAAGTGTCCCACACTTGTACAGACTCGTCGAACGAGGCCGATAAGAATAAACCTGTGTCATTGGGCCACCATTTAACTGTTGAAATTCCAAATTTATGATATTTCCTTGGAGCTGAAGCGTGAATAGGGTTCAGTTGGTCTGTTGAAACATCCCAAAGCTTGACACAAGTATCAGCACCTCCTGAAAGAAGAAGATCGTTGGATATGTCTAAAGAGTTGATACCAGACAGATGACATTTCAATGGGAATTGTCCCTCGATGCTCAGTAGACTGCCATACTGGAGCTCTGTTTGGAATAGCTTGAGCTTGGAGAAGGGAATCAGACCTTGTCTATAATCTGTCGCTAATGATTGCATCTCAGCTGTCTTTACCTCTGGTCAGTTCTTACTTGAACAATTGTTATTTCTGATCACCTAAATTCTTGGTGGTGATGGTATGTCAGCTGCTTCACTAGCTCTGGTAGAGATGTCTGATCTGTTGATGTTGTATATGATCTTAACATACAATCACACTTCTAATTGTAATATGCTCTTCTCTCTTGATGATCTTACTCTGATATCTTACTCTGTGAGTAGCCTTATCTAGAGATTTTGGTGCTCTGGTTTGATCGTCTTGGTCTGTCTTGAGTTACTCTTACTGTGCTCTTATACTAGCTTCTCTCTTTGAGTGTATAGTGCAGTGGTACTCAGCGTCTGTAGTACTCTCTAGGATTGATTGTAGCTCTTCACTCACTTTCGCAAACGCTCTATTCTCTGCCAATTACTGTCTTCTTGTATTTGATGCTCTCACTCTTTCTTACCAGCTTCTCTTCTCATACTCTGGTCTCTTTTCCTTAACAGGCACACTCTCGTCCTTTCACTCTTTCTTTACCTTCACTGCTCACTCGCTTCTCTCTTTTCACTCGCTCATCACTCCGTGCGCTCGCGATTACTAGTGGCCACAGGAACAAAACAATCACCTCAAGTAAGCAATATACTAAACACTAAAAATGCCAGCTTTTTTGTTATAAGATAAATATTTAATATGTCGTGTGACACTAGTTGATATATATACAATAAAAATTATTATACTGTGTAGCTGTAAAGATACTTAGTTATACTAAAATGACTATAAATGCTGTTATATCTCACTTGTCAAGCACTTGCAAAGCACTGAGTGGACGTTGAGTAGACAGTAAGCAGAGAGGTTGCAAAGACTTAGCAGACAGTATGCAGAGACGTAGCAGAGACTTAGCAGAGACGTAGCAGAGACTTAGCAGAAACTTAGCAGAAACTAAGCACCATACAACGATACACAGTGTTTGGTAGCCCTAGTGGATAAATAAACACAGGCAGTAAAACAACCATCTCTTAACCTATTCATCTACAACTCGACCCTGTAACGAAGCCACTACATCTACACTGGCTCATAAACATAATATTAATTAACTGACGAATATATATATCCACTCCAATAAATAACCACTTGATCTAGCAAGTTCTACCTCATAGTGTAAAGCGCGACTCTAACAATTAATGGACAACCAACGTGTCCCACCTCCGAGTCACCGACTCATTCACATGATCAACTCTGCTGCTATCGATTCCGAAACGTTGGAAACCGACTCTTGCCATACTGGGAGACTCTCCATGCGTGAGGAAAGGTGCAAGAATGAACTCATCGAAGTGTACAACACCGAGTACACCTGGAGATGCTCAGCGAGAGCATGAATATTAGAAAACGACTTGTACGTTGAATATCCAATGAAGAATAGAATACTACTCAATACAAAACTGAACAGTGCTTGCTCACATGGAGACATCAAGTTGTATGGGAACATGAAATAGAAGTATTCCCAACCTCTCTGTAACTTTGTTGAAATTTTCATCTTCACACCCCGAAATCTCTCGTTTCTATAACTTCCAATTGCAATACGACAATCCCCGACCCCAGGTCTTATATCAATTCAGGTAAAACAACTTTTTAAATGATCCGATTTATCAACCCAAGTAACCGATCTTCCGTTTCTTCCGATCCATTTTTTTTTTTTGTTATGCGCTTATTTGACTCTCTCAAATTTTTCAGGGTTTCATCAACAGTTGCAACCCTGGCGCGAGCGGTTGCAATTGCAACCGAATTTCACTGCAAATTTACCCGCTAAATAGAAACATGTGAATAAAACGAATAGAAATTGCTTTGGGGTTGGCACACTGCGGAATTTCACTTCAAAATCCCTAAATTTCAGCAGCCTGTCAACAGGCTTAAGTCCGCTCAGCGGCATGTCAAAAAAAAACTCTTTTTTTCTTAACCGACTCAGCGGAATATCAATTCTTATATCCGACAATGCAGGTTTTTTTTCACTTTTTCTACACTTTTTGCAAGGTCGAAATCACTTAGATCTTGTTTAGCCACAGATTTAACCACTAAGCCACTGCAGATATTATAGATTGAATTTTTTATGCCACTTTATCGAAATATCAGTAATCTGCTCTATTCTCGTCTCTTAATCTTTCTTTGTTCCACTAGTAAAATGAATGCAAGTGTGAAGATCTTCAGGGGATGTCGATGCTGATAGGTTCCCTTTTGAGAGTGAGTGTGAAGCAGGACCATCTATGACTAGCACAGATGAGGTTTAATCTCAAACTACTAAATGGAGGATGACCAGCATGGTGGTTAGTATGATGGCTAGCATACCGGCTAGCATATCGGTTAGCATATCGGCTAGCATAGCGGCTAAACGTGTCTTAATCAAGTGAGAATGTATGAAGTGCGTTGAAGCTGTCTTGAGCTGTCTTGAGCTACCTTGAGCTGTCTAGAGCTACCTTGAACCGTCTTGAGAGTCAAATAGAGATACCTCAAAATGACTCGTCAACGCAGTTCCTGATCCGTTTCATCATCACAAACACCTGCAACCTTTAAACCAATGCATAGAGTCAAAATAGATAACAAACAAACCATATCAAATCATAAGCTGCTAAAATCTTAAAAGTCATAATTCTTACCAATTACTGATACATATACTGGTTGTCCTGTACTGAAGCCAAAGATAGTTGAATAGTTACAGTCGTTGGTCACCAGTTGACAGGATTTTCACCAGCATATTTAAATGCTTAATCATCACTTGTGGATCCCCAGATCGGCTCTGAACCGAGGAGGTGTATCTCTTGCCGTGGACCGCCCCTTTGCACGAAGTGATTGAATGTTTTCTAGCACGATAGTTGGAGAGCTCGAAGAGCGTTGTGATGTGTGGAGAGATATTGGTGCAGTTTGATGTCTTTTAACAACGATTTGTTTCAGTCTTTGCAGAGTTTGACCAGGTCCTGGATCTTCCATCACCACCTTGAAACCATCCAGATGTTCAATGACTCTACGTGTACGTAATTTGATCGCGTTCTTCTTATCGTGCAATTTGGACTCGTCATCACTGGTGTTATCAACGTTTGGTTTCATCTTGGACCCCATAAAAGCGACACCACGGATCATAGCAGTGTCATCGAAACGAAATCTCGAAATGATAGAATCACTCGAATTATGAAGAGAGGACTGTTGTGGAGTCTCTTTGGTTCGAAGTGTACGTCTTGGACGTCCGAGTCTCTTCGACAACCCTTCCTTGGTAGATGGGTCCATCATTACGAAATTCAACCCACTATCACTACCTTGTGATAAAGGTTGTATCAGCAGAAGCAGCAGGACATGGTGCGACGAAGACGCATCGTCCATCCGGCTCGTCAGAAGCTTCAATTTATTAATCTGCTCAACTTCGTCATTTGCCTTACTGGCATCGTCCGCGTAAAACTCGAAATTACCCCCATGTTTCACGTGTTCACCATCATCCTTGAGTTTGTCCTCTTCAGGGATCTGATACAGTAACACTTTCAACAGTTGAGTCGCTGTGTCCACAGCAATATGATCTTGATCTTCGTTAACGAGCCTATTCTTAGACTTGGCTTGACTACCTGGCACCATCGAGGCTGCGTTAATCTCAGGGTCGATGTTCGAATCCATCGTATCGTGTGTCTTGTTTCTTATTTGATTTGGTACAATTTGAACCTTTGCACCCCGTATTGAATGCCCTTAAACCCTTAAAATTCCAATTCCAATTGATTCGTTCAACTAAATTAACACAATAAACAAATCTGCCTCCTCCGAAAAAGGCAGTTGCCGAATTTGGTATACAAAATTTTTTCTTGCTCTTTTAGTGGCACATCAACTCGATGGCAGACTGAGCAAATTATGATCGAGGGCTCAAACAGCCCCTGATTACTTTTTC
The DNA here is from genome assembly GCA_030569155.1 of Nakazawaea molendinolei. Classification (NCBI taxonomy): domain Eukaryota; kingdom Fungi; phylum Ascomycota; class Pichiomycetes; order Alaninales; family Pachysolenaceae; genus Nakazawaea; species Nakazawaea molendinolei. The sequence goes on from JAJMKB010000006.1 coordinate 225,391, forward strand.
AAGAATTATGATATAATTTTTCAAAAATGTGAATAGTGAGTGAACTGTGTAAGTGAGACAAGATGGATTCTCACAACGAGAGGGTGATGACCATTCAACCCGAGGCTTCTCTTCATTCTCATATAGGACTAGAGTTTATTCTGGAGCCCAGAAGTGGCACCTGTTCCCGTTGTAAAAAGGTCTTTGAGCAAGAGGAAGAGAGATTCTATAAGTTGTGTCCACACTGTCGTGAACTCCAACGTCAGAGATCGAAAAGATGGCAGCTTCGCACGAAAGAGAAGGTGGGTGTCTGTACACGATGTGGAACCAATATACCAGAAGACCAGAACCAGTTTGTGCTATGTCCCAACTGCCGTATCTCGTTGAGATCCAAGAAAGTGTCTCGAGGCCTACTGAGTAAATGTATTCACTGTGCAAGTGCCTTGGATGCAGATTGTAAGTTCAAAGTGTGTGACAGATGTCGTGATAACGACAGATCCAGGAGAAGAAACCTCGAATTGAACGGGTTCTGTGTAAGGTGTGCGAAATCGTTACTGAACGAGGCTGGTAAATCCAAGATCTGTGAGATGTGTAAAGATCGTCGTAACAACCCTAATTTGATGCCCAATGCTAGGATACCCAATATTTTGAACGCTGCGTATAAGCAGGAATACTTGAGACAGGAGAGGAAAAATGATGGTAAAGATGAAGACGAGGACAAAGATGAACATGACGATGACGAGGTGTTGAGCGCTGCAAATCTCATGATTCCAAATTACACATCACACAATTACGACTCACATTTGAATAACGTCAATGTCACTGCCACTCTGGCACTGGTCTTGACCTTGACGGAAGACAATAGTTTGTTGGAGGGGGAATACTTTTCGGTGGATAAAAATTGACATACTTGATTAGCGTAGTTGGAAGTGGGTGACTGGAGTGGTAAAAGTTGTTCACAACTTGTCTTTAGCTGAGCATTGACCGAGAACCAAATCAGCACCAACTCATTACAACTTTTTAGATAGAGCAAATTTAAGGAATTGATAAAACAAGTTTACCGGTGGTGGTACCGCTCTCCAACAATGTAGTTGCTTCTTTGTACTCACTCAAAGGAAATGTCTTGGTGATGTTCACCTTGATACCATTAGCGATCTCATCTCTGAGTTGAGAAGAATATTTTTCCCACTCTTCATCAGAGGCCAAATAGTTGAACAACATTGGTCTCAACAGTTTCAAATTCTTTGGAGTCAATTTGGTGATCAAGAAAGGTGGAAGAGCACCAGAAGCGTTTCCGAAACTGACAAAAGTACCCTTTCTTGCCAAAGAATCGATAGAGATATCAAAAGTGGCTTTTCCAACACCGTCGTAAACAGCAGCTACACCTTTGCCCTCGGTGATCTTCATCACTTCCTCGACAATGTCCTGTTCTTTAGAATTGATCAAGTACTCAGCACCGTACTCTTTAGCCAATTGTAATTTCTCCTTAGTAGAAGCACATCCAATGACATGGGCGCCTCTTGACTCGATCAATTGGGTAAACCACAAGCCACAACCACCAGCCACAGCATGGACCAAGATGTAATCGCCCAGTTTGACATGGTAGGATTCATCGATCAATGTCAAACAAGTCAACCCGTTGATCAAGGAGCCGGCAAATTTAGCCATTGTCTCATCATCGGCGTCCAGTGGGAGTTTAAATATCTTACCGTTTGCCGAGTACTTGGTGTATTGGGCAAAAGTATTAGCACTGAGATAGGCAACCTTATCACCAACCTCGAAATTGGTCACTTTGGATCCAATTTGAGCAACTACACCGGTGGCTTCTCTGCCCAAAACGTAAGGCTTCTCTGAAGGGTAAAGACCCGTTCTGAAATATGATTCAATAAAGTTGATACCAGCGTACTTGTTACGGACCAAGATCTCGTCGTCGTTGATCTCGGGAACCGGGAAGTCCTCTTCGTATCTCAACACCTCTGGTCCTCCGTTCTCTCTAATCAAGATCACTTTCTGTTGTTCTGGAATTGACATTCTAAAATTTATCTACAATTAATTGTTCAGTGTGATACGGTTAAGCAATTGTAATAATAGTTATTTAAATATCAATTTCTCTTGTTACTCAGAAAATACTAAGAAAAAAAAGTTGTGGAGATCTGTGGCTGTCGGCTGAAAAATCGAGCTGAGCTCATCTTTGAGCCGACCTTGGATTTCTCAAGATTCTTCAACTTTTCAGCATAATTAATGCCTTGACTCATCTATGATATACCTAATATGATCTAAGTTTCTGTAGCGATTGTTTGATCTATATAGAGATTGTTTGACCATAGCTTTGCTTTCTGTAACTCTAAGTACTTCTTGAAATCTCGGTAGCTTTCTTGAATCTCTTCAAGTTCTTTGATTTCAAGTCTCTTCAGTCTCTTCGGTCTCTTCAGTCTCTTCAGTCTCTACAGCCTCTTGAACCTCTTAAATCTCTTAAATCTCTTAAATCTCTCAAACTTCTTCAATCTCTTAAGTCTTTTAAATCTCTTGAAAGTCTTCGCTCGATCAAATCAATCAGTTATCTTTAGTCTCACTCTTAGGTTCACTCTTCGAATCATCTTTGTAACTCAGAACTCTGTCTTTATTGGCAGCAGCCGTTAGCACTGTCTGGTGGAACAGACTAACATGTTTCGAGTCCTTTAAGCTCATATTCAGCAAATTTTCGTTCATTGTCCTGAAAGAATCCGAGGTTTTATGGAAATGAATTTCCGACTTGTCGTCGTCGTCCTCTGCGACAAACTTTTGCAAGTTCTTGATTCTGTTGTTCAATCTGACAATCTCGATCACCTGTTTGAGTTTCTGTCTTGCGTTGAACGATTCTTCGATATTAGGAGCCAAATTGACCTTAGAAGCGGTTTGACAAACGCTCACCAACCATTTGTCTTGTAACAGTTCCTCAGCGGTGAGTCTGTTTTGAGGATTTGTCTGTAAAAGTTTCAAGATGAAGAATCTGGCGTCTTCGGTGATATGTGACCAATACCGTTCGTGGAAGATGACTGGATTGTTATCTTCAACTTCGTCGAGGAAATCAGTGACATTTTCTGCCCTGAATGGCGAATAGCCGCACAACAACGTGTATGTAACAACGCCCACGGACCAAATATCACACGGTTTACCGTGACCTACACCACGTAACACTTCCGGAGCCACGTAACCAAAAGAGCCCGCCATCGATGTCAACATCTCGTCTGAAGACTTCAATTTCTTTGCAATCCCGAAATCTGCCAACACTATCGGACTGTCATCCAGGGGAGAAATGTACAACACATTCTCAGGTTTAACGTCTCTATGAACGATGTCCTTGTCATGCAAATAACTGATAGCACTGAGCAATTGATAAATGATCAGTCCGGCATCTTTCTCGGTAAACGACCCTTTCTCGATGATCCGATCGAACAATTCGCCTCCAAGGGCAAGCTCGGTAACTATGTAGATCTTATCTTTAGACTCAAAATAGTCGATAAATTCAACGATATTAGGATGTTTCAACTGCGATAAGAGTTCAATTTCATCCTTTACAGTTTGCACGTTGCCCTTTAAAGCATTCTTCAAGATGATCTTGATCGCCACTTCTCTCTTAGTGCGATTGTCTCGAGCATGTCTCACCACTCCAAACGATCCAGCTCCCAACGTTTTACCAAATGTATAATTCTGTTTCCGGGCGTACGATTCCGGCTGTTTGTTTAATTTACTCAAGATCCGAGATCCGAGCCCACCGTGCCCACTATGTTCTGGCCCTGAATATGGCATTTCTCTCTGGTTTCCTTATCTGTTTTGTGTTGTCTTTCAACAGGTATTTAAAGATCAAGAACCCTGCTGTCATTGCTATTTTTTTTTCTATGCGCCTCGATGAGCCCTTTACGAAAAGCCCTTAAGCGATGACTTTGTTGAGTTATTGAAGTCTGGATAGGTGACACTGGGCTATTTATATTTGGACCCGAACTGAAGCGGTGGTAATTGGAGTGTTTATGAGATGCCAATTGGTGAGACAGTGGGACTTTGATGAGTAAAGTTAATTTGATCTGGTATTGTGTCGCCTATTGTAAGGCTTATTGTACTGCAGCGCAGACTGACTAACTAACTAAGTGACACTAAGCATAGATATGACAGCATTTGCTATTGAGAAGTTTCAACTCAAACAGTGTATCGCAGTGCTTTTGTTGCTTATATCAAATCATATCATCACCTGGTGAAGTGTCTAAGTGTAGTGCACTGGAGGGGAGCTGCAGCAGTAAGTAGTAAGTTAATATGCTATTAAGCTAGTAAACTAGTAAGCTAGTAAGCTAATAAGCTAATAAGCTAACAAGCCAACAAGCCAAAAAGCCAGCTGGTAAGTGAACCTGTATATGAGCTAGCGAATAAGGTAGTAAGTGAGCCAGTCAAATAGTGACCTAGTGAGATAGTGAGAGAGTGACAAAGCTAATGAAACCCATCACACTAACTTCAAAAGATCGTTGAGAACAGTCACCTTCTCGTTAAGTGCTGATAGCTGCAGAACATTGGCGTCGATACTTTGTAAATGTCTTTCTAGCTTTGAAAGCAGTACTTCAAACTGTGGATCAGATACACTCGATAACGGTTCTGCTAAATTGTACACTTTATGATCTGAATTGGTGACAGGTTCAATGTCTCGCACCAATTCGTCTTCTTCGATTCTCTTGGCCAATTGATCATAATATTTGGAGTCGGCATTATAGAATTTCTCATATTTGATCAATTCCTTCTTGAGATAATCGATCTGTTTCAAATTAGACGATAACACCGATTCGAGATACATCTTCTTATTAAAGATAGCTTCCAGATTTAAAAATTGGGTTCCTTTTTGAACAGGAAGTTTCACGTTACGCACCCTCTCGATCAATTGAACCACTAGTTGTTCGATCAAATCTCTAAGACGGTCACGTAGTCTGTCACTTTTAGATGCCTCTAGTACCACTGGCTCGATATAGATATCCAAAATGGAATCTTTAAGCGAGTCCAAAACTACAGGGTTCAATTCCTGCCATAAATGCTGGGCTAATCGCTTAGAGATTCTCTCGTTTCTCGTCACAATCTCAATATCCTGTGGATTGAGTTCATTTGGCATTGATTCTCCATCAGTTTGGGCCGCGTTCAGGCGCTTTTTTCGTGTTATCTCCTTCTCAGTCTCGTCATCAGTCAGCTCTCCTATCAGTTGGTCCACTGTAACCGGTTCAAATGCATCCGAACTCTCATTTGTATCATCTTCAATCACCTTCTTTACACGCTTCTTTCTCAATGGCTTGGTGACCGATTTCGTCCGTTTTTTAACCACTTTACTCGGTGTCTTCACCACTGGCTCCTTCAACTGCTCTACAGACTCGCTAAACAAGTCTGAAGTCGCGTTCTCGTCTAAAATTTTATTCTTCTTCACCACCTTTCTCATTATCGCTCTTCTATTATTTGTGTACATTTATTTCTATATAAAAAAAAAACATCCCCAGAAATATTTCAAGTTATATATCAAATCATTAAATAGACAAAGATGGCTAGCGATCTGGAGCTCAGAGGCAGCGTTTTGGCCAAAGTGAACGAGTTCCTTCGAACTGAAGATGATCTTGTCAAGTTGCCCAGTGTCAAGAAGTCCTTGATGAAGGAATACGATTCTTTGAACAACAGCTTGAATCTCGAGAATGGACGCAATTTGAATGCCATATTGAATGGGTTAAACAGCTTGACCATGTCGGAGTCCAAGTTCAAGACGTTGATGGAGAAAGTGCAATTGCTCCAGAAATACCGGTCACAGATATCTAACTCGATCCAGGGTTACGATATGATCAAGAAGTTGGCCCAATTGAACGAGAATTTCGATGAGATCCAGTCAATGTATGACATGTTTTCTCAATTCAAAGAGCTGCTAGATCAGCTCAATTATATGATAGACGACGAGTTGGCCAATCAGATTTATCCAGACTCGAAAGTGTCGTCGCTTTTACCCATCCATTACGAGTTGACCAAATTGCTCGATTTCAAAGACAAGATCGAGAAGTACTCTCTGAATTTATACTTTGATGATCAAAAGACGATCCGTAATTTCCTCGGCAACTTGGACAAAGTGGTGGAGAAATTCAACCATTTGTTACAGGAAGTCATCAGTTGTTCCATTGAAAGTATAGGCGAGAATAATCTATCACTTGTCATCAGGTTGGTGAAAATTATCGAATATGAGGAACGAGAGGACTTGAAGTTGTCAATTGTACAGAACTTGATCAAAGAGAAAGGAGACCAGAACAAGATCTTGTTGAAACATTGTACGAGGACTCAGAAGAGAGACTACTATGATCTCTTCTTAAAAGGTATCGAGTCTAACATTAAAGAGACTTTTGATAATTGTTTAAGCGCATTCGAAGATGATCGATTTGGGGTGTTGACACAATTGGAATGGGTGTATGCTGATCTTAGTAAAGTTTATCAATTCCAAGATCAACTTTTCCCAAAGAGATGGAAGATGTTCAAAGTTGTCTCTCAATTGTACTACAAATACCTCAACAGGATCATTACCGATTTGATCGAGTTGGAACCTGAATCCATAATAATATTGGACATCCTAGCCTTTGATAGAGAACACCAGGACAAGATGAAAGAGTACTTTCAGATACCAAAAGAAGAGAATATCTCTATCATTGGGGAAGAGAATAAGGAAACCTTGTTGAAAGACTACTTGAATTTGATCACCTCCAAGACTGATGGGTGGATGAACACCATTCTCAAGGTGGAATCGGACTTGTTCTTGACCAGATCGATACCACCGGACACCGACGGGGAAGGGTTGTTCTTCTTACAGGACTCGAAATCGGTTTTCCAGATGTTTTCACAAGAAGCGGAGTTTGCTGCTGGTTCAGGAGAGCTGAAGATCTTGATCGGTGTTATAGAGCATTTCGTCAAGCTTTTAGTTCAAAGAAGTGAGTTCTGGCAAAAGATGATCACCAACGAGTTACTGAAGTACCATAAATCTTTGCAAGAACCTGATTTCGAGATAAATGGAGGTTTTATCGAGTATTTGATCGCAGTAGGTAACGATCAGATCAACGGATGTGATATCATCGAGTCGTTGAGTGGGAAGTTCTCGAACTACGTCTCTTCCAAATACAAAGAACAGATCAGATCCAATATGAACTTCATCATTGATAAATCGATCGATGTCAGTGAAGTGGTTAAGAACACATTATTGGATTTGATCCAAACAGATCTATCACCAATCTTTGATAAGATTTTCACCAAAGTTTGGTACTCCACCGGAGATGATTTGATTAAACAGTTGACCAGCACATTACAAGAATATTTTGAAGAGTTCAAAGTGGAATTGCATAAAGAGATCAACGAGCTGATTGTAGAAGACTGTTTCATCAACACTGTCATCTTGGGATACTTGCATCAGTTGAAGAAGTTACCCAAGTTTAATATGAAGAAGATCAATGACTGTTTAAGACGTGATATCGAAGCGTTATACGGGTTCTTTCAAAATTATTTACAGTCTGAGTTGATCATCTACAATTTCCGTATCTTTGAGATCATTTTCGAGATCCTTGATGATTTGAAAGATGAACAGTTGATAATTGAGAAATTCAACGAAGTGTATCTTCAAGATTTCAACGATTTTAACATCAAGCTCTTAGGAGATATATTGAAGAATGGAGGTATGAGCGATAAGAAAGTGATGTTGATTTCTAATGAATGTGAGATGAACCAACAAAAATTACTTACACTGATAGGAGATGATCTGAATGTGTCATTCATGTCCAAATACTAAAGGAAGTGATATCATAGACATAAGGTGTGGACTGTTCTAATTGATGATCAGATCAAGACAGCTACGATTTATAGAGGAAGAGTACCAACAAAATTAGCACATTTTGCACTACAAGTAGTGTTTATAACAAGATTTGTAAGTTAATAGAGGCTTGCAATAATTCCAGAGAGGTTTTATCATAGTGAGCAATAGCTACTAAGGTCCTACATTAAGTGAGCACAGATAGAGGTTCAAGTTAACTTGTAGTGAGTTTGGAGATATTAACAGATATTAAAATTTAATTTCACAACCTCGGCTTATCCTGGTCTCACTACTTGTTAGAATTCACTTTAAAACACATCTAAAGCTCTTTTTCTAATTGATCTTTCTCACTATAAAAAAACGTTAAAAAATGGACCCCTTTTCCCTTTTATAGTGAAAAATTCAAATGCACGTGCGTGCTGTAGAAAAAAAAAAATATTAAAGCTATTATAAAATCTGTTAAGTTGGAGATAATTGGTGATAGCTCAGTGATACTTTTGTGCCTTGTTATTGACCATTTAAACATAGAAAACAAGTCTCTATCAGAGTGATAATACAAACAGTTTAATATATTACAGCCATCCAGACTCAAAATGTCGTCAGCTCCCTTGTTACAATCAGCTCCAGGAAAGAGAATAGCGTTACCAACAAGAGTGGAACCAAAAGTGTTCTTTGCCAATGAGAGAACTTTCCTCTCATGGTTGAATTTCACAGTCATATTGGGGTCTCTAGGGGTTGGCTTGTTGAACTTTGGTGATAAAATCGGGAGGATCAGTGCTGGTATCTTCACATTGATCTCTATGGCCACGATGTTCTACGCCTTGGTAACATACCACTGGAGGGCCAACGCTATAAGGAGACGTGGAAGTGGGCCATATGATGACCGTTTCGGTCCAACGATGTTGTCTATCTTTTTGTTGGTTGCCGTGATAATCAATTTCATCTTGAGAATACAGGCTTGATGCTATAGCTTAGCTATGGCTGTACTTCTTTAACTTATAAGCATGGAGCTAATAAGGTGCAAAGCTTGTCAACTAATCAAACACTTAGCTATTTAACTTATCAGCTAACCAGCTAACCAGCTAACCAGCTAACCAGCATCATACTTGCTCTAATCTTCAATTCATCACAGTATCTATATAAAACAAACTGTCTCCATACTTTATGATAACAGAAAAGTCGTGTATTTTGTATCAATTTAGGACCTCTTGACTAGTGGTTTGACTTGAAGGTCTGTTGATAGTTTCGAACTGTTGAGCTGAGCCTTTATGGATCAAGTCTATAGATGAGTTGAGACTGTGTAGTTCAATTGCAATTATACTGAGAATTAGCATTCAAGTGACATTGTAGTTAGTTTAATAGGTTTAGTGTATCTGTCTCAGAGTGTAGTCTCAGAGTAGTGGTGATTTGGTGGTGGGGGTGCTGGCCCTGAGAGCTATGAGAGCTCTACCAGCTTCACTTGTGCCCAATTACTATTCTGATAGTGTTTTAACTGTTTTCTTATAGCATATCACAAGTCAAGTGACTGAAGTTGGGTTTTGACGGTGAAGGTAGTGCTCATTGTACAATTATACCAGTAGTGGGCAAGTGTGTCGTAGCAGTACAACGCAAACACACTAATTGTGTACCCACAGCCCCACAAAATCTAGCAAATGCTCTAAAACTGGTTACAGATTTGTTGCAACTGGTCATCCTATATGAATCCAGGTATAATTTAACATCAACTTCACCTCACCCACCTCGATCTGTATATTGAAATATCCATCTTTAGTCTCATCCCATACATTACCAATGACATTACTTATATCAGTAGGTTGGTTCTCTACCACTGTGACACTGGTGACATATTTGTATTTGGACGATTTCTCCATAGATTTGGCCAATACCGGTTTGATCAAACTCGTTTGCAAATCCAGTACATCAATTGATGAGTTGTCTATCAATTCGATCAAATCATCTACTGTCACAGGCTGATATGTATTAGTAAGTTCTTTGTGATCCTCAATTAATTAAAATGTACTCACTGATTTATCCAGAGACGATTGGCTCAATATTTTAGTACTCATTATCGCTCTTACTACTTGGTATCTAAAGCCATCAAATTCCTTGAGCTTTTGAAGCTTCTCTTTTTTTTTCAAGGAAAGTCGTGTATTTATTACCATTATCACCCCCATACCACTAACTATGAGATCTGTTCTTTAAACGGCTCCCCTTATTCAAACTTAACTAGTTACTCAATTTTTTGGAACAAAGACAAGATACGCAAGAGGAAAGAGATGATTGAGATGAATAGAGGGTAAACAATTTGTCTTGTAAAAATTCAATCTCAATAAACACATGAGACTCTTTTTGAAATTTCTCCAGCAGAAGTGAATAGTCGTGCATATATCACCAATATGGGCTAGGTGAGACACGAAGATCGCTCTAGGTAGATCAGCTTGGCAGTGTGTCTCAGAGTTGGTGTTTCAGTTGTGTAAGTTATGATCGACTATGTCTCAGTTGTCTATTTCGTCCTGTCTCACTTTGTTGAAATCTCATTCCAACTTGAAAGCCCAGAGCTAGCTCACTACTCCACAACTGCTCTGCCCTAACGTCTAGCTTACATTCATAAAATGCTCCCCACATAATCTACTCCACCTCTCGGTAATGCCTATTACCGGACTCGGAGTACACAACGTTCAACTCACGCCGAGCCTCTGCATTTGATCGGCACCGGATTCCCTCATCTGTGAGCCGTGCCAATGTTAAGATCCTCTATATACTTCCTCATGCAGCTCTTCTAGCAAGGATTTCCCCACCTTTATCGAAACAGATCGACTAAAACCTGACGTATCAGCTATTTTGCTAAGAAATGATCTCCATAGTCACACCGCCCCTTGTCTTGCAAAGCTCAAGCAAACGTGCTAATAACCTGGTGAAATTTACTACGTAATGCCATTTGACACCCCAAAAGAGGGGTAATCGCTTAAAAAGTTAAGCTGAGCCCCACTATTCCTGTAGGTCCGAAAAAAGTTTTTCCTTTTTTTCTAACGGTGCATAAGAGGGGTTAGCGCATGCAAAAGAGGGGGGGTTAGCCCTAGTAAAGAGGGGGGTTAACGCTGATAAAAGTGTAGAGACAAGAAGAGGAGCTGCTCCACTTTGAGATGCACATGGGCTCTGTGCACCTTGTCCGGTCCTTTCCACACCCCATGTATATAAATACCATCTCTTGTCCCTCTAGAAGTCCTCTCTTCTCTCGATTCAGTGAAAAATGATACAATTAAGAAGTGTAACCAGAATTCCAGTCCAAAGACTGTTGAAGCTCTCTACTATCAGATACTACTCCAGTATCCCATTGAGTGTCCCTATCACCTTGCCAAACGGGGTCACTTACGAACAACCAACTGGTTTGTTCATCAACAACGAGTTTGTCCCATCTCATGAACATAAATCTTTTGAAGTCATCAACCCATCTACTGAAGAGACTATCTGTGAAGTCTCTGAAGCTAGAAAATCCGATGTTGATGCTGCCGTCGAGGCTGCCTCTGAGGCTTTCGAAAACTCCAACTGGGCCACCCAAGACCCAATTGAGAGAGGTAAAGTCTTGAGCAAATTGGCCGACTTGATCGATGAGAACAGAGAATTGTTGGCTAACATTGAAACTATGGACAACGGTAAATCTTTACTCTGTTCTAGAGGAGATGTCACCTTGGTTGCCAACTACCTTAGATCTTGTGCCGGTTGGTGTGACAAGATCAATGGTTCCTTGATCGAAACCGGTAACACCCATTTCAACTACACCAGACGTGAACCTTTGGGTGTCTGTGGTCAAATTATTCCATGGAATTTCCCATTGTTGATGTGGTCTTGGAAGATCGGTCCAGCTTTGGCTACCGGTAACACTATTGTCTTGAAAACTGCTGAACTGACTCCATTGAGTGCCTTGTATCTGGCTAAATTGTGTGTTGAAGCTGGTATTCCAAAAGGTGTTGTTAACATTGTTAGTGGTTTCGGTAAAATTTGTGGTGAAGCTATCTCTACTCATCCAAAGATCAAAAAAATTGCATTCACTGGTTCTACTCTGACCGGTGTCCAAATCATGAAACTGGCTGCCGAGTCCAACTTGAAGAAAGTCACTTTGGAATTGGGTGGTAAATCTCCAAACATTGTTTTCAACGATGCAGATATCGCTAAACTGGTTAAGAACATCGCCGTTGGTATTTTCTACAACTCTGGTGAAGTCTGTTGTGCCGGTTCCAGAATCTATGTTCAAAGCGGTGTCTATGAAAAGGTCTTGGAAGAATTCGCTAAATATGCTAACGACTTGAAAGTCGGTAACCCATTCAAGGAAGACACTTTCCAAGGTGCTCAAACTTCTCAAATGCAATTGGACAAGATTTTGAGTTACATCAAGATCGGTCAAGAAGAGGGTGCTAGATTGGTTGCTGGTGGTGAAAGAATTGGTGACAAAGGTTTCTTCGTCAAGCCAACTATCTTTGCTGACGTCAAAGAGGACATGAGAATCGTCAAGGAAGAGATCTTCGGTCCAATTGTCACTGTTTCTAAATTCGAAACCGTCGATGAAGTTATCAAGATGGCCAACGACTCCGAGTATGGTTTGGCTGCTGGTATTCACACCATTGACATCAACAAGGCTGTCCACGTTGCCAGTAAAGTTAAAGCTGGTACCGTCTGGATCAACACCTACAACGACTTCCACCAACTGGTTCCATTCGGTGGTTTCAACCAATCCGGTATTGGTAGAGAAATGGGTGCTGAAGCTTTGGACAACTACACCCAGACCAAGGCTGTCAGAATCGGTATTGACCAACCAAAATTCTAAACAATCAAATTATATAATATTCTGCTAAAGCATGGAGCTTACGATATATGTACCAATATATTTATACTGTCATATTCTATGAATTTGTAATGACGAGATAAATGTCGTCGCCTTGTCAACTAGAGATATTTTGAAATTGAGCCGTCCTGGCCTCTTCACATCAATTAAATAAACGATTGGTCTCATCACATCTAGGTAAAAGTAGCGGTATCCCTTTTTTTGAGGTCGTGTCAAGCCGCACAATCCTGTCTCAATTTAAAACCGCCCCGATTTACCTAAATCAAAACTAACAATCCAACGCTCGAGAATAGAAAAAAAAAAGTGTGACTGGCATTTCAAACCATGACTCGAATTACGCACCCACTGCGCGTACTTTTCATCACTAATATCTTCCAGATTCGACCTGCGCAGTATGAAAAATCTCATTTTGATATTCAACTCACGACTATTTTCTTCTCACTGTGCGTTGGACTGGGATGGTGAAGAAAAAAAAGAGTTTTTCTTCACATTTTTTACTCTCGAGTATTCAGAAATATCAGTAATCGAACAAAATGGTATGTAGAATAACTGGGATGATGTATGGAAATGATGTTGTTTTGTAGTTTATCGTAGTCTGTGATGACAGCGGTACCAGATATACCAACAAAAGGTGAAGGGGACCGATGAAACAAGCGTTGATCAGAAGAGTGAAAAATTTGTCCGAATATAAAGAATGAATAACCAACGAGTGAAAGATGAGCAAATGAGCTCAGAAGGGCCACTAGGCAGCCATGCTCGATCAAGCAGCTCCACAATACCACAGCACATGACCATTTCTAATCCCATAGATCACCATAATTCATAATACTAACCCAATTTATAGAGTGACGCTGTTACCATCAGAACAAGAAAAGTTATTTCCAACCCATTGTTGGCTAGACGTCAATTTGTCATCGATGTCTTGCACCCAAACAGAGCCAACGTCTCCAAGGACGAATTAAGAGAGAAATTGGCTGAAATCTACAAGGCTGAAAAAGACGCTGTCTCCGTCTTCGGTTTCAGAACCCAATACGGTGGTGGAAAATCTACCGGTTTCGGTTTGATCTACAACTCTACCGCTGATGCCAAAAAATTCGAGCCAGCTTACAGATTGGTTAGATACGGCTTGGCCACCAAGGTTGAGAAGGCCTCTAGACAACAAAGAAAACAAAAGAAGAACAGAGACAAGAAGATCTTCGGTACCGCTGCTCACCACCAAAAGAAAGTTGCTAAGAGAAATGCTGATTAAATGTAATGTGTTTATCATAAAGGTTTCATTCTTTTTTGGTTATTCATGTTAATTTATAATTCATTAAAATAAATAACTAAAAATATCAATTTGTACATTGTTAAGTAGTTGTAGAGGGGGAGGTAAGGGTAGTGCAAATCAAGTCAAAGCTTGATGCATCTCAGGAATGATGACAGTGGTTACAGAGAGCTTACAGAAGGCATACGGAAAGCTCATACAAAGCTGAAAGCTTACAAAATGTACATATAAAATGTTAGTATAATATAAGACTGGTGCAAAACAAACTACAAAACATAAGATCATGGAAAAAGATCAAACCAGAAGCTTTTCACACTCCACCTCCAATTTCTTGAACTTCTTCTCCAACTCTGCCAAATCTTTGTTCAACTTAGCTCTTTCATCCTGGATGTTCTTAGCCCATTGTTTGAAACGGTCTTCTTCGTTCTTGACTTGTTCAGCAAAATATTGTTTCAAAGCCTTCTCTTCTTCCAAGAACTTAGGATTTGTAGTTCTTCTCTCCAACAACATCGAGTTTCTCTTACCGTCCTCACCACCTTCACTCTTCTCCAATTTAGCACTTCTGTAACTCTCATAGTGCAATTCTTCGGTGGACAATATCAAATCCAACATGTTAGTTCTCAATAACAAACTTCTCAACTTTCTGAAATCACAGTGTTGATCGTTCTCTACTTCTACAGTTCCCCATGGGTATTTTCTTCCCTTGACAAAGTTCCCTGGTGAAATTTCAACATCCTCCTCGGAGCCAATGACTGCAAAAGGCATACTCTCGATCAACTGCTTGGCGTGATCTGAGGCTGCCTGGTCATCGATCTCAATAGGTGGTGAATAGATTCTAATGTCTTGCAGTTCGATGATGGATCTTATTCTATTTTTAAACTCCAACATCTCGCTTGGAGACAAGGTGTCTGCCTTGGCGATCACTGGAACCAAATTGACTCTTGTACCCAATCTTTTCATGATCTCCACGTCTAAAGGCTTTAAAGAATGCCCAGTAGGTCTAATAAAATACAAACAGGCGTGTACTCTCAAATCGTGCTTCTCGGATCTAAGTGGTTGTTGTTCCTGTCTCATGAAAGAGTCGTGTTGATCGTCGAGGAAATCGACAATAGGCTGCCACGAGTTCTTATTATTCACGTTATCACCAAATCCTGGAGTGTCGATGACGTTCAACTTCAAGTTGAAGTTCTTCTCCTCTAATTCAGCTCTGGTAATCTCGATCTCCACAGTCTTGTGGATCCCATTTTTGTGTCTCATCGAATGGTCTCTCTGTTGTTTCAACGTTGTTTGGAATAAAGTGTTGATAAACGTTGTCTTACCCAACCCGGACTCTCCAGCAACCATCAAGGTCAACGTGGCCCCGTTCTGAGACACGATCTTGTATCTCTGATTAGGCAAATTTGCAATTCCAATTGGTTCAACCATCTCGTGCTTGTATGTCTCTTGAAATCAACAACTGTTAAATCGTTGGCTGTCCAAAACGCGTCTTCAAATTAAAAATAAAAATAGTTCCTGAACAGCCCTTGTTCCTTTTTTTGGTAATGAACAAATAGTCGTGCATATTATACTCAAGTTAGCCGGATCGGAATCAGGGGCTGTTCAACGTCTACTCAGTCTCTCTCTCTCTCTCTTTCTGACTGATTTTTCATATCAAAGACACAAAAGACTTGCAAGTGACTCAAGAGATAAAGACAACAACAAAGTAAAGAATGTCTGGGAAATTGGTTCTTTCACCTTATATCAAGTTGTTACTTGAGAAACCTGAATCGTTCACAAAAGAAGATTTGAGTCAAGTGTTAAGAGACATTGTCAATGGATTGGCCAGTGAAGTTCAGGTAGCTTCATTTCTTACGGCTTTGAGAATGACAGGGTTAGATCATAAGCCTGAGTTCATTGCCACTGCTGCAAAGACCATCTTGGAGTTTAGTAATGTGATAGAAGCAGATAAAGTGAACTCGAAAGGATACATCGATATTGTGGGAACTGGTGGTGATGGTCAAGACACTTTCAACGTTAGTACATCTTCCGCTATTGTTGGTGCTGGTATGGGTCTTGACATCTGTAAACATGGAGGTAAACTGGCTACATCGTCCTCAGGTGCTGGTGATTTGATGAAATATCTCGGAATAGATTTGTTCAAAGTGACCAATGCCACAACTCCAGCTATCGTGGCAGATTCCAAATTCTGCTTCCTCTTTGCTCCAAGTTTCCACCCTGGAATGGCCAAAGTAGCTCCAATCAGATCTCAATTAGGAATACCGACTATCTTTAACATTTTAGGCCCCCTTTTGAACCCAATTCCCTTGAGAGCTAGAATCATTGGTGTATATACAGAGAATCTCGGTCAAGTATTTGCTGAAGCAGTACTCCTGATGGACAAGATGAGTAAACGTCCAATTGGAAATACAATGATCGTCTGGGGTGAAGTTGGGTTAGACGAGATCTCTCCAATTGGTAAATCCAAAGTATGGAAAGTTGATCCAGAGACAGAGAATATCTCTGTCTTTGAAATCGAACCTTCTGACTTTGGATTGCAAGAACATTCTCTTGACTTGGTCAAAAGTGGGACCCCAGAACAAAATGCAATTAAATTGAGAAGCATTCTTAGTGGTGATTTTGCTAAAGGTGATCCTCTTTTAGATTATATCTTGATGAACAGTGCTGCTTTGGCTGTAGTGGGAGGTATAGCTAAAGACTGGAAGCACGGTGTTGAATTAGCAGAGCAGTCTATCAACAGTGGTGAGCTGTTGAAAGCTTTAGATACTTTTGTGGATGCTGTTAAGCTGGTTAACTAGTTAAGAAGTACGATTCTATGCTACATTGGTCGACTACACTGACTGACTACAGTTATCGTACTTTTTACTCATTTACAGTACTCTGCTCATCGGACCACATCTGGTGAATCACTTCTACAAAAGCAAGAAAAAATTCCATATCATTTTGAATTTTATCATCACCACTATACCATCCAAGTCACATCCAACACACCGTTCCACATGTCACATCATCCAATTAAGTATTTTTTAGACATATAGAGACACTGATACAGAAATCAACTAAGCTCATCTGAAGAAAAAAAAAAGTCGTGTAAATGCGCGTAATACCTCTGTAAACAAAGAAGGTAAACAAAGAAAAAATATTTGGGGTCCCTGGATCACAAAGAGATTAGTATTAAAGATCAATTAAAAGAAAAATAGAGTCTTACTCAAGGGGATTCCAGAGGTATTGATAGGAATCTGACGCCATTTTAAAGGAAATTGAAGATGTTTGGTGGGCGAAGGCTCATTGGAACGCCTAATGACCAGAAGGTACAGAGAAATAGAGGGCTCGACTTCACCCCTATTGGTGAAGATGAAGGGTACGAAAGACCTGTACGTGCAGAGAACAACTATTCTCCTTTGCAGAGCAGGAATTATGGGCTGAACAGATCACCAGTAGCGGATCTCACGATGCACGAGTCCTTGTTTGACAACACTTCTCATAGCTTTGATACTATAGGCTCTGAAGAACCAAGACGGGACTGGAATCCCAACTTGAATTTTTTAGATGATATAGGGAAACATAGTGGTGGTCGTGATGATGGTGGGATAGATTTTGTGTCTGGCACCAACCCTTTGAAAAGACAGCAGGACAATGCCTCTAAATTGCAAGAGGAAAACATCAATTTGAGGGTACGATTGGCTACTTTGTCCAAGTATCTTGGAGATAAACCTCAGGACACGAGAGATTTGATCGACCAGAACATTGAGTTGAAACAAACCATGATGCAAATGAACTCGAAATTGGACAGTTTGAACAGCTATATCAAAGAATTGGAGGACCATAGTCTGGAAACTAACAAGGAAAACCAATTCAATCAGCAACTCCAACAGCAACTCCAGCACAACAACTCCAATTGGAACCTGCAGTTGAAAAATGCAGAAATGGTGTCACAGAATTACAAATCTGAAGTTGAAGATTTGAAGCATGACAATGAAGTGTTGAGTAGTCAAACACAGAAATTACAAACAATGATTGACCAATTGAATCAAGAAAACGATCAGTTGAATCGGGAAAT
This sequence comes from Nakazawaea molendinolei, assembly GCA_030569155.1. Lineage (NCBI taxonomy): Eukaryota > Fungi > Ascomycota > Pichiomycetes > Alaninales > Pachysolenaceae > Nakazawaea > Nakazawaea molendinolei. The sequence continues at coordinate 243,362 of JAJMKB010000006.1, forward strand.
TGATCAATTACACCAAGACATCGAACTGAAAGATGAACAGCATCAAAACTCTGAGAAACACCTCGTTTCAGATCTCCAGAATGAGCTCTCAGATCTGCAAATGCAGATCCGTGAGAAAGATTCGATGATAGACGAGTTGGAGGACGCTATCAACCAATTGAAATTGGAAAATCAGGATCTCGAACAAAACATGAGACTTTTGAAACAGAATCTGCAATCTTTGAGTAATCACGAACAAGATCTGGAACACGAGATCTCCAAGTTGAAAGGTCAGATCAAAAATCTTCAAAGCTCGGAGTTGAAAATGATAGACGAGAACGAGGCTTTAGAAAATCAGGTCTCTAAGTTACGTCATCAGATCCAGCAAGATGAATCATATATCACAGAACTGAGAAATCATATTGAAGAATTACAGGACAGAATCTCTAAACAACATGGTGACAATGATTATATTGATTCTCTTGAAAAGGAGAGACGCAAATTGTACGATCAATTGAGTTCAAGTGAAGATCAAGTACTGAAATTGGAACGTAGTTTGAACGATGCTAGATTAGAGATCAAATCGTTGTTGAAACTGAAAGATAACAAAGATGACAGTCTGTTGAGATACAAAGAGTTGAGTGAATCATTACAAAGAGATATCGAACAACTCAAACATGGTCTTCGTGATCAGAATCGGTTGATAAATGAGATCGAGGAGTTGAAATCTCAATTGAGAAAGTCTCCTACACCAGTAACCCAATCAAATCCTTATCTCGAACAAGAATTGAAAAGATTATCGAGAAAGAACGACGAGTTACAGCATGTTGTCGATTCTATGACAATGAGCAGCGAGTCCAATTTGAAAGATGTCGTAAGAGAGAACAATAAGTTGAAACAGATACTCGAGTCTAGGGAAGATGATATCGAGAGATTAAGTCAAAAGATACATGATTTAACTAGAGATTCAAAGATGAATATGTTCAACGAAGACGATGAGAAATTGGAAATGATGAAAGAGATTGGGAAGTTGAAACAAAAGATCAATTTGAGCAATATCGAAAAGGATAACTTGAAAGAGGAATATATGATGAAACTATCGATCATTCGTCGTCAGTTACAGAATGAGTCCAACTCCTCGATAATAGGAGCATTAGAAGATAAACTTGAGCAAACTCTTCGGTCCAAAGATGAGATGTTGATCAACCTCTCGAACAAACAACAGGAGTTGGATGAGTTGACGTTGAAGAACTCTAAACTAGGCAAAGAAAATAAAGAATTGGAGAAAATTATGTTTGCACTTGAAGAGAATGAGACAAGACTCGATTCTGAAAACAAGAAGTATCTGCGGGATATCCAGGATTTGAAGAGTAAATGTCAACGATTAATGGTCAAAGTGAAAGAGCAGCCTGAAAATAAAGATTCTTTACAAATGAGATTAGATGATGCTAATCAGGAGATAGATCTCTTGACATCTAAATACGTTGATCTCCGGAGAAATTTGACCGAGAAGATCGATAAGTTGGAGACATCGAAGAGACAATTGAAAACCAAGTTGATGGAAATCTCTGATAGAGCACCTCAATTACCGACACCTGTATCATCACCAAGACCTAAATCGAATATCGAAGAGATTGAAGTGAAATTGTTGAGGTTGAAATTACATGAGAATCAGATGAAGATGAAAGATTTACAAAACTACAACAAGATACTCAATACATCGATCACAAAAACCAATCAGTTGATCCGGGAGAATATTAGTAAATTGGATGATCAGATACTCGATACCTCGGCATCGGATATGTTTGAGAAATCGAGAAGAAAGATAAGTTTCAGAGTGTTGGCCAAGTTTGTCCTTGCCAACGTGAAATTACAAAACAGGTTGAAAGAGCAGGCTTTGAACAAACAATATCAGAGCACTCTTTCTAAGCAATTGAAATGGGAAAAATTGGACAAGTTTTAGTCTTGGGGGTGTCTGTGGAGTAGTGTAACAAAGATGTATAATACAAAAAACGGTAGATTTGAGATTTGTGACACGACCACTATGAGGGTGGTTTTACTTTTTTTCTTCCCCTGTTACGCTCAAGCGTGTGACAACCGGCTTGAGATTACGAAGCGTGGAGCTTTTTATAAAAAATAACCTGCTTTATTGATTAAACTTGAGGGCGGCTATATATATCCAAGGACTAGCAACGAACTCAAGAGAGAACAAAAAAGAAAGAGTAAAAAATGAGGAGTATAAGCGAAAGGGTAGAGAAGAAATCAAACGGCGTATTTCTTTGTCCACTCTTTAGCGGTAGCCTCGTATTTGGCTCTATCGTTCTTATATACGTTGGCGATATCCGGAACTAAAGGATCATTTGGGTTTGCGTCTGTTAACAAGGAGCAGATGGACAACAACACCTTGGAGATTGTCAAGGCTGGAGACCACTGTTCTTTCAAGATATCGAGACAGATGTTACCGTTGGCGTTGATATTTGGGTGGTAGATCTTGGTTGTGAATTGTATCTTTGGAGGCTTGAAAGGGTAGTCGGTAGGGAAATGGATGCTCAAGAAGAAGACACCTCCAGCGTATGGAGAATCTGGAGGACCCATTATACTGGCTTGCCAGTGGAACAAATCATCACCGACTGGACCTGCTGAACACGAGGAAGGAGGGTCTCTTCCTAAATCGATCAATTCTTTATTGATTCGCTTTGTCGACATTGTTGCTATAGGGGATTATGTGAAGTGACTTGGGCCTGTTGAGTATGAGATCTTAATATTGAAGACTCGAAAGAGACGGGTTCAAATCAGATGGATCGATGCTAATATGAATGGAATTAATTTATAGATTGGTTCGATTACGTCTAACAATCTAAATTTAAATAACAGGTATATGGGCAAAGAAAAATTACAAGCCAGTATTTTTTTTCTCTCTCTCTCTCTCTCTCTCTCTACCTTGTCTTTGACGAGAGAGTTACCCGGCCTTCCCGGGTTTCTAGAAATTCCATGAATCGAGTGCACGACTTTTTGTAATTGAGTGCTACACGACATTTGTTTAGCTAAATATACACTACCTTTTAATTACCCCATTTTAATTTGTGGGACTGAGTGAGGGTAAATAGGGGCTGCGCGGAGTGGCATAGATAAAATAGCGATGGACCTGTAAGTGGTAAGTCAGGGTTGCCGAGCACGCAGGGGGGTGTTGTTGATATATATCTTCAGCCTTAAGAAACCAAATGACACATTGACGAGAAATAGAGCAGGAATCGCAATTAGAAGAATTAGACATGAATGGATTGTGATGGGTTCGAGAAATGCATTGACGATCATCCCTAATGATTGCAGAGTGATGACCAGTTTCCCACTCGTACTGAATGGGTCTTTGGACATACATTTCTCCCATTCGATACATTGACCTCGTACTGCTGGCACCACAGTATCCTTAAAACATTTGTTGAGCTCGAAATTCTCACGACATAGTGCTATATCGATGGTAAGGTCGTGGATTTTCTCATAGAATTTCAGATCGACATCTGCTTTAATACCTGAAACCAATTGGAACGTTATGTAGAAACTGTACATAGTGGCGATAAAATTGGTGAGAGATTGAAGATTAGTTGATATTAAGTATTGAAGGTTGTTGAATTCTGATGTAGATGGAAGTGAGAGGGTTCCCCCGCTTGTATTTTGTGCAGGTTGTTGGGTCTCTGGATTTCTTTGAGGTCTGGCATCGGGACTGGCATCGCGATGGATAACTGCATTCACCAGTTGCAGTGGGATATTTATGCGTAGTGCAGTTAAATGTGCATCAACCTCCTGTGTTCTCCTTCTCTGTCCGCTGTCAGATTCATTAGATGCTGGAGATGATTCAGTTTCATCAAGTGTTTCTTCGGTACGTTGTAATAGTTTCAGAGCTAAGTGAGCTCCTAAATCGGTAGGTGAGCAAAGAAGGCTTTGTATCGAAGACTCAGAATGAGATGTATCTGGTTTCTTTCCACTTGCAGTATCTTGCAGTACTTGTTGTACTTGGTCCTGGTTATCTTGTTGCAGTAGTTGCTGCTCATTATGAGTCTGTGAATCTACGCTCATTTGGTTCTCTGGATCTAATCTCCTCCTACTAATACCCTTTATCTGATCTCCTTTTACCAATTTTTCTTATCTGACCTCCCCTCCACACACATTTCTTATCTTAACCCCCTTCCCATCTCTTCACTATTGATCAAACGCACACTACCTTTAGTCACAAATACACGACCTTTAATCTCAAATTGGAGGATGAGCGGCACGCAGCATTGGCGGATGGAATAGCGGCTGGTGTGGGTGAAAAAAAAAAAAAAAAAACTATAGCAGATAATTTATGGCCAGTAAGTAGTACACGACCACCTGTTTATCTTGAGATTGAAGATGGGCAAAAAAAAAACGGTGCCGCAGTATTATGAACCGACCAACAGATATCTAGCGGCACCGTCTTAATTCCACGAACTTGTGCCCAATTTGACTCCCGGTCTCATCCTTACCTCTTCAATAAAGTTATCGGCTGAAAGTATCAAAGGCAGACCACGGTTACCGCATCCAGTAATACCCCCCGAAATCTGTTGCACCACACATGTTGATCAGATGTAGAAGTAAGGCCGGTTGCATAACCTCATGTAATTTCCATGCGTCTTGGGCATTTTTTTTGCACAATAAAGAAAAGGTACACACTAGACAAGATGATACTAGATGATGGTGATGGTGGAGTAATCGACTCTACTGTAAAAGAAAAATAAATAGCTGGTGAACGTTATGTCTCTAAATGGTAATATCATCATTATTATGTTCATCAGCATCAACTAATCCAACTCCATCCGTACCCTCTTCTCCATTTTATTATTGAACCGAGGGTCGGTTCTCATCAACAAGTGCGTGCGCATGAAGAAGAATTTTGTGCCCCTTTTGTACTTTTTTTTTCTTGTCTCTTGTTTTTTTTGCCTGTACTCGGAAAGCCCACAGAAAGCAGATTGACGGGGGAGCATAGGGAAAAAGTTTTCTAATAAATACAAGTAACTTTACCGTAGTTTTAATTAATATAGGAGATACCACTCTGCCTTTAGATTTTTTCTCATATAGGGGGTATCTGGGGCAAGGGAGACTGAATAGTCAAAAGATTGGTGTAGTAAATCATATTGGTGTAGCGACAAACTATTGTGAAAGAGAAGAGTTATTGTTTGAACACTACTGACTATATTTCAAATCGCCACAGTGACAGAGACACCTTTCCTTTAACAGACCACTGAGTTTCCAATCAATTTAAAGGGCATCGTCATCTTCGAAGGTCGTATCTTAGTAGCGATACCAATCAGGTGGTTATAATTTGGCTTATACTTTTATCGATTTTGTCAAGCCAGTCTCTACCATTTCAATACGAGCTAAGGGTTTCTTTACTGTCTGTCTTATTAAGTTACTATCAAATTGGGTTCAACTCACTACGCTTAATACCAAGAGAACATTTACTTACTAAGTTACTGTTAAGTTACTATTGAGTTATTACCTAGTCACTACTGAGCTAATACAAAGTTACAACTAAGCTGCTCCCAGATTACTATTGAGTTGATACAAAGACAATACAGTCACTACTAGTCAATACAAAGCCAAAACAGTCACTACAAATTCAACAATAGGCAATACTACAGTTTTATTTGTCAACAATAGACCACAATAAGATAACCTCAAGTGAACATCACCATGGATTTCGATTATAATTTCGACGAGGCCAACACTTTGTTGAATTCTCTCAACACGGATCAATCCGATTTCCAATTGACCTCTTCAAATCTTTATCAGAACAACGATTATTGGTCTCAAGAACCTAAACAATCATTCTCTGTCAAAGAGGAATATGTTTCTCCCAAATCCTTGGACAACAATTCCTTTTATAAAAACTCCAGTGACGATCAAATGTTCAACGAGTTGACAAATTTTGATTCCTCTTCTCTGCCTCAGATGAACATGAAATTTGAAGATACCGATGACATCGACAGTCAATTGGATGAATTGATCAATTCTTCTACACAGGTACCAACCCCGGTCTCTACTGCTGAAAGTGTCACCGAGTCTCCAACTTTGACTCCGGAAAGGTTGCCCGTCTCTGCAACTTCCATCAACACGATCACTTCTTCCAGTTCCATCACCAGTCTGGGTGGGAAAGTTTCAAAACCAAAGAAGAGCAGAACTTCTCATAACCTGATCGAAAAAAAATACAGAACGAATATCAATTCCAAGATCATCGAATTGAGAGACGCTGTTCCTCTGTTGAGAATCGCTGCTGATGGGAACCATGCAACTTCTCTTGATGATTTAGAAGGTTTGACTCCGCTGGCCAAATTGAACAAAGCCAGTATCTTGACAAAAGCTACCGAATATATCAAACATTTGGAGGCCAAAAATGAAATTTTGTCCAACGATATCTTTCAGTTAAGACATGTCCTTTCTCAGTTCCAACAGATGTTACCACAAGCTCAAGGATCTCAACAACCTTTCTTACAACCTTCACAGATTCCTCAGTCCCCACAACAGCAACAGCAATTCCCAACTCCACCTCATTCTTCATCTCCATCTCTGCAACAACAACAACAGCAATCACAACAGCAACAACGCTCTCAACAACCATCTCCCCAACAATCGCACCAGCATCTTACTCAACAAACTCTCACCGACCAAGTGAATATGGGCTTAAATGGATTTGTTCCAACCTTGCACCAAGTACAAGCTGCTCAGATGCAATTGCAAAACCTTCAACAGCAACAACAACAGCATCAACAACAACCTTCAGACCAGCAGAATGGCAGATCATTCTCCAATGGTGAATCGATGTCTTTCGGTAACAAGATGTTGGTTGGTGGTATGACCACTTTGTTAGGTTCTCAAATGTTTGGTGGTGAAAACAGTGATTTTTCAGACTTTAAAGGTTTGTCTTTCATTCCAATTCACAAGTTATTCCCAATCTTGAATTCAGATGCTGGCCAATTCATCTTCAAATTCATGAAATTTCTGATGCTTCTCTTGGGTGCTTTCACTGTCTTGGAACCAATCTTTGTTGGTGTCTTGTCCACGCTTTCTGATGAAAAAAGTGAGAAGACTGCCACTCCTGAGAATCAGTTTTCCTCATTTATGATCTTGAAATCATACTTGGAGATCTGCCGAATCAAATTAGGCTTCTTGGATCCAGTTGACGACGTCGACGAAGTCATCAAGTTCAACGAAGGTTTTGTCAAGAAAATCACCAAAAACATGGACAATGATGGCTCGAGAAAGTTCAATTGGAGCGAATTATTGATGACGTTATATCAGATTGAAAAATTCCGTTCGATGGACATTGTGACAGAAAAGAACGTTGCCAAGAGAAACAAGATCTGTTCAGCTTATATCGAATTGTATTTCACCAAGTTGATCTCAGCTAAATTGATCTCTGTTAAGTTGGGTTCTTTTGTCTCAAGTATCGTTGGATTACAAAAGACGTGTGATACAACGATGTACAAGATCATCAAATTGATGAAACATCAGGATATCGAATCTTTGGAAAACGACGATATCAAGAAAATCTATCAATTGGTCGATTCAGAGACTGAATTTTTCAACAACGCTCTCTTTTACGAAAACCTTTGTGACATTTTGCAACTCGGTAAGATGAATATTTTCAAGACGGTCTTTGTATCAGACGCCAACAATGCTGCTCAAATTGTCAGTATTTCCGATTTGGTACAATCCTCAGAGGACATCTCACTCATCAACCTTGTGTTGTCCATGATTTGTCAAGAAGTTTTGGACAGAAATTTGGTCAAATACACTAAATTGTTGACCGTTATCGACTCTGATGAATCAATTGAAAGTGCCAATGATGATGAAGAGGAAGAGGAGGACAGTACCGATGTTGAATCCAAGTCGAAAGACGAACTGTTGAAATCGATTTATGAGGACATTTCGAGATTCGAGAAACTCCTTCCCGTTCATTCGTTGAGATTGATCAAGTCTTACAAATTTCTCAAAAATTTGATGAAACCAAACCTGGCCGATTTGAAAGACGTTGTTGAATTGATCAAGACAGAGGCGTGTTCTTTGATCGACTATAACCAAGTTTCCGATGGGAAATCAGATTCGAGCAAATTGGACAAAATTGTCCAGTACACTTCATCCAACTCGCAGATTTCGAAGCAACACTTGAATAACTTATCCCTGTTGATCTCAGATGATAATTATTTCTTGTTAACTTGCACATTTATTGTATACTATCATTCGGTTGGCAAGATTGACGAGGCGATTCAATTGAGTCGTTTCTTGAAAGTGAATTACAACTCATCCTTATTACTGTTTGTTGCCTTACTCGAGACCTCAAATATTTTAATTAAGGAATTGTTGAACAAAGAAGAGACATTATCAATTCAATTGAGTTCGATAAGTCAGGAAACCAAAGAGGCTTCTTTCGAAGACAAGGACGACGATTCTTCTTCTACGATCAACATGGATTCGACTAACATTATCGAGTCAAAATTGAGAAATCTTGACTCCGATAAGTCTAATGTTGAGCAATTGATCTGTCAATCCAGATTATTGATAGCTCAATCGCAACATTCAGTCGAGTTCAAGAACTGGTCTTTGAATTTGACTAAAGATGTCAGTGATAAATTGATCAAAATGGGTAAAAAGATAAATGGATACGACTGAAGTTGGTTCATGAATTAATTTCAAAAATTTGTTTCAAAATTATTCCTTAAGACAAGGTCAGATTAAGATTCAAAATTAAATGCCAAAGTACATTCGCATTGAATGAACCGTTTTTGGTATTAGCTGGTGTTCGAATTGATTTTTTTTTTTTATCATTATTTTTATTACTGGAAAGCAAGAGGTAACCCCTTTTTTCAAGCCATGGACTTTCCAGATAGTCATATTGGATTATTTTACAAATGAGGTTGTTTGTGTTTTAGTATTGTGTTTTCCCAATTTTTCTTTATATTTATTGACCCCTCAATTTGATGGGGGTGACTCAAGAAGCAGATAAATAATATTCCAAAGATGAGATTTTCTATAATGCTGTAGAAAGTAATATTATTTTTTTTATTATGTAAAAAAAATCTGCCCCATCAAATTATTATTTAGATATTGAGTAAACAAAAAAAAGTTGAAGAGACAAGCGTTTATGAGAGGAGTTTGACGGAGGAAATTGAGGGAGAAGATGCTATTTAGGAGACGTAATGAGAAGCAATTGGTGACCAATAAAAGGGATAGCACAATATTGAAAGCGGATAGGACATTTGGCAAGAGGGGAGAGTCCGTTTGGAGTAGATTTAAAGCGAGAAAGATAGGTAAAGTACGAAGAGATGATACAACAAAAGAAAACAATACATATTTGATATTGCTGTTCCTTCACTCTATACTATCGAATGAGCAATTGTTTAAAAGAGTCATGTTGATAATCTTGGTCTTGTCACTGGTGATCTTTGTATTTATAAGGCAGATCAATAGTGTGGTGAGTAATGTCTTAGATGCTATGGTGACGTTGATCAGGTGGTACACAGTGGGAGGTGTATCTGGTATTTTCAGTGGATCTCTATTGAAGTGGGTCACTCAATGGTTAAGTAGTTGGTAATTGAGTGAATCAGGAATTTTTATCACTTGTTCACTTGTTCACTTGTTCAACTAAATCTTGGTTCACTGAGTTAGCTCATCACTAAAAGACTATCAACTGATTTCCTAGTGGTGATACTAATTACAAAAAATTTTAATCTGCTGATCGACTGCTATGTGGATGATGAAAGAATCAGCTCAAAATAGCTCATCAGCAAATGCTCCATTTTTCAATTCTCCATTTAGTCATCCACTCACCATCTGCATCCATCAAACACCATTTGAGCAAAATACGAAAACAATCTCATTTTGACAGCCCCAGTTTTGCACTTTTTTTTTGCTCTTTACAGCAAAATGTGAATAATTCATTTGTCATACGAAGCCATCTAACAATTGATACAAAAATATGACGGATTGTGAACAGCATTTGGGTCAAGGACCATTGCCCGAGCAAGTGAAAGAATTATTACAATCGAACGGATTTGTTCACTTGGGAACTTCTTACAAAGATGTTCCTCATGTCTCGTTGATGAACTACACTTTCATCACCGAGGGTTCTGATTACTTTATCTTCTTAACCACTCCAAAGAACACACAGAAGTACTCCAATATAAGTCAAAACAAGAATGTGTCGATTTTGGTCCACGATTGGACTCTCACCAAGCAACAACAAACTCCAGAAGTATCGGATTCAAACTCGTTGTTGAAATTCTTACAAAACTTGAACCAAAATGAACTTTCCCAAGTCAGTGCCACGTTGTCTGGAGAAGCTCAGATCTTGGACTCTTCCAACCCAAACCTTGACCTGTACAAAAAATTGCATCTTGCCAACAATCCAACTGCTAAAGCTTTCATCGACGGTGACGATATTGCTTTTGTTTTGGTGAAAATCTTGAGCTCAAAAGTAGCTGACAATTATAATAATGTTGACGAGTATATTTAGTTGGTGATTTTGATCTCAGTTATATGTTGATGAGTTGAGCTGCTAAGGTTTTTATCAATTTTAAACGGTCTTGTTTGATTCAAACAAAACATTCTGACCCATTAGTTCTGTCGAGTGTCCAAATTTGGACATTAATTTGTACTATCAAGCAGCTAGAATTATCTGGTTCTTTGATGAAATTTGAAACTGTTATCAGTGACTCGAAGTGACTTTTTTCGACCCAATTGATCATCCAGATCACATTTTATAGCTATCTCTTAAAGTCGTGCACCAAACCACAAAAGCCCCCGATTTAGTAGTAATTGTAGATTTTTTTTGCCAGAGGTATCGATAAGTAGCACCCTGCCAGCTAATTGATCATCAAGAAAGGCATGTCGAGTGCGGATTTCACAGAGAAAGGGATCCTGTTGGTGAAACAGGCGATTGAGGCCGACAGTGCCACCAAGTATGAGGAAGCATATAAGTTATATTTTAATGCGTTGGACTATTTGATGTTGGGAATCAAATATGAGAAGAACCCTAATACCAAGCTGATGTTAAGATCTCGGTTCACAGACTATTTGACGAGGGCTGAGCAGTTGAAAGACCATTTGGAGAAGCAGAAACAGACGACCCAGGAGGTCCATAATGCCAATGGTGCCAGCAATGCTCAGAAGACCAATGGCACTGGGTCCAACGACGATGACGACGCTGAAACCAAGAGATTGAGAGGAGCATTGAGTGGGTCCATCGTGTCGGAGAAGCCTAATGTGAAGTGGGAAGACATTGCCGGGTTGGAAGGTGCTAAAGAAGCCCTTAAAGAGGCTGTCATATTACCTGTCAAATTCCCACATTTGTTCACGGGTAAGAGAAGGCCAACTTCTGGAATTTTGTTGTACGGACCTCCAGGGACGGGTAAATCGTATTTAGCCAAAGCTGTAGCCACCGAGGCCAACTCGACTTTTTTCTCGGTCTCATCTTCGGATTTGGTATCCAAATGGCAAGGTGAGTCTGAAAGATTGGTAAAACAGTTGTTCACCATGGCAAGAGAGAACAGACCTTCGATCATCTTCATCGATGAGATCGACGCTATCTGTTCAGCTAGAGGTGCTGAAGATTCCGAGTCTTCTCGTAGAATCAAGACCGAGATCTTGGTACAGATGCAAGGTGTTGGTAACGATGCTCAAGGTGTCTTGGTGTTGGGAGCTACCAATTTGCCTTGGAACATCGACAGTGCCGTAAGAAGAAGATTTGAGAAACGTATCTACATTCCGTTACCTGAATTAGAGGCTAGAAAGGAATTGTTCACGTTGAACATTGGTACAACACCATGTTCTTTGAAACAAGAAGACTATAAAGTGTTGGCAGAGATGACCGAAGGTTATTCAGGGTCCGATGTCGCTGTAGCAGTGAGAGAGCTGTTGATGCAACCTATCAGAAAGATCCAAAGTGCTACCCACTTCAAGAAAGTGGAACTGACTTTGGAAGATGGTAGTGTAAAGACCAAATACACACCTTGTTCTCCGGGAGACCCTGATCTGGAAGAGATCAACTGGATGAATCTCGAGAGCGACGAGTTACAAGAACCGGAATTGACTTTAAAAGATTTCATCAAGCTGGTCAAGGCAACAAGACCTACAGTGAATCAAGACGATATACAGAAACAGATAGATTTCACCAACGATTTCGGTCAAGAAGGTGGTTAAATTTAGCTTGTTCAACGTTAGCATTCATATTCCTGCTTTTTCATTCTTAAAATTTGTTTTGTTCAACCGTTTGGGTATATAATTGAATCTTTGTTTGAGATTTGAGGTAACGACATGTCGAGGATTCGACGTGTTGAAATATCGAAATATCTAGATATCGAGATAGCTCGATGTAGTCATTGACTATTACCAGGTTCTACTGAGTTTACATCCTGAAGAGTCTAATCAAATGGACTGAGACATTTCTACGCTTCCTTTCTGTATTTTTGAAGAAAATAACTGAGGCTTGTCAAGATATCTAGTCTTAATAGCTTGTAGTAGTGTATCTCTTGATGTTGGTATCTCACCATAATAAGTAGTAGTGAAGACATTTGACTATTTAAAACTTACTTAGGCATTTCGAGCCTTGTAGCAGTGCTAAGATTGTCTCAACTTCTCTAAATGGTGTTTTTTTGCTCAAATTCAATATAAATACAGCTAAATCAGCACTAGTCAAAAAAGCCTCTTATGGTCGAGTGAAAAATTGTAAAATGCTCGTGAAGAAATATCAAGGAACAAAAAAAAAAAGTCACAAAGAGCTTTATAAAGAGGTTAGAGTTCAATTGTAACGAGAAATCCTCGTTTTATCAGCCGTTTTCGGAGACTATTAAAGAGCACAGATTCCTTTTAGAGTCTCGTGGAGTGTGTTAGAGCGGTTTCTGTTGATGGATTGGTGTTGTAGAAGGTGATATTGGTCCAAAGACATAGTTGATACTAAGACTAGTCAATAGTTCTATAATAGCGGATCAGGCCCGATAAAAAGCGGTTAAGAGGCATCTAAGAGCAAATTCAAAGCGATATTCGTGTTGAAATAGATCAATTGTTATCATTAGAGATTGAAATCGCGTTGAAACCCCATTCAAATTGCAATTTTTCATCTAACAGAGCATCAATTTCGAGGTTTACCAGCTCTGGAAATTCAAGATGGACAGTAAATTAGACACTTTTGTCTCGGATGATCCTGAAAAGCTCTTGCAACTTACCAAGAGGTTGTTCGAGAAAGGTTTCTTCAACTGTTATTTATCTCCACAACAGTTCAACTTACTCAGCTTGATACTATACAACCCAGTGATAAAGGACGCTAAGCTAAGGCTTGAACAATGGAAAGAGTTCTTGAACGGTAATGTCAGTTTGTCTTTCATATCAGAGAAAGAAGCCTTACCAGAGGAGTCCACTGAAGAACCAAATGGAGACCCTGTGGAGTCCAAGGTGAACGACAACGAAAATATCAACGATAACGAAAACAAACTGGAAGATGAAAATATAGAGCTCAACTTGAAAAGAGGGTTGGTTTCCTCGAGAAGTCTTCTGTCCAAAGTTAGATATTTGCTCTGGGAGCAGCTGTTGGATTTCTACTACTCTTCATCTGGTGAGAATACGAACCAGTACGAGATTCTAGATATAGATGGAGATGAAGAGAATGAGCTGACTTCTGAGACGAAAACTGAGAGCGAAACCATGGCCCTGAATTCAAATTCTTCAAAAGTGAGAGGAGAAGAAGATGATTATGACGATGAAGATGAAGATGAAGATGAAGATGGAGAAGATGATAAAGTAGATTCAAAACAAGAATCTGAACCTGTAGAAGAAACCAATGGCTCCTCTGAGCATTCAAGCTTGAAATATAATGATGAGGGAGAATTAGTACTTGAAGTGTCAGTGGAAAGTGTCACTGCTCCTGTTGAATATCCTGCTGTTGCTGATGAATCTATAGATCAGGTCAGTTTAGCACCAAGTTTATTGGGACCTTCTTCGGTGATCGAATCCGATTTCGAGAAAAGAAATGAGCTCAAATTGATAAAAAATTTCAACAAGATATATCACAGTTTTGAAAATGATCAGAAGAACTATGTCAAGAGAAGAAAATTGGAAGAAAGTGACAAGAAATTGGCCTCCATAAATAATGGTGAAGATGTCCTGGCTTCAGACGCTGATCTGAACGACACTTCTGCGGCTAACAACGTTAATAAGTTGATAAGCTTTGGTGGTGCTGCTAATCTTTCTTTAAAGAATTTGTTAGGAATGATAGACAGAAGTCGTGATAAATTGCATCTCTCAGACTTGGAATTGAGAAATTTGATCTTGGATGTGCGGAAAAATCGTTCCAAATGGGCAAGTGATGACAAGATAGGACAGGAAGAGTTGTATGAGGCTTGTGAGAGAGTCGTGTTGGAGTTACGTGGATATACCGAACACTCTACCGCTTTCTTGAACAAAGTCTCCAAAAGAGAAGCTCCGAATTACTATCAAGTCATCAAGAATCCAATGGACTTGAACACGGTGATGAAAAAATTGAAATCTTTCCAATACAAGACCAAGCAAGAATTTGTCGATGATTTGATGTTGATCTGGAGAAATTGTTTGACATACAATTCGGATCCAAGTCATTTCATCAGAACACACGCCATTGCAATGCAAAAGAAAACTTTGAGTTTGGCTCCACTTATTCCTGATATCACGATTAGAGACCGTGCTGAAGTAGAGAAAGAAGAAGCTGAACTTCATAAAGATGACGAAAAAGAACCAGAGGAAGATAGAGGTTTCAAAGCCACCAGGGGAGGAGTCAGTTCCACTCAAAACGGCTCTAAACTGCCCAAGAAGAGTAAGAAAAGATCGAGAGAAGAAGAGGACTCTCAGGAAGATACTCCTGCCGAAGGTTCAAATGTTGAAAAATCCGAAGACACCCCACTGGTGTCTACCTTGGATGACAACGAGCTGGATACTCCAGTTTTGAAAGAAGAGACTGTAAAAAAAGAGGTGATACCTGTCATTGCCGAGCTCAGTGAATCACAGGCTCTGGATGGAACTCCTGCTCTGCAAGGGGAGAACGACGATGAAGATGATGGTGATAATGAACAACAACAGCAAGTTGGTGATGATTCCAATGGTGCAGAAGACGAAGATCTCGAGTACCTGACGTGGTCCAATTTGACATCGAATGCCAGATTCAAAATTTGTGCAAAGAGATCTCAATTGTTCAAGGACAACAAGATACAGCCTGAAGGAGAGGCCTTGTTGAGAAGCGTTGAACAGATGTCAAACTTTAGTCATTATTTAGGTGATGAGGCCGGTATCATTTTCAACAGTAACAGATTAGAGTTCCTCGATAGAAACGAGCACGATGATCCATATTTGATCGAGTATGATGTCACTGGTGGGATACCGACATTGCCTTACCCAGGGGTGAGTCTTGAAGATGAAGAGAAAATGGAGAACGAGTTGGTGTCAAAGTACTTGAGCACTCAAAACATGGAGGAAGTGGAACCTTCTCCATTTGTACCGAATCCTAGAGGTTTGAGCAAGAATTATACCGAGAATATCACTTTGATGCAGGATATACGAAAGATCTGTTTCAAGATCTCTCTTATCCGTCAAATGCAAACCCAAGCGTTTGTTCATCACACTCAAATGAAACCTCCTGAAGTTGAGTCTATCAAACAGGTTGATATCGATCCCATTTCAAGGTTGGAGAATAAGGATTTCTATAGTAGAGAAGTTTGTTACAGCGCTTTGAGAGGTAACGTTTCCAAGATCTTGATGTCCAATGGTTTCGAATCATCGGACCCTTTCTGTGTTGATGTTGTCACCCAAGTCGCTGAGGAATATATGAGTAACTTGATAAAGACCATCAAGCTTCATACCGAGTCTTCGTCTGTCAATAAGATCGCAGAGAACAAATTGACTCCAAGCCAAATCATATCTTTGTCATTAGTTGAAAACGGTGTACCCAAGCTGGACACTCTTCATACTTATGTCAATGAGTGTATCTATAAGCAAACCACCAAGTTGACCGACATCAGAGCCAAACTCTCATCGTTGTTGAAAGATTTGTTGAGACCTGGGTTCCTGGAGTCTTTGAATGAGAAATCTTTCAACGAAGATAGTGAACAATATTTAACTGGTGACTTTGCCAGTGAGATTGGTGATGATTTCTTCGGATTTAGAGAATTGGGGTTGGACAAAGAGTTTGGAATGATCAGTCAAACCATCCCTCTCCATCTTTTACACGCTCGTTTGCACAACAACCACTTGAACGAGGGTCAACCTATAAATGTAGCCAGATACGAAGATATCGTGGAGTTGAAGTACAAACCTTTGGAAGTGAAGGATATTCCAAAACAAATCGGGTTGTTACAACCGTTCTACGAGTCTTTGGTCGAGAAATCAAGACATTTCTATCAAAAACAAAAGCAAGCCAATGCCGACAACGAAGATTCTTCAGATGGTAAATCTGAAAAGGAGGAAGATGCTGACAAGTTGGTTGAAGACGAAGAATTACCTAGTAAACAAAGAAATAATAGGCCAAGAGTCCCACCAACAGGTAAAATTCCAGGCATCAAGAAGAAGTCCATTGAAACCAGCTTCTTTTTATCCAAGAGTGAAGAAGATGAACAGATGTCCGAGAATGCTACCAATGATTTGTTATTGATGAACAACTCTCAGGATTCCACCGCTTTAGATACAAAAGATGATTTCGGGTCCAATGGCTTTGCCTTTTCCACCAATGGAGCTCAAGTCGTTTGAACTCCCCCACTAATTGTACCAGATAATTCATAAGAGGCTAAATTATGTAATAATCAAATTGACATGTAACATTATATATATACATATCTGTGTTTTTAATTCGTAAAGTTAAGTGTAATCAGCTCAGACACCTTTCATTCTTATTCCGTTAAACATGATAAAGTTACCCATCAACTTCTCATCTGGCTCAACATCTGTTCCATACCATTCTCTTGAAGTGTCATCAGCGTTATCTGCTTCACCAATCATCTCCAATCCAAAGGTGACTGAATGGTTCACATTCTTGTCAAAGTAGATCTCAACGTTATCGATAAAATTTCCGTTTACGTCGAACAATTTTGTGATATAGATAAACTTATCGTTATCGTTGATAAGAGTCGGATTTGGTCTTAAGAAGAATGTGGAAGCACTTCCTTGATCCTCGGTAAAAGTTTTAACCCAGTATGGTGGTACATGGAGACGGTGTGTTTCAACAGAATTGACAAAGCCTCTTATGATATCAGTTCTTAGACGATCGTAGTTTAAGGGACCCATTTTGTTGGTGAACAACACCGACATTGAACCTTCTGAGGACTTCAAAGCACCTACAAAGAGATTGAACCCTAATGGGTATACTTTGTACTCGACAAGGTTGATCTTTTTAGGTATTTCGCCCTCCTTTGTTAAAGCTTGACACTTGAACTTGTATGTCAGGGTCTGTCTAGGCTGAAAAATGTCCAAATCACATAGTTCAGGTAATAAGATATCGACTTGGTACTGACAGGTTCTGAGCTCTGATACACTCTCTATGACAGGTGCTTTCAAACCTTTACCACACTTATAGTGGATAAAAGTCGATCTGGGCTTCAAAGTGATATCACAGATATCTCCATTGCCTATCAATTGAGAGATGTACGCACTTCCATCGGTACCCAAGAGATCGTTCCTCACTATTTCGAAATCCTGATCCTTTTCGGCTATCGGGTTCCGTCCAAGGGTATAAATAGGTCCGTCCACGTCTTTTATTGTGGCATCTCTGAAATAATGGTACTGATCAAAGGCACCGTTGAAGCAGAACTCGTAGGCCCAATAAGAGGCAGCATGGATGGCACAAACGTTGTTCCTCGAGTAATTGTCGTGGATCTGGATCAATTTGTCTGTAATGAGCAGTTTCTCCTGTCTCTCATAGTTGAACAATTCAGTCTCATTCATATGAGCTCTTGGATCGGTGCTTATGAACTCTTTCTCTAGAGCGAGAGAGTACTCTGTGCTGGGGACAGGACAGAGATACTCGATGGAGTTGAACATCACGATCTCATGGGAGATGTTAGTGTTGAACTCTGGCGAGTTGGCAAGGTCGAAAGCCTGCTCTCGAGGGACAAGGTTATCGTTGTCATAGGTGATTTGGTACTGTGGTTGTTAGTATTTGGTGAATTGCGGGATAAATAGAGGGGAGAGGTGTTGAAATTATGCTTACTTTGGGGAACTGTTCATCCCAGGATTGTACTGAAAGCCCCAATTGGGCTGTCAACAGCACAAAAACTACTTTTTGTATCATCTGTTTAACTAGTGGTCTAGTTTGGTGATAATAGTGTAGTGTAATTTTTCACAATTTTTTTTTGACGTGAAAAATTCAGTGATATTTATATAGGGAGAAGTGAGTGGAGTGGAAAGAGATGTTGGTGGTGCGAATTTTGCTGTTCTGTATATTTTATTGCATTCTGCGAGCTCTGTTACCGTTGTCTGTTGAAGATGAGCATTCTGTGGTACTCAGATCGGTGGATAGTGAAGAGGTGATCAATTATGGTGTATTAAAGTATATATCTGGTAAGTGGGTATGGAATGGTGAAGATGGTCTTGATATAGACACTTCAAAGGTGTACTGTGTTGGTATAGAGGGAGATGCGGAGCTTAGTTGCTTCAATTACAAGAAAATCAAGTTGAACGATGAAATTGTGGTGTCTACTGGTGAAGATGGCTCTATTGATCAATTGACAGTATTGTCTAGAGGTGAAGGAAAGAAACTGTCTCAATTGCACATCACCAGTCCTTCAAAAGGTCCAAAAGGGCCAGTCAACAACAAAGTTGTAGAAAGAACCAAAGAAGGAACTACCGTCACAGTCTCTACAGAGAAAGAGAAATCATTTATACAGAAATACTGGATGTACATAGTGCCTCCACTTATTTTGTTCATGGTGATGACAGACGGAGGAGGTAGACTGTCTTCTTAGGTGTTTGTTATACCGGTTCAGTTGGCTATAATTGGCGTGTCGACAAGTTTCGGATATAGATCGTTTGGTCGTGCATTTTTCATTGAAATTTGGTCCAGTTCTTGAATCGAAGGTGTTGAGTTGATGAGGTGAGGTTTTGCAAAGAGTTGGTTGTGAATGATTTGCAAAGTATCATCAGTGTGTGGTTATTGTTTCCAAAGTGGAATTGACCAGAAAGAGTGAATATCGGCGAAATTAACTGGAATCATTGAGACATCTCTCTACTCACTTGAAAGTTAAGCTCAACAAGCTAGTTAGTCAAAGAATTACCGTTTTCGAATCTCTGTTTCGTGTCTCTTTAGCAGCATATCATCTTCCGCAGGTCATCAGAGCCAACTGATATACATAAAACTGCATCGGTTTCCAACATATAATCTAATTGAGATCAATTGTTAACCGATCTGGGAGTTGGGTCGTGCATTTTTTACGTAAAATTTCCCAAAATGAATTTTTCAGCAAATCTATACACGACCCTATAAATAGAGATGAGTATCCCTTTTAAATAGCAATACTAAAAAGCCACCAAATCAAGAGCAAATAATTTCTAGAGTGAAATTGGCAATTGTATGGTGTTTTTGTGGTCAAATCAACGCGATTCCCACAAAGTTGATCGATATATTTCAACATCTCATCCGCACCATCTCTGTTTTGGTACAATTTTCAACTTTTTCTTAGCGGAGAGAAAAATTTGCGTTGAAAAAAATTTTGATTTTCGAGAGGAACACGAAGGAGTCTTAAGCCAAAAGGAGAAAGCATGTCTCGATTCTTTGCGTCCAGAGCCACCAACGGTGGAGAAAGTGACTCCGATTTCTCTTCAAGTGATGAGGAATTGTTGAGTTCCTCGGAAGAGGAGTTGTTGTCTTCGAACGAAGAAGGTAGTGACAACGGTAGTGAAGACGATCAAGACGAGGACTCGGATGATTCGTTCTTCGGGTCTGACGATGATGAAGAATCGTCCTCCGATGATGATGATGGACCTCGTGGTGCCTCATACTTCTTAAAGAAATCGAACGTGAAGGACTCTGACGACGAGAGTGACGAAGATGAAGGTAGAAAAGTTGTGAAGAGTGCCAAAGAGAAGTTGTTGGAAGATATCGAAGACGGAATAGCATCAATTGCCAACTATACGCAGACAAAGAGTTGGACACAACTTTTGAGTGAGTTTGATGACTTGCACAAGGTGTTGCCAAAAGCTCAGAAACAGAATCTTGCCATCCCATCGTCATATATCAGATCGATTGCAGACTTGGATTCTGCCATACAAGAGCAGGACAAGGACTCCGAGTCCAAGAAGAAGTTGAACGCTTCCACTGCGAAGTCTTTCAACACTTTGAAACAGAGAGTCAAGAAACAGATCAGAGAATTCCAGACCAAAGTGGACGAATACCGTGCCGATCCTGAAGGTTTTGGTACTACCAAAGAACAGGAAGTCGAACCTGCCGTTGTGGAGACTTCTCAACAACAAAGAGGAGCCTCATCCAAGACTGAAAACACCTTAATCATCTTCGATACCTTGCGTGCCATCCAAGAGTCTCGTGGTAAGAAGAACGTTGATAAGAACGAACAGATAAAACAGTTGGAAGATTTGTTGAAACTCACCACGATACCTTTTGAGTTGATCCAGATCTATTTGAACTTGATCCCACTGAGATTCGATCTCTTTTCAAGTGTCTCGTACATGCCAGTGGACCAATGGGCCGTCGTTTATGATAGAATCTCTGATTTCTTCAAGATCTTGGAAGACAACTTGTCCACTTACCGTGTCTTGGAGACTGCCAGAACTACAGACGATGTCGATGTAGAACCTAAGCCAAACGCTGAGGGGATCAAGGAGATCTTGGGCTCGATCCCATCTCTTGTCGAAAGATTGGACGACGAGTTGACCAAATCGTTACAGATCATCGACCCTCACTCCACCGAGTACATTGAAAGATTGAAAGACGAATCCAAGATTTATAGCTTGATCGTCAGATGTCAATTGTACTGTGAATCTGTCATTCCAAAAGAACATTACTCCGAGAGAGCTGGTGAACAATTGGCCAGAGTAGTCTTGAGAAGAGTGGAACACATCTACTACAAACCTGTTGGTTTGATCATCTCCACTGAAAACACCTCTTGGAACAAGTTGGTGTCAAGAGACTCCTCCATATATCCTAAATTCGACACCTCTAAGGCCACCGACGAAGGTTCTTTCAAGGAGTACGCCAACAAGTTGTTGGATACCTTGTGTTCGATCTTGTACAGACAATCGAACTCGGTATTCCGTAAGAAAGCCATGTTGTGTCACATCTATTACTACGCTTTCAACGACGAGTTCTACAAAGCTCGTGACATGTTCTTGATGTCTCATTTGCAGTCTACAATTGCCTCTTCTGACCCAACTCTTCAAGTGTTGTTCAACAGAGCTTTGGTACAACTTGGATTGTGTGCCTTCCGTGCCGGTTTGATCACCGAATGTAGTCAATTGTTACAAGAGATTGCCACATCGACAAGATCGAAAGAGTTGTTGGGACAAAGTGGTCAGAGATATCAACAGCAACAACAGTCGTTGGCTGACAGACAACGGTTGTTACCATTCCACATGCATATCAACTTGGAGTTGTTGGAGTGTTGTTTCTTGACCGCTTCCTTGTTAGTAGAGGTGCCATTGCTTGCAGCAGCATCGAAGAGCGACCAACAGAAACAGTACAATGCCTTCAAGAGTTTCAAGAGAGCCTTGGAAAACCACGACAGACAATCGTTCCAAGGTCCACCTGAAAACACTAGAGAATATATCATGCACGCAGCTAAGGCTTTACAGAAAGGTGACTGGAAGAAAGCCAGCGAGTTGATCAACTCGATCAAGATCTGGAGTTTGTTCAACAAAGTCGATGAGTTGAAAGAGATGTTACAATCTAAATTGCAAATCGAGGCCGTTAGAACATACTTGATCACTTACAAGAACTATTACGAGAAGTTTTCTATTGCCCAATTGGCCACTATCTTTGATCTTTCCGAGAAGCAGGTGAGCTCAGTTGTATCGAAGATGATCTTTGAGAAAGAGATCAACGCAGCCTTGGACCAAAAGACCAACGCTATCATTTTCGTACAAGGAGTTGAGATTTCTAAATTGCAAGAGATGTCGATTCTGTTGGCAGACAGAGCCAACCAGTTGGCCGAATGTAACGAAAGATTGGTTGCCGGTGGACGTCAAAACAATACTTTGTCCAGTCACCAGAACCAACAGAACAACAACTCGAACTCACAGCAAAACAACAACTCCAACAACAATCACAACATAAAATTTGCTCCAGTTAACTCTGCTCCAGGAACGATATCTGGCGGTGCCTTGAACGGAATGGACAGAAGACAGAGAAACAGGAAGAACTAGTGTTGTCTGTTTAGTACCATAACCTTTATAGTGAACCACTTGATTCGATCATTTCTTGTAAATTGTGACCCTTCTTTACTCACCTACTATTGAGATTTGTATCCATTTAGTCGCCCTTCTAATCTCCGTATTGTCTCTATTTTGTATCCTATTTTCCACCACTTCTTCATATCTCTTCATCACCTCATCGGTACCTGTCAAACTGGGGCTACCAAAGAGGGGCTGCTCAAGAGGGGCTGCCAGAGAAGCTGTCAAACTGGGGCTGTCCAGATCTAGTTGAAAAAAAAACCACTTAGTTTTCCCTTTTTAGAAATAAGCTTTTAATAGTAAGTGGACCCTGAAGAAAGATGAAATCGTTCATTAAATCACATCGGAGAGGTGGTTCGAACCCTCCAGAGACCGAAGGAGGTTCCCTCAGTACACCTCGGCTCCATCATACAAGTTCTTCTTTCTCATTACGCCCGAAAACACCCAATTCCTCACCTACACTATTCAACTCATCGGTGTTCAATTTATCACCACCTCCAAGTCTCTCAGCAGAGGCCAAAAATATGAGCCCCGTCTCTTCACCAACAGCTCCCGCGTTCCCAGAGAATAATGGGAAAAGGTCTATTCTTAAAGGGTTTTTGAAACACAAGTCCTCTAAGAGCTCGTTGAATAACAATACAGGCCCCATCTCTCCAGTTATAACTGGTAAGAGCTTTGTCACCTTCTCAGATGCCACTCTCACACTACCCTCACAGACGCCGGAGTTTGTAGTTGACAGACCGCACGCTTTGAAACCCAATCGGGATAAAACCCCGGCCTCGACTCAGAACAAACGGTTCTATAAAACAGACACAGATTCGGTCATTAGCGGCTCCACGACCCCCTCGTTGAACGAGAACGTACCGTTGGAGAACAAACTCAATTGTGAATCAACTAATTCTTCAGCTGGCTTGGAGAGATTCCTCGTAGTGGCCAATCCCACGTCTTCTTCTAAATCTTTACAGAGCTCGGTCTCTAAAGGTGATGAAGGTTCCGATTCTTCTTCAGAGTTCTCTTTTGAAGCTAATAGAACGTATGGTAGAAGTTCCAGTATCAAGTACTATAAGAACAAGGCTGATATCGACCGTGAAGAGACTCTGTTGATGAATAAGAAATATGTCGAGAATTTTGTAGGTGAAGATGTCGATATTAAAGATTTACTTGATGATTTAAACTATGACGACTCTGATTTGGAAGACGATACTGAGAATCTTTTCAATAGAAAGCTATTTTCCAGTGATGAAGAAGATGGAGGTCTTGATGATCTCGATGAGCTTGATGAGCTTGATGAGCTCAACGATGATGATAATTATAGTGAAGAGGTGCTAGAAGATGGTCTAGACGATACTTTTAACGGGAATAATGACCACTATATTAACGAGAACAGTTTCAACGAAGACTTTAACAACTCACTGGACGATAACTACGAAGAAAGCTTTATAAATGAAGTTAATGAGAAAAGTAGTGTCGAGGACAATTTTGATACAACAATAACCTCGACTAACTTTCAACAAGAGCAAAATATCAATTCTGAGCATGAAGCTAACCTCAATTCAACAAACAGTGCTATCAGTTTCGATGAAGAGCCATTTGATCCTGGACATAAAGAATCTCTAGACGAACATCTAGATGAACATCTAAATGAACATCTAAATGAAGATTTAAAGCAAGATTTAAAGAAAGACCATACAAACAATATCACCAAAGGTGAGCCAACAGACAAGTCTTCCTTTGTTAACAACCTTTCTAAAAGAATGTCCCATATGACTGTGGACTCTAGCAATTCACCAATGCCTACTTTGGTGATGAGTATGGGCGCTAGAGAGAAGACAAGATTAGGCTTAAATTTAAGATCAAGAAGTCTTAAATATCATCAACTAAGTACTAATCACGACGAACTACAATTTTTGGACTCAAAGCACTCATGGTACGATGATGAGCCTCTATCAAATGGACAACAAACTATTTCATTCACCACTATCAAATCAGAGGACGATATAACAAGAGACAAATATATTCACCATGGTGTAGACAGATTTGATGATTCTTTATTGGACGAGATCAACGAAGTTCCTGAAGATTTCGAGTTCAACGAGAACGATAAAGAGATCAAGAGCAATTTATCAAGAAACTCACTAAGACGTAAAGCCAACAAGTTTGCCAGTCTCTTAATACCATCGCTGGACACTGGTATCAAATTCCAGAAGAACGACAAAACTGTAACGTTATTTAGATCAGCTTCAGTAAGAAGTGAGACGGGGTCTTTCAGAAACGTTGAAATGGAGGACAATAGGGCAACTTTGGATGAAGATGATATGGAGAGTCTTGATTTGGTGACACCTGTGACATCATTTGAACGTCCTGGAGCTTTGATGAACTCTTTCGACTCACCTTTGACAACTATAAGCGAAGGTTCTTTCGATAGCACCAACTCTCCAAGGATGTAAGGGTACATAATTTATTTATTTATTACAAAAGATGAGTTTGTATAACTCTGTTCACCTATCTAATATCGGCCCGACATTGATAGCTCTAATTCTATGCTTTTGAAGCAGTGAATCATCTTTCCCTTCTCTCTGAGTTTGAATTGGGTCTCATCTCTTGTGTAGATGTGACACTATGCCTCCAATTAACACCTCTCTCCGCTGAAGGTTCATTGTATTTACCCACTCTCATGAAATTCTCATCTCCATATTGGAAACTATTGGTGGAATAAACACTGGTCATACTCAGTACACGCTCTGGAACTGTAGTCATTGGCTTCTTCAAGATTCCTTTGGTGACAGGGTATGAGTTTCTGGTGCTTGGAGTCTTGCCAAACTTATTGTACATCGAGTAGACTCTTTCCAACTCCTCACTCTGAGATGCCATTGAATCTGCTCTTCTTATTGAGTCGTGGACTTTGAAATCATTGGCATATTGGTTTAGGAGACTCATTTCATCGTTATGATCATCGTCTAATATCATCACATCAACAACTTTACCATTTTTGTCTTTACCTTTCACGTTCCTATATGATGATATCGACCCTTTCATTTTGTTTCTCGTGATCATGATCTCTTGATCATCATTTGTAAGGTCTATCATAAGCTCTTCATCAGGTTCCACAGAGGTGTAATACGTTGAATTACTGTTTTTACCCATACTGAATGTTGAATCATGGCTGGAGTAACTTGATTGGCTCTCAATTGGTGATATCACTCTTTTAGGCTTGTGAGACCTTGGTAATGCGAATTTAACCGACTCTTTGTTAGATATAGCTGGCTCTCTGATCTTATTTCTTTCTAATTGATCTTTCAAATAGAAATCGAGTTTCGAGTTCAGTTTGTTCAGCTCATCTTTAGATAATGTGATGTCACTCAAATCTGGTATGATAATCTCCTTCACTGGACCTGTTTGTGAGTATATATTCAAATTCTTCTCTGGTGAGCTTGGTGTTGAGAATGTATTCTTCGGTTTGACGTCAAACTGGTTTAAAACGTTGATCTGTGATTTACTTCTCGAATGTCTGTGTTTATTGGGAGTCTGTGGTTGTTTCTGAGATACTGACAAGTTATCGAATTCTGCCAATATGTTAGCAGAAGACTTACTTCTTGTATGGTTGTGCTTTCTAGGGCTTTGAGACAATATTTTCTGTCTGTTTGGCACATTCATCTCAAAACCAGTGAAGTGATAATCTTGTTCATTTCTCAGGTCTACAATTTGTTGTGTTTGGATCTTGGTTGGTGAAGGGAATTGGTATTCCAGTGGTCCTTGAGTTTGTACACCACCAAATTTGAAATCTCTGTTCATGCTCATGTAAGGGTTTTGTTGTTCATAAATGTTGCTCGTGTTGTCGCCAGAGTTTGTATTAGAGTTGAAAGTTGGCTCTTTGGCGGGAGAATGCTCTTCAACTGGCTCTGGAGTCAGATAAATCACTTGTTGGCTCTTACTTTTCCTATGACCTTGCTTATAACGTGATTGTGACATATTTGGAGTGTGCACCTTTCTTGAATATGTATCACTTCTACCATTTACAATTTCTGGAACAGGTGAGCTGAGTTCCGTCTCGATTTCTTGTTGAAGATCAGAATATGTTCCTTTGAACTGTTTTTCATCTTCAAAAAGTTGCTTTGGCGGTGCTTTTGGTGATGCTTTTGGTAGAGCGCTGAGTTCAGAGTCTTGAATTGCGTTACTCAAATACTCTCTGGTCAAAGGAGGATTTCTCAAAGGTGATCTTGAATCTTCTGGTGCTGGTGAACTTTTCTTAGAAACAGATACGGCTTTATCTGAGTCGTCATCTATTACTTCAATTATTTCATAACTTGACCCATTGAACACCATTTCCTTGTTCAAAAGCTGGTCACCGGGACTTCTCACTTTTGACAATTTGGGTGGTGTCATTATCACAAGAGGTATAGAAATTTTGAAATGAGAATTGTCTTTCGGTTTCACAAAAGTCTCGTGTGTATCCAGCAGATCTCTCGAACTGTTCGATACAAGTGGGAACATACTTTTACTTCTACCATGTCCTCTCTTGTACAGGGGAAGCGATTGAGTGCTGGCGTTCTTATGATGAGCAAAATGGTTCACAAATGGGTTTGGTAATTGTGAAACTGATGACAGCTTTGGATTGATATCTTTCACAGAAGATTGCACGCTCGATACAACTGAGACGAGTTCTTCGTCCTGTGCCTCTTGTAATAACAGATTTATAGGTAATGAGAACCTCACTTTATGGTCTGCTTGTCTTCTAGTCTTCTGTAATTTAGCACCATCTTTCCGTTCGTTAAACTTTGGAATTTCAGGTAGCTCTTTGGCGTACGATCTCAACACCTCTGGAGCGGCCATCTTGACACCCATAATTTCAAGCTATCGGCCACCAGTATCTACTGAAACAAGTTCCTCTGGCTCACCTGTACAGCTGTTTTAAAGATGCCTCTGGCTGTATTGTTGCAATTGTCTAAAATCTTTAAATTGAATGCATAAAACCTTGTCTCTTTTTTTACTGAAGCGCTCAATTGAGACATCTTTAATTCGAGTTGTTTACAAATTTCCGAATTTGGAAAAGTGATTGTTTTTTTCCCGTTACGTGAAGATGTCGATCATTTTGGGCGATATTCGTATCTTTTTGGGAACAGGGGATCTGAGACATCTAGAATAGGAAATAAACGGTGAACTGATAGACTTTGCCATGATGAGAAGAGTGTGATGGCCTATCTGTGGGATCAGGACCTATTCTGTAGACGATTTTCACACCTATCCTGGTATTTTTTTCGTGACCCTGCAGGGATGCTTGTTTTGAGTAAATTTCAGCCTCCACCTTGGAGATTGAGTCGAAGATCTCTCTCACGGAACTCGACTCTGTTTTCCACAACAGTGCTACTAAACCTCTCCAATTTTTTTGGATGAACTCATATGAAGCTCGTAGTCTGTTATTGAATTCTTCCGCGAATCTCGCTGCAGTATCTTTTGTAGGGTCTTGTAAGATATCGTGGAGCCGTTGTAGAATCTGAGCTTCAGGGTCCTCTTCAAAAGTAAATTCATCATGCAAATCATCTAGAATGCCTTGAACGATGCTTGAAACAGCATCGAAGAAATATAATTTCATAAATATTTTGTCCCATGGGGATTGGTTGAACTTGTAAGCATCCATTATTGCGTATTTCGAATGCCTGATAGTTGGAGACAAGAGGTGTCTTAGATCGAATCCAAGCCTTGTTTCAGATAATGCTGACTGTTGTATTCTGACATGAATTATATTTCGATCACTAAAAAATCTTTGTCGCAATTAAGGAAGGGATTCCATTAGCAGGATTGAAAGTCTTTCCTAGAATCCACCTATTGGCTAGAATTTGTAACTTTTCCATCTTATTGGTGTTTTGAAGTAATACTTTCAATTCTATGAGCCCTTTGAATGAAGCTTTTGGACTTTTCTTGATTGAATCTACTATTTGCGACCATCTATCTTGTTTGCACTGAGATGGTTGTTCAAAATTGACATCAATCTTCACGTAATTGTGGAATCTTGTTCACTCGTAGTGCTCAAGGCTTGAGAAAGCTTCAATTATTGAATATGGGGTAACTTGTAGTTTGGGAAATAGCTTTATAGGTCAATGGTTTTCTCGAAACACAATCGATAATTTACCAGCTTCTGGCTTTCTGGGTCTTTTGAATGATTTTGTTCCTCTCCACGTATTTTTTGCTTTTTGAGCAGCTCTTTAAGGATGACTTTGGATTCCTGATAGTTTTGAGCTTATAAAATTTGAAATTGATAAGTAAGAGTTATCATTGCAAAGTTCTTCAAATTGTGATAAACCTATAGGCCGGGGGACACAATAAATGTTTTGATGAAATCTAACGATGCTCTTGGTGTCTTCAGTTGAGTTTTGAGATTCCATTGGCACATTTGTTCACAATTTAAATTATTATCATCTTTAGAGCTCTCACTTGTTCTAAGTGTATTGCTCTCGCTCTCTTTGAAACCAAATTTAAAGTAATTAGAGACCATCTCATTCCTACCTTCAAACCCATTTCTACTTCTCTTAGAGTAATTAGTCTCGTTGTGGGTACTACTTTCATTCGGTTCATCTCCTCTTGTACCCCTTTTAGCGCTCATATAACCCCCTTTACCATCCTCTTCAATTTCCCTATTAAAGTATAACACTCTATCTCTTCTTATCCCTTTCTTTAAAATATTTGAGTTTCTGGTTTTTGTAGGCGCTTTAAACCTCCTTTTATACTCTAATCTGTGTAATAATTAATAGAATAATTGATATAAATTAAAATTTAGATATAAATAGGATCAAAATTACAATCTCTTCTTTCTGATTTTTCATACACGCATATTTATTATATATATTAGCTGTGCTACTTATTACAAAATTAAAGGCCATTTGAAGTAAAGAACTTTCAGGAGACATCTCTTGTGTGGAACAACCTAGATGAGCTCCAGAGTAACGATAGTGGGGACAATTTGGTATGAAGGTAAACAGAAGATATAAAACCAACTCCATGGTAGGGAAGAAGAGCATGGCAGCAAAATACGAAATTTTTAAAGAAGATAGCGCAGATCTTATAAACCAGCAAGATATATTGAAATGGCATCGTCACCATCGAGTTTCAGCGGAGGATCAACGAGTCGATCGTTACATGAGAGTAGTGGAGTTGGCGGTACTAATCCCAGCCAAGTTGCGGACTTGAAATTGGTGCTCTTGGGAGAGAGTGCAGTGGGGAAGTCATCGTTACTGCAAAGATTTACTTCAGATAGTTTTGATGAGAACAAGGAGAGCACCATTGGGGCCCTGTTCATCACGAAGAAAGTTTACGTAGAAGGAGATCAAGATGACGAGTTAAAGCTTATCAATTTCCAGATATGGGACACTGCTGGACAGGAGAGATACAAGAGTTTGACTCCGATGTACTATCGGAACTCGAACATCGCCTTGATCGTATTTGATCTCACGGATCTGGGTAGTTTCAAGAAAGCTGAGCGTTGGTTCGAAGAGTTGAAGATGTTCAACAGCGACGAGGCAAAAAATTTGAAGATCTATCTCGTAGGTAACAAATGTGATCTTGTGGAGAACCAGGACCCTGTGCCGTATCTGATGTCGGCGTTTGTAAGGGACAATAAGATCTCGGTGATACAGACGAGTGCTAGAACAGGAGAAGGAGTGTCAGCTCTATTTGATAAGATAATAGCAGACGTAGACGATTCAATGTTTGTCGATGTGGATACTTTAGAGTCTCGTAATAGTCTCAAGAGAAAGAAATCCACTATCATCGATTTGACCAGTTTCCAGAACATGAATGATTCCAATTGTGCTTGCTAATATTTTAAGGTATAGTTTTATATCTGGTAAGGTAGATTTTTTTGTACAACCGATAAAGACCTCGTTGTAGTTGAACCGAATATATATATAGAATAGAAAATGAAATATTTATATGTACACTTAGTGTTTATCAGAACACTCGGTCTGAAGAACAACTCAATCTTTATAGTGGATCTTTCTGAAGAAGTCCATGCATCCAGTAAAGACAACCAACAAGATACCACCACCTGGGCCCAATCTCAACACTTTTGGAACGAAACCTTTGTACAATGCACCGAAACCTTCTTCTTTGTACACGGTCAAGATACTTGGGAAGGTCCATTTATATTTAGTAGAACCGGCTTGTACTCTTGACTTGACGACATCAAATGGTGTGTTGATCAAAGTACCAACGGTACCACCAATACTACCACTTATCAAGTCGTTCAAAGTCTTTCTACCTGGAGTCTTGGCCTCAGGTAACAATTGTCTGACTTGGAAGATGACCCCGAAATACCCTGCATTCCAGGCAATGTGTCTCCACAAAGTGGCTTCTAAACCTTTGTACATACCTAAAACACCATCTTGTTTGACAATGGAACGGATGACTTCGACTGGTCCGTTGAACTTGGAGTTACGGTCTTGCAATCTGATCTTGACTAATTCAAAAGGTACCACTACGAAAGCTTCAGTGGCACCGGCAGTAGCACCAGTCAATACGGCAACTGGTTGGGTCATCTTCTCCAATTTAAACAATTTCTTGTATACTTTGGTGTACTCGTCGTTGGCAGCGAATTTGGTAGCTCTCTTTGGAGCCTCCATCAAGATTGGGGCACTAATACCACGGTACAAAGTTTTTGGACCCTCGTTCTTGATGATCTTAGCGAAACAGTCGAAGATACCAGAGTACTCAGCACTGGCTCCCGTACCGACTTGAAGTTGGATACGAGTCTTGACGACATCCAATGGGTACATCACCAAGATCTCCGAGACACCTGCAACGGCCCCGGAGAGA
The DNA here is from genome assembly GCA_030569155.1 of Nakazawaea molendinolei. Lineage (NCBI taxonomy): Eukaryota > Fungi > Ascomycota > Pichiomycetes > Alaninales > Pachysolenaceae > Nakazawaea > Nakazawaea molendinolei. Next base: position 274,568 of record JAJMKB010000006.1, read on the forward strand.
AATTGATACATAAAAGGTAATGCTGTCATTCTGTGTTAGTACCTATGGTATTGAGAAGTGTCCACTTTCAAATTACTCACGTCTAGCGTCACTTGACATCTTGTTCAACTTCTTCTCACTTGATCAATAGGGTCGTGAAAAATTGAAAAATTTCAACGACTCATCTATATTGTGTGAAAATTTTATCGCGCGGTCTGAGTCTTGATGGAGGAGGAGTGTGATTGATGAGCAATTTAGTAATACCAATGGGATTTACGAGCTACTTGATGAGCTATTCATAGATAATGAGTGGATTCAAAGGTCTAAGATAACCCAAAAATGGCGAAAAATGAACCAGTTTCACCCATTTTATACACCACTTAACCTTGGAATCTTATCTGATAAGCGAGCGAAAAAGGGGTAACTGAGGCTGCCTGTTGTGTGTGTGTGTGCTGAAAAGGAAATCGAGGGCTGCGAGTAATAATAGACCCGAACAGGAAACAAGGGCGGTTCTTTTTCTAGTGCTAAAAAGAAATAGGGGCTCAATTCAAAAAGAATTGAACCAAGATTATCTCAAGAAATAGATGGAGTCGCAATTGATCACTGTGCCTGAGAAGAAGACAGACTCTTTGGACTGGGTACGTCCTTTGAAGAGCTTCTTCACCAACAACTATGGATCGTACCGTGAATTCTCGGAGTCAATCGATCAGTTTAACAAGTTACGGTTGGATGCCAAATCTTGTAATAGAGACCAGACCGGTCGGGATATCTTGTATCGATACTATGGACAGCTCGAATTGTTCGATCTCAGAGTCCCCGTGAACGATCATGGAGGAGTCCATGCTCAATTTGTATGGTACGATGCTTTCAAAGACTCCAAATCTGTGAAACAGACCTCTATTGCTTTTGAAAAGCTGTGTGTCTTGTTCAATTTGGCCGCTGTGTTGAGTGAAATAGCCTCACAAGCCTTGGAAGAGAAAGATTATAAATTGAGTTACCAATCTTTGCAAAACGCAGCTGGGATCTACCGCTTTATCTCCGAGAACTTTCTCAACGCTCCAAGTGACGATTTACAGCAAGATACGATAAAAGGTTTGGAGCAGTTGATGTTGAGTCAAGCCCAAGAGGTGTTCTTGATGAAGATTTTGAACGGAGATGGTGAGGTGAAACACTCGCTTGTAGCTAAACTAGCCAAGGCAGCTGCTGGGTTGTACCAAAATGCCCATGATATCTTGGAGAAAGTACCTGCCAACTTGGATTCTAAATGGATCGCATATTGTAAATTGAAGGCCAAATTGTTCAACTCATTACTGTACTACCACCAAGCCAACGCTTTAAAAGAGACAAAAACAGGTGAAGCTATCACTTATCTTAGACAAGCTCAAATTGAAATTGAAGATTACAAGACAAATTACAACTATACAAAGTATTCGTCGATTGAAGCCAATTGTAAGAAAATTATCGAATTGGTCAAACTGGAATTACCAGTATTAGAGAAGGACAATGATTATATCTTCCATGACTCGATTCCAAGTTTTGAGACATTGACTTTGAAAGGTCTTGAGAGCGTCAAGTCCATCTCTATAAACGATCAAGGTATTGACAAAGTTGTAGGTAAGGACATCTTTGAGAAAATTATCCCATACTCCGTTCATGAGCAGAGCTCCAAATATACAGAGCTTCTGGCGTCCTTGTTGAGATCTGAAGATGAGAAAATCACCATATCCAACGAAGAGTTAGCATCAATGTTAGAGTACTTGAATCTTCCATTGAAGTTGAACGAAGTTAAATTATTGATTAACGCCTCGAATGACTCAGACGAAGGTTTGAAAGATATTTCAGTCGGTGATTATAACAGTGATGAGCTTGTACACAATTTGAATAACGTTAAAAAGAGTTGTAACGATAAGCTTAACCAGATAGGCACGTTGATAGACACCAATAACTTGCCTTACGATAATAACGTGATGGACATCAGAGAAAACATTTCAAAAACCAGGCAGTCGTTGATCGCTGCTAATGAGACCGATATAAAAATCTCCAATCTCATCAAACCTTATGAAAAGGAATTGAGTATTTTAAAGTCTGGTCAAGTTCAAAGTTATTTACAAAACGATAAAAGTTTGCTCGATGTCGACATAGACGATTCAGATATCAAATCTCAGGTGCTCATTTTGGACAAGATTTTGTCAGACTTGAGCAATTTGAAGTATGAGAAGAATAAGACCTATAAGTCTTTGAAAGATGCAGTTCACTCGGATGATATCTCCAAAATCTTGATTTTGAACAAAAATCAAGCAAACTATGATGAAATCTTCGATAGCGAGCTCTTGAAATTCAAACCATATCAAGACAGAATAAATTTATTGATATCAAAGCAACAGGAACTGATTTCAAGTTTGAAGAAGAATCTCAAGTTGCTTTTAACCAACAAAAATTATCTTAGTTTGTCGGAGGAGAAATCTTCGTATGATACGAATCTCAACAGATTGAGAAAAGCAGTCGAGAGTTATCAAAAGTTCAAGAATGGCCACAACCAAGCTTTGAAATTTTACGGAGATTTATTGAATTTCATCAACTCTTTAGAATTCAAGGCGATGAATTTGATCAACACATCGAAAATGTCGCTGATGAATTTAAACTATCAGCAGACTCCGCCTCAAATGCCACTGAGATCGAACTCGAATACTTCCAGTTTTGGTGGTTATCAATATCCACAGTCTAGACAAAATTCTGCTGCATTTAACCAATACCAGGCGGCACCCCCTCCTCTCCCGCCGCAAGATCGCCAAAATGGGCAGTTTTCTTCCTCGATCTATGATCAACCCTCGAATTACGATCCGTCTATGTATTCCAAATTCTCGTGAGTAGTTGATCCGTATGCACGAGAGCATGTTTTAATTCTCATTTTAGTTTAACTTAGAGCCTTCGATGTTCCCCATGTAGAAATTTCCGGAGTTTAGTTCCGCTCATGAATAGTGCGTGCTGGTCTCGGTGTCTGTGGATCTGGGACCCACAGAGACGTGCAGCATGTAAAAAATTGGTTGAGGTTTCCCTAATCAAAAGATAGGGTCTTCTATGTACATGGCGTTTCTGCAGGTTTACACATATAGCGTTGATCTTTCGGATAATTTTAACAATACAAGGTTGTATTGATGATCAAGGAACCTTACATTTGTGATAGGATACGGACGACGGGAGGTGATCACCGATAAGGTGAGTTACAAGAGCTGATAGGGTAGCGAAATAAGAGCTTTGATCGATTGGAATGGCACGAGGAGTGTGCGTGAAGTGATGGAAGAGTTCTCCGTTGAAGGGGAGGGGTTAGCTACTGGATTGGCCCTATTTCCCGTTTTGGATGAGAGCTCCGCGAAAAAGAGGATCGAAAAAAGAGACGCTAGTCAAGTTTGGAAAAAAAAAAGTGGGCAAACTTTAATTCCGATTAGGTTCAAACTTTAAATTTGAGAAAAATTCTATGGTTAGACGGTGAACAGAGAGTCTCTTCGAGAGAAGCTTCTTTTCCAGATGGCACCCTGTCCAAGGAAAGCTTGTGCAAGCAAATTCGGTACCAAGGCGAAGAAACAGGCGCGTCGATCTTGCGTAGTTTGTATGGGAAAATTTAGATTCTTCGCTGTATGCACAGCGGAAAAACCGAGCTTGGCCCGTCCCACGTCGAATATTACATGGGAAAGTGACCAAGTTTTTTAAGGAGAGTCAGAGAAAGAGTTGTGTGGGGATATCCGAAGTGGGCAAAGAGAGATATGGATGGGCCGTGTGTAGATGATCGGTCCATTTGTGGTTAGAACGCAGAGTGGGAGAGGTCGATCACGGTTGAGATATGGCCGACTCGGATTTATAATTTCAGGTTGGGGGAAAATTTATCCGTAAAGATATTTTTCCACCAGGCACGGCTTGAGCTTAGCGGCTGTCTTGAGACTCTTGAGCCAAGGAAAGGCACGATGTATATCCGCCAGAGGAGATGGCATTCCTCGGGGGGCTTTGCAGTGACCCCAGTGCGTTTTTTTGCTTTTTTGCCTTACAAGCCACGAAATGGGAAGCGAGACCTTCTCAGGGATCAGAGCTGAATACTCCGAAAGGTCAGACATATATGAGCGGAAAAATCTCTTTTTTAGGGCTCTCACTAGTTTGATTTCCTCAAGTTTGGCTACAGATCTTTGTAGAAAAGACTTAAGAATCCGCTCGATTACAAACCACGATCTAAGTCACTTGCTCACCACCGTCTTGACCACACTTTCCCAATGACGGCTATTAGAAAGCAGAAAGTGAGCAAGGCTTGTGACTCTTGCAAAGCTCGGAAAAAAAAGGTGAGTCGGATATTTTGCTCTGTTCCGAATCTGACTACTGTGTTCAGGAACAGCCATTTGACCATGAGAAAAGTTTACTGACAACTCCAGTGTGATGGTACCGCTCCATGTCCCTCTTGTGCAAGCCGAGGAATCCACTGTTCCTATGAAATTGAAGACAAGAGGAGAACCAGGTACGGATATAGGTATTTGGACTCGCAGGCACTACCTATTATGGATGTGAACATACATCAACAACAACAACAACAGCTGCACAGACCTCAGCGGTCTTTGTTGCCAGTTGCCAAGATCGAGATCCCTGATGGCTCGTCCAGTAGTGACCCGGAGTCTGTCACTGAAATTAAGGTGAATTTGAACAGAATCCCTCCAAGCTTGAGATCTCTTTTAAACGTACCATACACAGACACCTCAATTGACAAGGACCAGTCTTTGAACAATTCTTCGTCTATGTACGTGAAAAGATCGAGCGATCACGACTCTAGAACCGAGAGTGAGCTGGAGCTTATTTATTGTAACGATATGAGTCCTTTTGGGTTCTTGAAGATCTGTCGTACCATCGCTGCCAATTCAACAGTGTTTGACTTCTCAAAGGATGAGTTTGTCACCGAACAGAAACGGTTGTTCAACTATTCCATCCCCTTAGCCGCCAAGGCCAACCCTAATCTGGCTCTTCCCCCAAGAGACTATGCAAACGTCTTGATGGAGATGCTTCTGAGGAATTTGAACCAGATGACTTACCTTTTCAACGATGAGTTGTTCGAATCTTTCATACTCGACCCGGTATATTCGAGCCCAGACACCGTGGAAGATTATAAACTCTGTCTCTTGTTGTTCACGTTAGCCGCTGGGGCAGTTTTCGCTGAAGCTCTCCACCAGACGGTGCCTGGCTCCATCGAGTATAGAAAAGACATCGATTCAGTGTCGTTGTTCCAAACAGCATTGACGATGATCCCAAAACTCTCCACTGAGCCTAACATTTGTTCTACAGAGATTTACTATATGATCACCATATTCTACATCTTCCAAAACAGACCTTTCAAGCTGTGGATCTCTTTAGGAACAGCTATCAGGTACGGACTCTCTTCAGAGTTGAACAAAAACTTCATCAACGAGATGTATCAGGATCCAGATTACGTGCTTCATAGAAAGAAGTTGTGGAGAAGTCTTTTCTGTACAGATGTCGTTTTAAGTACTCTGATAGGTAGATTACCTTCAATCACAGAGCTGGATCTTCATGGTCTCTCTGAACCTCTTCTTGAGAACAGAGACTTTGTCGACGAGTGTGAACATCAGTTGGTGAAACTGACATATATCATTTCTAACATGCTGAAATACATGTTCACCAACCTCACACCGACTCTTGACATCAAAACGTTGATGAAAATAGCATTACAATTCAGAGATTGGGATGTTCAACTACCCTACGAGTTGAAACTCGAACAGTTCTTGGAGATCGGTAAGATATACGACACCTTGACTGGCGGTTACAAGAAAAACACCAAGTATGCATATCACCCACTTTTCTTCTTATACTTGACCAATGCTCACGGAGTGATGGTCTTCACACGTCCCTTCCTACTGTTGACCATCATGAGGACTTTACATTACATCGAACATGGATACTACGATATCGCCATTTCTGAATGTTCGATAATCAAAGTGTTCGCCAACACCTGTTATAACGCTTCCAAATTCTGCATCACTCTTGCAGAGTTGTTCTGGCAGAAAGGAATACGGCCGGACAAACCTTTCGCTACGGTGAACTCGGTATTCCACTCGGGACTTATTATGGGTGCAGTGTATTACCTGAGGGTGACGAGGGCTGTAAAAGGCTGCCCATTCCCAGACGATGCAATGGGTTTCTTGTACGAAGATGCAGAATTATTATTGTTAAATGCAAGAAGAATGCTTCGTAATTTTGCCCACATTGACCCAATCAGCGAGAGATATTCCGAGATTCTTAATGCCATGTATTCGATGTTGAAGGACAAGGAAAAGGATCTCAGTTATAATTTGGTGAAGAAAGGTGACCCGGAGATGTACAACGTGAAAAGAAATTTTGAAAAAATCAGATTCACAGGGTTGGACGAAATCACAGAAGAGTCTCAAGAGGTCGATATCAAGTCGATGAATCTGTTCATCAGGAAATACAGAGGAGGTGGTTACACCTGTATTATTAAAGATGGTATGATTTAAACATCATCATTTATGTATCGTTATTTATTATATGCATGGACTCCATCAAGTATGGGGTTCTTTTCCCTTTGTAATATATTTATAATTCCAGTATAGCTAAAGTAAAGGTTTGATCAGCATCCCCAAGGCAAAACATATGATGTATTTCCAGGAGGTGAATCCGGCATTCAAAATCAAAAGAATGAAAATTAGGGATACACTTAGACAAATCCAATAAATTGATAATTTGCTGCCACCTGCATCAATTTCCTCTTTCGGAACTAAGGTGATTGTGTCGACAGATTCTTTCCTCAGGGTGTCTGCAACAGACACAGAAGTGAATCTTTCTAGTTTCAGCCATAGATCTTTGACAAGAACTACTATAAGTTCATCGACATCTGGTCTCATTTCTGGGTCCGCAGAGCACATTCTTTCGATAAGCGCTGTGAAATCAGACAAAAGAGCATTTTCATCAAATCCTTCTTTTGTCAAATTATCACACAAGGGTCTCACCTCTGTTATATTCTCTGGGAACAAAAACGAGCTAGCATCTCCTCTGTCAAAAAATTCCTTGATCTCAGATTTGACAGATTCATGGGATTTTGACCTGTAGGGGAGTTTGTTGAAACATAGGAAGTAAAGAATAAGTCCCATTGAATAGACGTCAGACTTCTTGTCGAAATTTGGTAAGCTTCGGCCATTAGGATCAGTAGGGAACAATAATTCTGGTGATGTAAATTCAAGAGTTCCAGTATAACCTGAAGATTCCCTCTTAGTGCCTTCAATTGTACTCTCCCCAAAATCACTGACTACCACATCGGGGAATTTTTCCAAATCGTGCACAGAGCTTATTTCAAAGGTGTCGCTTGGTATTTGTTTGAGTAAACAGTTGGAAGGCTTCAAATCACGGTGAATGATATGCGATTTGTGTAATTGATAAACTCCAAAACAGATATCTTTGAATATTTTGAAAATTTCGAAATTATTCAAGAACTCTCTTTTGGGTGGTTTGCTAGTAGAAGACTTCTTCCTTTTAAGAAAGTCCAGCTTCGTCATCCCTAAGCCGCTGTTGTTGAACTTTGAGTTTATAAAATTCTCCAAATCTCCCCCACCACAGTATTCAAAAAGAATAAAGACACAAGGTATCTTAGGACCAAAAGTTGATGCGTTATCAACTTCTAACCAGACATGGTTGTACTTGATCAAATGACGAGCTCCGTCTACATTCATGAGAAGATCTCTCTTATACTCTTCAGCTTCATCCGGTTCAGCAACACTGGAATTGATATCTTCAACGACACTGTCGTAAAGATCTCCAGTAGTTAAATTGTATAAGAACTTCACCTCTTTCAACACATTGGCCAAATTATTCAGATCCTCACCAATGCCTATCTTCTTTAGAGCAAAGACACCAATGTTCAACCCATTCAATTGGTGCTCTACCTTATAAACAGAGCCATTGGACCCAGTTCCTATTTTCTCCAAGATTTTGAAGAATTTATCAAAATAGCCCTGTGTAAAAAGCGATTCCGAGAGTTTCACATACTGTGACAGTTTATTTATATCAGCGCTTACTGATACGGAATCTCCTATCAATTTATGAGTAACAGCCTGCCTGAAACTGACCATATTGGTAGCATTGTCACCTGATTCCTGGGTCTGCCAGCTTCTCTGCAAGAGTTTGAAGTAATCTGAGTCCATATGAGCTGCTGTCGCAGAGGTCTGTCTCCTTAAAGGATCGTCATTGGATTCAGAGACTTTGAAATGGAAGCCACAATTGGGGCATTTCAACTCGTTCTCGCCATTGGCATCTGTGGACTGAGGTGTTGAATCATCAGGGAAGGGAGACGTCAGTCGATACCCATCCACACCGTTATTTATAACTTCTAGAGAGTTATCAAGTGAATTGTATAGAACGACCGAATTGGAAATAGGCAAAGACAGGATTATTCGGTTCTCATTGGTGCCGCTGTAAGGAATTACCGACATTTATCGACTAGTTGAGGAAGTAGTCAATATGCTTCGGAAGCATGTAACCTTTTATTTTTTTTTTTTTTTACCCCATATTTTTTTCAGGGGTTGATTTTTTCGAGGAACTGAAAAATTTCAAAAGGATGAGCTGAATTGTCAATTAAAGAAAGAACGAGATGTTTAGATCTCTGGAGGAACTAAATACAAATATATATAAATATATTGATATAATAGCGAAATATTTATTTTTTGTTTCAATTAGAACGGGGTCTATAATGTCTTACAGGTTAGGGTTGAAGACTTGAGAGAAACTCGAGTTCTTCCCACCGCTTTGCTGCCACTCGCCCATGACACTTTCCAAGATGGTCAAAGCACCCATGACACTGACAAGGGCAGCGGCACTAGTACCGTAACTACCGAGGAATTCACCAGCAGCGACAATGGCTCCCAAGATCAGAGCACCGGTGGTGGCAGCTGTTGGGATGATCTTGTTCAACTCTTTGGCTACAGCAACGTCTCTGTGGCCCATCAACAGGATGTCCTGCTCTTTGAAGCTCTTGGCAACGTCTTTGGCAGAGGAACCTGAGATCTCGGTCCATACTCTGGCAAAGATAATGGAGGTGACAACGATGAAGAGGGCAAAGGTGAAAGGTCTCACGAGTTTGAACAAGACAGGAGCTGAGCTGATGTTGGAAGGTGAGATAAAGTACAACAATCCACCGTTCAAAGAGTACAAGACGGACTTGGCCTCGATATCGACTTGGTAACTGGCGATGAACTTGAAGAGCTCGAATTGGGATCCGAAGGCCTTGTAAAAGGCAAATGCAAAGATGTTCAAGTTGTACAAGACAGTGTAGGTGAACAAGACTGGCATGGCTCCACTGTAGAACAATTTGATAGGGTATACAGAGGCCATCGATCTAACTTTAGCGTTCTTGATAGGCAATTCAACTCTGTAGTTGTTGAAGTACAAGACGGCAATGACTGAGGCAATGGCGATGTACAATTGAGACAAGTTACTCAAATTAGATCTGGTGAACGATGAAAGAATAGCATCACCAAGAGATTTCGATCTGATGTTTCTAACAAAGTTGATAACAGACCCGACACTTTCATAACCTCTGGTGGAGACAAAAGTCTGAATACCAATGGTGTTGTAGGCAAAATTGGAGGCAGCTGATACGGCGACCAAAGTCAAGACACCGGAAGAGAACCCATAGCCCTTGTCCAACATTTCCACGATCAAAGTGACGATCAAGTTGGCAGTGACCAATTGGAAGAGGATGGTGACCTTGGCTGCAAAGGATAACTCTTTGTCTACGGATTGTTGGAAATAGTCTGTGAACAACAAGGCGACAGCGTACACGACGCTCAAGAAGACACTGGTAACTTTCTGAATTGTTTGGAATTGTTGTCTATCAGTCTTCAAGTTGAAGTTGACGTTGAGCAATTTCAACCCGGAGATAAATTGCCAGATGAACCCAGAGGTCAACACTGGCAACAAACCAAACTCGAGCAAAGTGCCCTTCTCACTACCGGTGACCGGTCTCAACCAGGAGAAAGGATCAGCTATAGCCAACTGTTCGTTGGCCTTAATACCTCCAAGAGGGAATTGCATAAAGAGATACAATACAGCCGAGATAAAGGTGAATATGATCTTTTCGTCGAAATCCAAAGTATAAGGAGACTCGATCTCGGGGATAATCGAGCCGAATGGCTTGATCAAATCGAGAAAACGGACTAGAAATTGTCAGTAAACCATTGTGATTATATAGGGGGCTTTTTTTACCCCATGTTTCTACTCACATCCACTCATTTTATCTTATGATATGAATAACTCTGTTGTAAACGAAATACTTATCGCTGTGATAACAGAAAAATCGTTGAAAAATTTGCTGGTTTTGGGAGATCGTGCACGACCGTTTTTATTCCCAGGGTGATATACCAGATGATTTGGTGGCTCTATGAACTAGTTGAATTGGTAATGATAATTTTGCTGATATAAGAGGATGGAGGGTATTATATGGTGAAAATTTGGGATCATTTTGACCACATGTGATAAAGTTATGAAAATTATGTCATTAATTCGAATTTTTGAACTCTGAAAAATGGGACTATTATGATAATTAAGTGTCTTAAGACGATTTTGATGAAGAAAATGTGGAGACATGATTGCTGATGGCTAATATTCAACACCTATGTGATATCAAATTGGGGGTTATTTTTCATACGAAAAATATTTTTTTTTTTTTTCACTATGGGAAGAGATCACCATTTGACTAGTGAAGATGCCTGGAAAAGAAGAGAGAAGAGGTGAAGAGGAGGTAATTGAACAGGAAGTGGACCTGAAAATCAATTACAGAGATGCTGTAGATTATTGGGATTCCATTCCAGCCACTGTAGATGGTGTTTTGGGAGGGTTTGGAGAACAGACTTCTGTACCAAAAGCTGATATTGTCGGATCAAATACCTTTGTGAGAAAGTTGAAGACACGATTTGGACCTGATGAGGGTAAGATCAGATACGGTATGGATTTCGGATCCGGTATCGGGAGAGTCACCAAAGATTTCTTGAGCAAACATTGTGATAAAGTGGATATCCTTGAACCTGCACCTAAATTGATCGAGCTGCTGAAAGAAAACTTGGCTGGAGTCCAGGATAAAGTGGGGTTGTATCTCAATATTGGAATGCAAGACTGGGAGCCTGAACCTCGTAAATACTCGTTGCTTTGGTGCCAGTGGTGCTGTGGTCAAATTCCAGATGAAGCTTTTTTGCAATGGTTAGAGAAATGTAAGATAGCGATTCAGGAAAACGGGTTACTTGTGGTGAAGGAAAATAACAGTACTTATAACGAGGACTTGTTTGATGAGACTGATAGTTCTAAGACTAGAACCGATGAGAATTTCAGAAAATTGTTCAAACAGGCAGGTTGGAAGTTGATCAGCACCGATATCCAGAAAGGTTTACCTAAAGAGCTCTTTCCAGTGAGGATGTACGCTTTAAAACCTGAGTAATTGCTAGAATAGCATATAGATGTGTTAGGAAAGAGTGATTGTGTACAGCAGCAGCTTAGCAGCTTAGCAGCTTAGCAGCTAAGAGACGTTATCAAGCATGTTGTATCGGTAGGTAGAGACATTCAAGAATTATATCTTCAAAGCTAGATATGAGCAATTAGAGGAACAGTTCAGTAGAAGTAACTGAGGCGAGCTTTTAAGTAAGCTTGATTCAAACCTGAAGTGAGCCCAAGCAAACACGAAACAAACAAAAAACACAATCTTTTTGGCAACTTCAGAGATGAGCTTCAAGACCTTTGATCAAGGCTCTCACCACAAGGCTGGGAATGATGGTGATACACTGAACACAAGATCAAGCTACAGAGATTTTACAGGTTTCTATTTAAATACCGATTCAGAGCAGCGTGTGCCAATAAACATCATCTAAGAGTTCTTACTCAAAAAGTTAGTATTGTACTTGTGAATAATAAGGACATATCAGATAGGGGTGAAAGACTATTTGATGGTTGTTTTTCTTCATAGAATTCAGTTGAACTATGCATTAATTGTATCATCATCTGTCCTGTTTTGATAAGACTTACCATTTGATATCAAAGTATCTGTTTCATAGAGCCGTTAAGGCTCTGGATCCAGTTGGACTTTTTATATCAATGAATAAATAAATAATTGAAATTGTTGGCGCTAAAATTTTTCATTTATAGTGAAAAATTTCATGAAAAATAAGATATGCATGTAAAGTTGAGTAGATTCTGTGTGAATAAATCTCTTTACTAGCAGTTCTCTCTAATTATCATTAAACAATTAACCTGAATTGAACTAAATCAATTCAACTAAAACCACGGGTCATATCTTGATATATTGAAACAGTTTGGTAGTGCATTAGTTATTAAATGCTTCATTGGTTGATCAGGTCTCTTTCGCACTGGAGAGATATGACAAATTGCTCAAAATTGTTGTAAATAACACCAAAAGGGAGCTCTTTTCGAATGAGATTCTCTGATTAATGTTTATAAGCACCAGGTCACCAAATCTAGTCAGGATTCACCCTCTGATCAATTGACGAAATAAATCAAAATTAATGAATTTCTCAAATCTTTGAAAAATTCATGAAAATTCAAGAAATTCACCTAGAGAGATGAAACTTTCATAGAAATGATGCTCTGGATGAGCTGATCACAATGATAAACAAGACAATATATCTTCACTATCAAAAGTTTCCCATTTCAATTAGTCCAATTAATTAAAGTATCAAAAAATTAATATGAAAATTTTTTTAAGCTCATCGGAGTGAAAAAAAAAATTTATAAAAGAAAGAAAGATACTTAAAATAAAAGTCTAATTACTATCAATCAAATATATCATATCAACATGGATGGAGATGATCTTTTTGATGTGTTCACAGAGGAAGCACCTTCAGTTCCTTTGAGTGTCACTCCTAATAGCAGTGCCAGTGAGGCAGCTCCTGTCAAAGATGAGAAGAGAAAGAGATCTGATTCAGAGGACGATGGGGCTAGAAAAGAGGTGAAGAGAGAGAACAAAGTGATAAAGAAAGAGGGGAAGACCCCAGCCAAGATAGTGCCAGTAGTGGCGGATTCTTTAGAGATCGAGGCTTCTAGAGAAGTGGCGGAAAGCAGCGGTTTGATGAGCCAATCAGCAACAGCTACACCAGGTCAGGTTAAATTGACCCATCAAGTGAGACATCAAGTAGCATTACCACCAGACTATCCTTATATCCCAATTGGCCAGCATAAACGAGTCAACGAAGCCAGGACGTACCCTTTCGTATTGGATCCTTTCCAGGATACTGCTATCTCTTGTATCGATCGTACCGAGTCGGTGTTGGTCTCTGCTCATACTTCAGCGGGTAAGACAGTGGTGGCTGAATATGCCATTGCCCAATCGCTCCGTGATAAACAAAGAGTCATTTATACGTCCCCAATCAAGCTGTTGAGTAACCAGAAGTATAGAGAATTACTTGCCGAGTTTGGAGATGTCGGGTTGATGACTGGAGATGTCACTATTAATCCTGACGCTGGTTGTTTGGTCATGACCACTGAAATTTTGAGAAGTATGCTCTATAGAGGTTCAGAGGTTATGAGAGAAGTTGCCTGGGTCATTTTCGATGAGGTCCATTATATGAGAGACAAGGAAAGAGGTGTCGTGTGGGAAGAGACAATGATTTTACTTCCAGACAAAGTACACTATGTCTTCCTTTCTGCTACCATTCCAAATGCTCAGGAATTTGCAGAATGGATTTGTAAAATTCACTCGCAACCTTGTCACGTTGTTTATACCGATTTCCGTCCCACTCCATTACAACATTACTTGTTCCCAGCTAATGGAGACGGTATTCATTTGGTAGTAGACGAAAAGGGATCTTTCAGAGAGGAAAACTTCCAGAAAGCCATGGCTTCGATCAGCGACAAGGCAGGAGATGATCCAAACTCTCTGGAAAAAGGTAGAGGTAAGAAAGGACAGACGTTCAAAGGTGGAAATAAAGACGGTAAGGCTGACATTTACAAAATTGTCAAGATGATCTGGATCAAAAAGTACAATCCAGTAATCGTCTTTTCTTTCAGTAAACGTGATTGTGAATCTTTGGCTTTGAAAATGTCCAAATTGGATTTCAACACCGATGAGGAAAGAGAAGCTTTGACAAAGATCTTCAACAATGCCATTGCTATTTTACCTGACGCTGATAGAGAATTGCCACAGATCAAACACATTTTACCTTTATTGCGTCGTGGTATTGGTATCCATCATTCGGGTTTGTTGCCAATCTTGAAAGAGATCATCGAAATCTTATTCCAAGAAGGTTTCTTGAAAGTCTTGTTCGCTACAGAGACTTTCTCCATCGGTCTTAATATGCCTGCCAAAACAGTCGTCTTCACTTCGGTGAGAAAATGGGATGGTAAAGGTTTTAGATGGGTCTCTGGTGGTGAGTATATTCAGATGTCCGGTAGAGCTGGTCGTAGAGGTTTGGATGACCGTGGTATCGTTATTATGATGATCGACGAGAAGATGGAACCTCAAGTTGCCAAAGGAATGGTTAAAGGCCAAGCCGATAGATTAGACTCTGCGTTCCATTTGGGTTACAATATGATCTTGAATTTGATGAGAGTAGAAGGTATTTCACCAGAGTTCATGCTCGAACACTCTTTCTACCAATTCCAAAACGCTGCCAGTGTGCCACTGATGGAGAAGAAGATCGAGACATTGGAATCTCAGTACAAGGGCATTCAAATCGAAGATGAAAACCTCGTTAGAGAATATCACGACTTGAAAAAATCGTTGGACTCGTATCAAGAGGACGTTCGCCACATTATCACACACCCAAGTAATGTCTTGCCTTTCTTACAAGGTGGGAGAGTTATCAAGATCAAAGATTATGGATGGGGTGTTGTTGTAAGCCATCAAAAGAGAAACAATAAGAGAAACCCATCGGCTACATTCACAGAACATCAATCGTATCTCGTGGAGGTTTTTGTCACCACTATGTTTATCGATTCCCCTGTCAACTTGATCAAGAGCTTCAACCCTGTACTTCTGGAAGGTATCCGTCCTGCAAAAGAAGGTGAAAAGACCAGATCTGAGATCATCCCGGTTACCTTGGACTCTATTTTGGAGTTGAGTAATTTGAGATTGTACTTACCAAAGGATCCAAAGAATTCAGCCCAAAGAAAGACTTTAACAAAAACTATTCAGGAAGTCCACAATCGTCATCCAGACGGTATCCCTTCATTGGATCCTGTTGAGAACATGAAGATAGATGACAAGGATTTCAAAATATTGATCAGAAAAATCGAGGTGTTGGAATCCAAGTTGTATTCAAACCCACTCTCTCAATCTGAGAGATTAGATTCCTTGTATTCCGAGTACAAGAAGAAACTCTCCATTGAAGATCAGATTAAAGACTTGAAATCTAAGATTCTAGAGGCACAAGCAGTTATCCAATTGGACAGTTTGAGACACCGTAAGCGTGTTTTGAGAAGATTAGGATTTACTACTCAATCGGATATTATCGAATTGAAGGGTAGAGTTGCATGTGAAATAAGTACAGGTGATGAGTTACTCTTGACAGAATTAATTTTCAACGGTAATTTCAACGACTTGACCCCTGAGCAGTGTGCTGCTCTTCTTTCTTGTTTCGTCTTCCAAGAGATCTCAAAAGAGACGCCACGTTTGAAACCAGAATTATCTGAACCTTTGAAACTGATGCAAGAGATGGCTGGAAAGATTGCCAAAATCTCGAAAGAATCCAAGATCGAAATCGTGGAGAAAGAGTACATTGAGAAGTTTAGACCTGAATTGATGGAAGTTGTCTACGCATGGTGCAAAGGTGCTTCTTTCACTCAAATCTGTAAGATGACAGACGTTTACGAAGGTTCTTTGATTAGAATGTTCAAAAGATTAGAGGAGATGTTGAGACAGTTGGTCGTTGCTGCTAAGACAATCGGTAATTCCTCGTTGGAGGAGAAGATGGAAAAGGCCATGACGATGGTCCACAGAGACATTGTTTCAGCTGGTTCGTTGTATCTTTAGGTGATATGTACATTTATAGTGAAAAAAGGGATGCTTACATTAACATTTCGTAAAATGCTCTGAAAAACATTTCCTCAATAGGCAATAGATAAATATTCTTTATTGCACTTGAAATGATAACCGAAACTTGATTTGTTAGGACAGCAGACTGTGGCACTAAGAATAAGCGAGATGAGAAGTGTCTTGTGATTAAGTTTCAGACAACAAGGTCTTTTCGTTAGTCTTTGATGTGGGGTCAAGACAAGCTCTTTGAAGGGTGAGCTGTATCCCTTTTTTTTTGTGCATCAACATACATTTGATTTTTTATTCTTATTTATTTTACGTTTAGTAGTTATTTAATTACATGATATTCTCTTAGTAACGTGTAGTAGTGAAGGTTCCAATCAGGTAAAAAATAAATGATCTTTTTTATAAATCTGAGGGGAGTTTGATTTCTTATTTTTTCTCAATTAGTTTCACATTTGATTTATATTGAGAAGTGATAGATTGGAGAGGTAGTTTTAGTTAGAGATACAGAGTTGATTAGAGAAGCATAGAGGAATAGCAAACCGACTTGAAAATTGAGTCATGTCATCACCTAAATCAAAGGCTGCTAAATTCTTCAGGTTGGAGAGAACACCTTCAGGAGTGTTTCGAAACATACCAACCGATTACAACGACACACTGTCTGAACTCTCAGGGGACACAGCTGTTGAAGAAGACCGTAATGATCTTTCCAAAAACATCAGCGCCACGGTGAAGCTCAAGACCAAGAAAATCACAAAAGCCAGTTATAAAAACCAGAGACCTCAAATTGTGAAATCACAAACTACGACAAATCCGAATTCTCATAGGCCTGGATTATTGCACAATGCCAGGTCTCTGCCTCTAAGATATAACGAATATGATGATGAGAGCAGTTCTTCTGAAGAGGAGATAGAAGATGAGGTGAGCGGAGATAAATATCCATTTTTGAAACTATTATCGAATTTCGAGTTCACAGAGTTGGTGTATCAGATTTATAAGATATCCAGTGTTAATGGATCCAGAATGGTTCGTATGATCAAGAGCTCCAAATATGTCTCCACTAGTAAAGAGGGCAAATTGCATTTGAACAGTTTCATTTATGGAACATTATTTGGATTACTTCTTCTGATGTTGAAACCGGTTTTCTACAACAGTTTAAGGTTTATGACTAGCATGGCTTTACAGATAGGATTGTGCATTTTTGCTATTATGGTAATCCAGGTATCTATAAGCGGGAAGTCAAAAGAGTTACAAAGGCTGCGGAAAGGTAGCGATTTGAATGAATCAAGACTGTTTCACAGCGGTAATGGTAAATGGGATCCAGTGAAATCGTCACAATTACCATTACTAAATCCTGTTGGTCTTTCTAGTCGGAAAGTACCAACGGTGGATTTGAAAAATAATTATACACATATTCAAAGGGGTTTCAGTACATTTGACGATCATGAGCTTGAAGAAGAGTCTGAAGAAGATGATACAAAAAGTTTGTTCAGTGTTCTGACATCTCACGATAATGTGTACAACAGTAAGCTGAATTATAAGTCGTTTATTGAACAAACAAAGAGGTCAAAAGTTGTTACTTGAATTTTCAGTGAAGTTAGTGAAGTTAGTGAAGTTGGTGAGGTAAGTAAACGTTCTGTGAATTTAACAGGTGAATTGCATAAAAATATTAAAATGGATCAAGATTTAAAATGAAACTATCAGTTCTTAGCGGCTAATTCTGATATAGCACAAGGAAGGTACTGCAACAGTGTAAGCACCTCACGCAGTGTAAGGTAGGTACTGAAATAGTGTAAGCACTGATACAGTGGAGGTCAAGTAATAAGTAGGAAACGTTTAGTATTAGTTAGACAGTGGTAAAGGACTGTTAAATCAGTTACAGCATCATTGCAGTATCATACAGATAGACACTCAGTCTACTCATTTTTTTTATTTCATATTTTTTATTATGATATAACAACCCTTATATTAAAACAACTAAATATAACGACGATTAAATTTAGTGAGTCTCACCTGGAATTTCGAAAACAACCTGTTTACCGGTCAATTTACCGTAGACAGCTTGTAAAGAATCTAATTTATGATCGATGTTTGAGGAGTCCTTAGCGTCCAACAAGACTTTGGCAATCTTGTTACCACCAACCAAGTATCTGACTCTCTTACCAACAATTTCAGTTGGGAAGACCAAGTCTTCCAAGATTTTGTCGTGGACAGCAGACAAAGTTCTTGATCTTGGTCTCTTTTGTTGTTGTCTGGAGACTCTACCTGGTTTTGGCAAGATTCTTCTCTCAGCCAAGAAGACAACGTGTCTGTCTGGGAATTTCTTCTCCAACTCTCTGGTCAATCTGATTTGAGCTTTGTGGAAGGCTGGCAATAATGGGACTGGGACGAAGATGGCAATAGCCTTTTTACCACCGGAGACATCGATCTCTCTGATCGATTTGAATTGCAAAGGTCTCAAGTCGGCCTTCAAGTCTGGCAAGTTGGCTTCCAAGTCGACGAAAGCTTGAGCGACTTGCAATTCCAAGTCAGATGGGTCTGATGATAAAACTTTGGTAGAAGCAGACATGTTTCTCGATAAATTGTACCGTTGAATTGGTATGTGTTAAATCTTCGATTCTTCTCTTTAACAATCCAAAGAGAAAAAAATCTTGAAAACTTTTTGTGTGAAAAGGAGAAAAATTTGTTGTGAGACCGAGTCGTGTAATTCGTGCTGAAAAATCTTTCTCTAACCTTGATTTTTAACACCATCACACCACAAAAATTCTATCACTTCTAGGGCGCGCAGCCCTCATGTCGTCTCCTGTGATCGGTGTTACGACCCATACAATTTGACTTCCTATTATGGCAACAACCCATATTTGGCCATGTGCCCTCTGCTAAACTATAAGCACAATTCAAGTAACAAAGTACTATGTATAAGTTTAAAGTTTAAACTTTAAAGTTTGTTATACTAATTTGCCCGGACAAGCCACACGGCAACACGGCCATGACATTGTGACTGACAATAGTACCAATACTGATACCATACCACTGTCGCCTCTCTAAACATCATCTTATCACTCCCTACGCTTTTACCCCCCCCATTTGACCTTACTCTCACCACATAGCCCCCAATTTCCCCAATGGGTCGCCTTTTCCCGGAGACGAACAAGTTCGCAGGTCACGTGAAACAAGGACGTTGGCGGTAGTGTTGACTAAGCAATTTGTTTGTACGGTGAATAGCGGGGCTGTCAAGGCATTATTATTTAAATGATTCGCAGAGCTGTGCGTTCGGTACTTAGTAATTATAGATCATATTCGGGAATGTCAGATATCTTGGTAGAACAGAGTAAGAAATTGGCTGCCTACAAGGCCGTCACCGATAACTTGAAAGACACATACAAAGTCATTGGGATTGGATCGGGTTCCACTGTAGTTTATGCTGCTGAGAAGGTTGGTCATTTGAGTTTCAAAGATCAATTGGTTTGTATTCCAACCGGTTTCCAGTCCAAACAATTGATCATCAGCAACGGGTTGAAATTAGGATCCATTGAAGAATACTCTCATATCGATATCACCTTCGATGGAGCCGACGAGATCGACTCCAACTTGAACGTTATCAAAGGTGGAGGAGCCTGTTTGATGCAAGAGAAGTTGGTTGCATCAGCCTCGGACCGTTTCATCATTGTTGCCGATTTCAGGAAAAACTCTGAAACAGGTAAATTGGGCCATTCTTGGAGAAAAGGTGTCCCAATCGAGATCATCCCAGAGTCCTACACGATGATTTTGAAGAAATTGACCCAATTGGGATGCATCAACGCCCATTTGCGTAGTGGAGGTTCTGCCAAAGCTGGTCCAGTGGTGACCGATAACGGCATGTTTATCATCGACTGTGATTTCGGAGAGATCGAGCAGAGCAAAGTGAAAGAATTGCACGACACCATCAAGATGATCACTGGTGTAGTAGACGTTGGATTGTTCGTCGATATGGTGGAAAAATGTTACATTGGTGATGCTGATGGTCAAGTCTCTGTCTTGGAGAAATAATTGTAGCTCAAATTTTAAAATTCAACCAAATGATTTCTATTGATCCTTGATCTTGTAGGTTTGTCAATTGATTAAAGTTTACATCTACTTCCAGATCTTGATCTGTTTAAGCTTTTACATGCTAACAATGTCGCTAAATCCTGCATATCTTCGTATTTTGCTGAGCACCTGCAAAATAAAGTTTAACCCCCAAATTTAAGGTTTGGAAAGTTGTAATTTGCTCTTCAGTCTGCTACTTATCAGGAACAGCCTCATTTTCGCTCTTGAACAGTAGCCACTAGATCAGCGGAAAGCTTATCTTAATGACGCTCCTTTATATAGCAGAGATCCTCCACATTTCACCAACTTCTCTTACTTCACTCGACTACTCCATCTCTACAACTAACTTAGGTATTAAGCAATTAAATCTATCAGCTATAAACGTCCAGCATCGACAAGGTCAGCTATCTAGTAGCAGACTATTTATTATTGATGTTCGTTGTTATCCAGCTCAAAGTTTCGGTTAATCCAGTACCGTTGGTGGCCACTGTCGGAATAACACACCAATTATGGTCTTTAATTTCTGCCAACCCCAAGGTCTCGATAAGTTCACTCGGTTTGGCACTGTTCGGTAAATCCTGCTTGTTGGCCAAGACACAGATCAAACAGTTTTTCAACTCCTTATCAGCAATCACTTTGAACAATTCGCTCTTTGAGTTCTCGAACCGGGCCCGGTCCGCACTGTCAATGACAAAGATAAGCAGATCGGTGCCTGAAAAATAGTGTCTCCACAAGGCTCGTATCCTTTCTTGCCCACCTATGTCCCAGGTGTGCATTTGCATGTTTTTATACTTGATTGTTTCCACGTTGAACCCAACGGTAGGCACTGTGGTGGTGGACTTACCCAACTTCAACTTGTACAATATCGTGGTCTTGCCAGCGTTATCGAGTCCCAACATCAACAACCTCAACTCGGAGGTCTGGTTCTTCAAGAGCGAAGAGGCCACTAACCTTGAGAAAACTCCTCCCATAGTGTCTTTTCAATTGTTTGATCTTCACTACCCCCTTGGTACTCTCGATCTTTGGATACCTTTTAAATGGTCGAGTAAACCGCCTCTAATTACACGCGTGAACAAATTTCCCCTTTTGGTGTTTTGAGAAAAAAAACGACCCAAATCGGTCCCTTTTCAAGATCTACACATTGTTCTTCTTTTATAACATTTTAACGTAAGCTGTTGGGAACAAGCCTCTTCTTCCGTCAACTTCTCCCTCTGTCCATCCACTACCGTCATCTTCAGAAATTACCACCAATTTGTCTCCAACCAGTAAATCGATCTCATCGTCTCCAGCGCTTGAATATTCGTATAATGCTTCACAGTATTTCACTTTCTTAGCACCTCTAC
This sequence comes from Nakazawaea molendinolei, assembly GCA_030569155.1. NCBI lineage: Eukaryota > Fungi > Ascomycota > Pichiomycetes > Alaninales > Pachysolenaceae > Nakazawaea > Nakazawaea molendinolei. The sequence goes on from JAJMKB010000006.1 coordinate 295,991, forward strand.
GAGGAGCCACTTTAGGACCCTGTTTCTTTGGAGTCAGGGCCAGAGAAACCTCATGAAGCTCTAAATAACTTGTAGGTACCAAACCTTCTTCTCCAATTGAAGACAAGATCTTAGTCCAACCAGATCCATCATCCAGCTCTGTCACTGTAAAAGTTTCACCTGGATTGATCGATATCTCGTCATCACCGGTAGACTCGTATCTATAAAGAGCTTTAGCTGTAGGCTGATCGGATGTTGTGTGATTAGACGAAGTCATACTTTGTCCTCTGTTACGCAATGCTCCGAATAATCTCCCAGCACCATTACTTGAATGGTGAGTGAGTGTGGTAGCATTCGAGGTGGTTGTAGTGAGATTGTTGGCCTCTGAGGCCAGTTGACGATGCGATTTCTTGTTAGGTTTCAAGAACCCAAATGCCGACTTCTTTTTAGTCTCAATTGGGGCGTCCAAGGCAAGATCTTTACCTGCAGCAGCGTTTTGAATCGTTTCGATCTCCACCTCTGCAATGACTCTTCTGGAGTCATCTGTGACAAACTGTACCAACTGAGTGATGTAACGAGAGATCAACTCATCGTATTTGAACAACTCTTCTCTTGTCATATTCTTGTTTTGCAGGTACTGTTTCTTTGTCTCTTGTAACTCTCCGAGCAGAGACTTCAGATTTGCACACAGATCCTCCAATTTCTCATACGTTGGAATCAGTTTGTTCAACTTCTTCTTCAAGTCGTATAATTCCAGGGCCTCGGTGATCATGGTCTCATCATCGTGCCAGATACTGGATGGGATATAGTAGAAATCTTGAGGCTCTGACCATTGACGAATGTTATGTTTGATGAACATCGCAGTGTCGAGAGTGTTCTCGTTCTGCTGTACTACAGAATCGGCTGCCTCGAGAGTCTTGATCAAGTTTTGCAAGTGATTTCTCTCCAATTGAGACGCGGAAAGCCATACCCGATTGATTCTCTCGACTTTGGACTGGTTCAAATCTTGTAAACCGTCGAGAATCTCGGGCAAATCCTGGTAATAATATTTATCCTTGAGTCTGTTAGCGATGTTGATCTTGATGAGATACTCGTTCTTAGCAATGTTCATCTCTACTTCTTTATCTTTCAACTTCTTCTGACCTTTCTCACCAGATCTCTCCAGCTTGACTCTCTGGTTCTCCATCGACTGACACAGAGAGTCGTAATTTTTCTTACTCTTGGACATCTCGTCATAGTAGGCATCTCTTTGTCTGATCACCTCGGTGTTGAAAGTCTCATACCTTCCTCTAATGGCTTCATATTTGTTGTGTATTTTGCTCAACTCTTCACCTACTTTAGAGGTCAAGTCAGCAGAGAGCGATTTATGAATCTTAGCCATTGACTCCGTCTGCGACAACACTTCGTTCCAAGCTACAAGTGAAGCACTCTCCAACGACCCGGGGGTCACCACTGGATCATCACCAACACTTAGACTGGCACTGCTCTTCAGTTTCTTCTTGAACGACTCTTTACACAACGTCTGTAACTTGGTGGCATATTCCAGCTCGATCAGTGCTCTTTCCCTGTAGAAATGCTCTAAATCAGAGACCCAATTGATCCCATTACGAACCCAGGCATTCGTCTCTTTGAAACCGTCCTTCAACTCATTCCCAATGCTCAACGACATCTCTGTTTAATTGAATTCTAAATGAACTCTTGATTATCAAACCTTCAAATTTCCTTACAATCTTCTAAACATCTCTCGTTCGATCCCGCTCAGTTCTGTTTTTTTTTTGTTCTTTTAAGCCGTTAGCGTTTTCGATGCTCTGCACAAAGAAACTGTAACCGAAACTTTATCTATAAAACGTTATTTAGTTGAAGATCTCTGCATTATTTCGTTTACTATTGAGTCAATTACAATCACCAACTGTCTCCATTTGGTGGCACCATTTGGTCCATTTACTCCATTTGGTCTCCTGGACAATTCTCACGAGACTCGGGGAGCCCCCACGGAATCCGGCTGCGAAGCGTGGGGCTGTCTGGAAGACTTTAAACCGGTTATAGAAGCAGGTGAAGATTTGAACATTTTAGTATTCGGTGAGTTGAAGTGGAAATTTGTAATTTGTAAAGCACATCAGTTGGACTCCCAGCAAGACAAAAAGGTACAACAGAGTGCACAGAGAAGACTTATATGCTAAGAATTATTTATTCGTATAAAGCTTTTTACGATAAAAGAGTCACTGAGCAGAGATACAAAATTTATCAATAAACTGAAAATTTTCAATATCAAAAGATTCGATAAGAATTTCTCTTGATATAAAGAGACCAGTACAGACAGCAGATCAGCAACAAGGTGATCATTTTAAAAAGATTATTCAAAGACATCGGAGTCACTGTGATACCAGAGTCACTGTTATAACAGAGTCATCACACTGAAAAATTGTTTCTCTGCATACTTATCAGGATACAGGGTACAGGGTCCAGTCAAGCAAGTTTTATGAGCAGACAATTTAAATTTAATTAGTCCAAGAACAACAATACACAGTCGAGTGACGATAATAATCGAGTGCTTCTTCACCAGACTAACTTTTACAAAGAGTCTAGATAGTGGCCTGTTATTGTATACTGCTCATCGAAAAGATCAACAAAGACAGTTGAGAGTTCCAGCGCTAAAAGGTGATAAATTAGAGGCTGTCTAACTGCTATAAGCTACATTTCCAAATAAAGTGAAACTGTTTGGTACTACAAAGTATTTCCCAACGGCAAAGCTAGTTATCAAGTGAAAGCTAACCTGTACGATTCTCATCAGTATAAGACAGTTGGCTCAACAGACACTTTTCAATTTATCAACTGAAAGTATTAGGATCCCGTTTATCGGTAAGAGTCCAGAAACTTACATCATACCAAGAGTAGTATCTAGATCTGTTAATTCAATCAATACAATACAGATTGCACAAGGTACCTGCATCTTAAAACCGAACATTACCGATTTCATGAAAATAAGTTAAAACATCGCAGCCAAAATGTCCGATATCAGTCTAGGGTCCATTATTTACACATCTGTGAGGCCTATATTCAAGCTTTATTTCATCATTGGAACAGGGTTCTTTCTTGCCAAAAAGAACTGGCTCTCTGTTGAGACCCTGAGAAACTTGTCAAACATGGTGTTGATAGTTCTCACCCCATGTTTGATCGTTGACAGAATTATCACATACATAAGTGATAGTGATATAAAACAGATCGGAATCATCGTATTGAGTGCATTTGTGACGTACTCAACAGGTTTCTTCTACGCATGTCTCGCAAGTTTGGTGCTTCCAGTGCCCAAGAAGTGGAAAGGTGGATTTATCGCAGGGTGCACTTTACCAAATGTCAGTGATTTACCCATCGCCTACGTGCAAAGTATGGCCGGTGGTGTTATCTTCTCACAAGATGATGCAAATAAAGGTGTCGCATATATCATTATCTATTTGGCCACATATATCTGGGTCCAGTTCACTTTGGGACTTTTCAGATTAGTGGAATATGATTTCAGAGACCAAGTACCGGATAATGAGAAAGAAATAGCAGAGAGCAGCGAGGAAGAACTGATCGAGAATGACACTGAGGAAGAAGATGGCCATCATCAACAACATCATCATCAAGAAGTGGATCTGATCAATAGAGCAGCCATTGGTAACCAAAGATTGGACGCTAATGGGTTACCATTATTGGATAATGCTTCCGTTCCATTGTCACCAACATCAACTCTTTCTTCTGCCTCTTCCGATGTTGCTGTGGATAGTAGCACCAGTAACCTGGTAAATCCTCATGTTAACAATGCAGAGTTGCAAGTGATCCCACTAGACAGACCTTTAAAAGTGACGGTCTCAAATGCATCTAGCGGTATGAGGATGCGTCGATCCAGTATCGGATCACGTTCTCTGAGGTCCATCAGATCTAGAGCCTCATCTAATAACGAATTAGTACGTGAGTACTCGAGACTCGAACCTATAAATTCTCATTTGACAGTGACACAGTCCATTATCACCGAGAACGTCTCTTCTGAAGTTGTCAAGAAAGCCGGTGCAGGATCCAAATTTGTACAAAAATATAAATTGAACTGGTTGGTGTTTATGTTGAAGAATTTTTTGAAACCTGCATCGATAGCCTTGGTCTTCTCCATCACAATGGCAATGATCCCATGGTGTAAAGCTCTATTTGTCCATACCACAGCGTATGTCCCGAATGCACCTGATCAACAACCACCTCTTTCGTTTGTGCTCGATTACGCCAATTATTTAGGACAAGCATGTGTGCCAATTGGTTTATTATTACTCGGTGCTACCATTGCACGTTTACAAGTCGAGACGATACCTCCCAAATTCTGGCAATGCTGTTTGCTGTTAACTTTTTGGAGATTGGTGATGATGCCAATTTGGGGGGTTCTTTGGTGTGAGCGTCTCAAGAAAGCAGGTTGGATTGACGGGGATAATTTATTAATTTTCATCATCACGTTGGAATGGGGGTTGCCATCAGCTACAATTCAAATCTACATGACTGCTACTTATACAGACCCTGAAGCAGAGGATCATATCCAAATGGATTGTTTAGCCATCTACATCATGACACAGTACTGTGTCTTGATAGTTTCTTTACCGATTCTTGTTTCTTATACGTTGAGAGCAAGTTTAGGGTATTGAGACCATCATGTGCTCGCCCCGATTGAAATTTTTCATACCTGCCTTTCCTCTCGATATAGAATAGCATTGTGAATAGCATCGTCATAGTTCGTATAGTTAGTTGCTTATAGAAGGAGTTTGACATTTTTTTCACGACCTCACGAGACTCATTGCTATATTTTTTGACTAGTCTGCATAAATATATCAAATATAAAACAAATACAAGCAGAGCTCTTTAGGGTCAATTGAAACTGCTGCATCACCCAATGGTATATAGTGGTTTGGCAAGAGCATTTTCAAGCAAAAACATCCAAAGTGAAGAGTAATACGTTAATCAGAATCGCCAAGGCGTTCTCAGCCATCTCTACAACTACAGGTTTCTTGAATAAATACACAGTTGGAGTGTTGAGAAAGAGCAGAACCATCGACCAATTTGTAATTGCTAGACAGAACTCGAAGAATAGACACAGATTGTTGAAGAAAGTGCTATTTCCTAGCCGGTATTTGGAGTTTTATAAGAAGCGTAGACGGTTCAAGACCATGAACGACGGCTCCAGGAACAGTATCCAGTCGCCCAACGCCCCCGCGAGGCCAACCAAATCCCAACTTTCGAAAAGGGCCAGACTAGTGGATTTGTACAACACCACAAAGTCCTCATATATTCCCAGTATTGCCAATTCCATCTCATCATTGGTCAATTCCAACGATGATGGCTACTCGGTGCCCCACAATGCCAAAATATTTATGTACAAGACCTACACGGTGGCCAATGAGGAGGATTACAACGTCAACGTCCATGGGTACCTATACTGTCCTGGGACAATGACAAGGAAGAACCGGTTATTACTCACTTTGGCACGTCAATTGGCAAAGAGTTCATCTAATCAGAGTACTATGAGCTCTCAGAGAATTGCTGAGCAGTTTGAGGGTGAAATAGGTGATAAGTTGAACAATCCAGACGAATACAAGTATCCAGATATGTCCACAGAAGATTCAGAGTCGGTGTACTCGTCACTGAGCTCTGTATCAAGTGGTATCTCTGCAACTTCAGAGGCTATACTTAAAGAAAGGCTTGAAGGTTTCATGACGAGATCTTTGCCCAATGTCATATTGAGAATAGTTGTTGGTTCAGAGTCCAAGATACCTGTAGAAGAGCTCACAAAACAGGAAGTTATAACCGATGATAATGGTCATTTTAAAGTGCAATTGACCCTGCGTTATAAACCCTCCGTAGTGCAAGTTTCCAGTGTCATTAATGAAGAATTAGTGGCTTTCAACGAGGTGAACATCATTGAGAACTCCCACGGGGTCTCTATCATATCAGATATAGATGATACCGTCAAACTCACTGGAGTGGTGAACGATAAAAGAGACATGTTTAGAAACGTTTTCACAAAGAAGGCAAAGGATTTAGAGATTCCAGGGTTTGCCAATTGGTTCAACCTGGCAGAGAGTAAAGGTTGCAAGGTCCATTATGTCTCAAATTCTCCATGGCAGTTGTTGAAACCTATCAAGAATTTTTTCGATCTTGTCGATTTGCCATATGATTCCATTCACTTGAAACAGTATTCCGGGAATGTGATAGCTCTGCTCATGGAGCCTTCTTCAGAACGTAAGAAGTCAACATTAATGAGAATTGTAGCCGATTTTCCTAATCGGAAGTTTGTCATGGTTGGGGATACCGGTGAGAGAGATTTGGAACTGTATTTGACAATAGCAAAGATGTTCCCGGATCAAATCTTGAAAATTTATATGAGAGTGGTACCCGGATCACTCTCAGATACACGCGATGACTATGTCTATAAACAAATCATGAAATTGATGGCCTTAAGGGATTCGAAATCACCAGATGTGGATCTTATCGATCTAAATTCTGATATCCCAAATAAAGTCACCACCACGACAACGAAAATTAAAATGAAGCTATCGCCGATCATACCGAGAAAACCGACAGCATTGAAAGGGAATTCGATAGTTGTAGATGCGGATTTGGAAGTACTGCCCAAATTGCCAAAGCGTCGTACCCAGACATTCACCACCACTTCTGAATTGAAACATACACATGATTTACCACCAAGAGCAGCTACAGGTACAGATTTTGACTCAATCAACATGTCGAACTCATCCTCTTCCATGTCAAGTAAGCTTGATAGTGCCAGTCTTGCTCCAAATGGGTTGTACAATTTTTCGAATGTGATGCCTGGATTGGATTCTGAAGATAAAAGAGGTGATCTATGGAGAGAGAGAACAGTTAGAGTGATGAATGAATTACCGGAACAAATTGGAATCACCTTTTTCAAAGACGTTGATGAAGTGATTGAGGAGTCATTGATTGTTATAAATCAGCATCAGAGATAACTTTTATCGGGAATCAAAGAAGATTTAGGCGATCCACAGAGATTTGATGAGCTTGAGTGGCTTAAAGCGGTTGTCAACCTGCTTCTTAGTCTTTTTCAGGCTCTAGAGATAAGTCTCTACTATCTGCACATCTTAAAAAGTACGGGCACAGAATATCAAGAGTCTCACACCTCAAATTATCACCTCATCTCATCATTTCACCTAACTAACTCACCTCAAAACTATCTCATCTCCAAGTGAGCATTTTACGAATTTTCACTGCAGTGCAAAAAAATAGGGGCTAGTGAAATATTGTTAGGATTTTAGGAATTTCTACACTTTATTTAAACATAATTATAATACAATTAAATACAATTAAACACATTCAAAAAAGATAAGACAAAGGGATCAGTCGTATGGGGGCGCGTGAACAGAGTGAAGTGCAACGAGCAGTGGCGAGTCATTGGCTGAACAAATTCATTAAGGAAGACAAAGACTCAAGTAGATCAAGTTCTATAGAAGAAGATGGCGTTGATGTTGTAGACATAACATCAGATGAAGGAAGTGAAGATGATCTCGAAGAGATAGAGGAGCGTCAATTCAAGAAGACAAGGAAGGAAGAGGAGATTCTCATGAACCCGATTTTCCACTCTTCCAAGTTGTTGAAGCATTCTCCAGTGCATGTGTTTGATACACCGATGATTAATCCACCCGATAGCGAGTCTATCCACACGTTTTTCCAGTCCAAGCAGTTGAAGGAGACGTTTGTTTTCTCATTTGAGCTTGATGTAGCTTTTGTGATGGAAGGAATGGCTCCCGATGTGCTGGTGACTATAATCGCACAAAATATCTACCATCCAGTGAGTAAACCCTCTGTACGGTATGTTAGTGTACAAAATATCATCACCAACTGGTCGTGTCACCATTCCAAGTTGGTGATAAATTTTTATAAGGACTCCACGATGAGAGTGTACGTCTCGACGTCAAATTTCACCCCAGAAGAGTACTCTTTGCTCGGTGGAGTGTTTTGGAGTTCGGATTTATTACTCAGAAACACTTCAGCTGATCCACGCAGGCAAGAATTCAAAGTTGATCTTTGTAATTACTTGAAAGAGTATAAAAAGCCGGAGATGGACTCTTTGATAGAGAAAATCCGATTCTTCGACTTTAGCCAGGTGAAACTGTCCTTTGTTGGCTCAACACCTGGCAACTCTTCAGGTAATTTTGGGTATCTTAAATTACATCAGCATTTGAAGTCCAGAGACTTGATACCTTCGACAAGCAATAAACTAAAACTATTATCACAAGTTTCCACCATCGCAGCACCTTTCAAGAAACAACAAAACGATTCTTCAAACATACTAACACATTTACTCTTACCTTTAGTGCTAGACAAACCATATCCGTTACAACCTGGAGAGAAACTGTTGAACAATTTTATAAATGAGAACAACATCGAGCCCATGATACTATTCCCTACAATTGAAGAAATAGTGCTATCAAAGGGAGGTGCAATGGGTGCTGGCTGCTTGATATACAACAATATTAGTAAAAGTGGTAAAGTGCAAGATGAGTTCCTTTCAAAATATTTTTACAGACGTAACAGTGGTGAGAAACTGAAAGGGTTTGTTAACAATCATTCCAAGATCTATCTCTTATCTGAAGATGATTTCCAGAGTCTCAATTGGTGTTTTATCGGATCGATGAATTTGAGTAAATCTGCCTGGGGATCACCTACAAAGAATCCGGGCACCTTATTGGGTAACAACTGGGAATGTGGGGTGTTGTTGGACCCTAAAGATTACAACGAAGCTGGCGAGAAGTTTGTGCCAGTGTTCAACGAGAACAATATTCAAGGCAGACAGACACCGATCAGATTACCGTTCAAATTACCGCTAGTAAAATATGAGAAAGGCGATAAACTGTGGTGTAGGTTTGACCCAGAGATGGTGAGAACCGGTTGAGTCTGTTTGTGCAATTAGCATCGGAGTCTACATTTGATATTTATATTGAGAAATGCAATTTTTGGGCAATTCTATCAGCTTGAAAAAGGTATCTACATCTCTATGGATTGTACCATCCCAAGCTTGGAAACGTATACACCTCATCATGTAACTGTAGCTATACCCTCCTATAAAACGTTAGAGAACAATTGAGAATCTATGCTGATACAGATCCAGTCCATTGTTACAACGAAAGAAATTCCACCAACTATTTAAAGGTCCGTGGGATCCCCCTCTTTCTATTCATAATCATTAACTCCTAGCAGAAAACAACGACCAATCAGACCGCTACTTGAGTGCCTGACTTGATCTCAGTACCGTTTTGAGCCAGAGAGAATGCTGTAGAACCGTCACCGTAATCTTTGATCTCTTCATTGACGTCATCGATCTCTTTCTTGAATTGAGACAAATCGAAAGCCGTGTCGTCGTCGTTGTCCTCTTCTGTATAGAACTTGTCTGCAAATTTCTTCAAGATGATCTCTTTACCTGTCAATACCTGTTTACTCTCTTTCAGCAGTTTCAGTCTGTCGTCGATCTTCTGTTTAAGGTGCTTCAGCTTCCAAGCAGCAAAAGATTGCACGTTGATCGGAGTTAAGCCTGTTTTAGGCAACTTGTCCCTCTCTGTCTCGATGAAATCTTCCAAGGTGATCTTAGGCTGTTGGTCCAAGGCCAACTTCTCCAATCTCTTCTGTTCTTTGGTCTTCAACACAAACCCTGGAGGTAAAGAATGTCTGTATTTACACTCGTCACCACCATTTGGACAGATCCAGAACCAACCGTATTTCCCATTCTCCACAGCTTCGATGAAATGCTTGCACACCTTGTCGGTGGTGGTCTTCAGGTTCCCTTGCTTGGACAAGATCACCGATCTCAACTTGGCCTCATCCCAGTTGTCCATAGTATCAGCTTCTTTCTGTGCTCTGTCATCGGTGTACAAATCCTTCTTGGTGGCCTTCCTCTCCACGGTAGGGTCGTGTGAGAATTTACACTTCTTGGGTCCTCTTGGACAATTCATATTTTGCTTCACGTAGATACAGAGAATCGACTTTGGATCGACTCCAAATGGCACTTTTTGCACCAACACCGGGGTGAACAATTTGGCAGCCTCAAGCTTAGCGGCTTCAGCTGCCTTCTTCTCTGCGAGAGCTCTCTTAGCGGCTGCTGCATCTTTCAGCAGTTGTTTCTCACTCACCTGTCCCTGTACCTGATTTACAAAAGCTTGCACTTTCTTCGATTTGTTCTTGTTTTTCAACCCGAACGTCTTGTCATCTGCGTTCTTTTGAGCCTTCTTGGCTTTATTCTTCTGACTGATATCTGGCTGCTTCTTCTTTGGTGGCATCGTTGTATAGTGAAGAGTGAATTTGAAGCTTGGAATGAGCTTCGGTCTCCAAAATTTTTCACTTTTTCACGAAAAGTCGTGTGCTTAGTGCACAATAAGCTGTTTGGGGAAATCGATGGATGATGGATGGATGATATATGGGCTAGTTAAAAGTGACTATTTAGTGAGCTATGAGTTAGATGATTTGATAGCTCAATTGATTATGAACCTTAGATAATGTCAGTTGTTTGATCGTGTTTTTAGCTTGCAAATTGAGAATTTTCCCATTTTTTCACTTAAAATGATCACTACCACAGCCAAAAAAAAGCCAGTATAACCAATTCATCACTGGCTATTCAGCAATACTATTCTCATCTTTTTAATAATACGTTATTACCTATATTATCACACCTTTTTCAAATCAAAATCCCTATCCCCCACCCCCAACAAAGCATCTTTTTTTCACACGCAAAAAAAAATATCAACAGAATTTAAAGATACACATAAAAGCATCACAGTGCTTCAAACAGAGCAGTTAATCACACCAAGTGGGCCATGGGGTTAGAATCCAAAATTGCCTCAAGTGGAAACGTCTATTTGCACAAGAACTTGATACGTAGTTTGATCAGGCTCAGGCTTCAATTGTCCAAAGGTGAAGGGGTGTCGCAGTTGAGATACTTGTCCAGCTCATCGATCAAATCAGCTTCAACTTCAGGACCAAAACAAGGCCAACAACCTCTTTCAGAAGCTACAGTCCATCCGCTCATATCGAGAAACATCTCTGTTCAACAAGGAGCCGCTGAATCGATCAATTCATCGCTTTCACAGGACAAAGTGGTATCGTTGCTCTCAGTTCGTGATTATAGCAGTGGTGATCAGAGCAACAAAGGTGAGAAGAACAAGACCCTGGAAATGAAGACCAAAGGCGTATTAGCCGCTGTAGTGTTCACCTCGTTGTTGATCGAGGAGAGTTATAATCTCCATAGAGGTAAAGGTGTGTTACGGTACGATGTGTCGCAACTCCCAAGCAATAACCCTATAGAGGATGCCAGGAGCGAACATATTGTCCAGGTACCATTGGCAGGGCAAGAAGCCCCCGTGAACAGTGACTGGCTTTTTTTCGGCATTTACGACGGCCACTCGGGTTATAATACCTCGACAAAGTTGAAAAATGAATTGATAGGCAGCGTTATCAGTGAGTTGATGGAGGTGTACCCTGTCAACTCACAAACGCAATTGAGATCTATACCGGACACCAATATCATCGACCAGGCTATAAGGTCCGGGTTCACCAAGTTGGACGACGAAATTGTAAATAGATCCATAGATAAGCTCTTCTCAAGCAGCAAGATCAGCAAGGCTGAAGTCTCTGAACTCTTGATGCCTCTGTTGAGCGGATCTTGTGCCTTGTTATCTTTCTACGATACTCACTCTCAGACGTTGAAAGTGGCTGTCACTGGAGATTCAAGAGCTCTTTTAGGTTCTCTCACTGACGATAACAAATGGACTGTGGAACAACTCAGTGTCGATCAAACAGGATCCAACCCTGCTGAAGTGTCACGTATGAATCGTGAACATCCAAAGGAACCTGAAGTGATCAGGAGAGGACGTGTCTTGGGGTCTTTAGAACCTACTAGATCGTTTGGTGATGCCAGATACAAATGGAGCCAGAAAATACAGGATAAAATCTATAAACAGTTTTTTGGCAGAAGATCACCTCCAGGCCTTCTCACCCCACCTTATGTTACCGCAGACCCTGTGATCACCACAACAAAGATAGATCCAAGTAAGGACAAATTCTTGGTAATGGCTTCAGATGGATTATATGAGATGTTAACAAATGAGGAAATCGTAGGATTGGTAGTCAGATGGATGGAGAACGAACAAATGGTTGACAAACAAGAGGGCGCATTCGGTTCCTTGTTCAACCTGTTCTCTTTTGGCAAAAATGGTACGGATACTAACAAGTTGCCTGAAGTGATCGATTTGACAGCTACCCCGGAGTCATCGAAACAGGCTTTTCGCAGAACAAACAAACTGCCATTCTCGTATCTCTTAGAAGACACCAACGTTTCTACTCATTTGATTCGTAACGCATTGTCAAACGGTGGATCTAACGAACATTGTGAAATGCTTGCTAGCATCCCATCACCTTTATCTAGAAGATACCGCGATGACTTGACAGTCACAGTGGTGTTTTTCGGTGAAGATGGAACGCCGAACGACATGGGCAAATTGGAATTGAATCTCAACGCAACTAACGAGAAGGGCGGTAACGTTGCTCCTAAACCAAAGTTGTAATCAGTTTCGATGCATGCTCATCTGCCAATAATTTCATCCTTAATAAACATCGCTTGTCATTTAACACCGGCCTCGTAATTGTAGTTGCAAGACATACCAGAGATCGGGATCTCGGCATCTCACTTGTTTCATCAAACGAATACCCAATCCAGTGTATTATTCAAAGTTTAAGCGGATCAACATGGGGCACAGTTTTTTAAGGTTCAAAACTTTATGCGCGATGATGCACACTTTGACAAAGATGGAATTTGGTCGAATGTTTTTTTTGGTATTTTCCGCACCGCATGGTATGAATGTCGGAGAGTCACTAATGGGACGTTGACAAGTGGCGGACTCCTGTCATATTCTCTCCGACAACGTGTACAAAGAGGACATTTTTTTTCACTTCTAGATTGAAAAGTATTTGATTAATTAGAGTTTAAAGTTTACGCGAGTTATGCGGGAGAAGCTTCATTTCGGAATTTTGGAAACCTGGTTCGTACCCATGTTGTTCCAGAATGATTCTTGTGCTTCTGTTAAAAATAAAGCTATTGATTTGATTACAGATCGGATTTAGCTATTGTTTCAAGAGAAGATTAGTATAACCTTTACCGGTTGGGAAGTGCTCCAGTTTTACGACAAGATAATTATAGCAAGGGCCAAGACAGCATCGCGTATTTCTGGAGTGGGCACTTTTTTCTATAGAACGTCACGGAGTTAGGTATCTTTTTTGATTGTTGTCTTTGGCAACTGATGCAGAAGCGTCTAAATTTATGGGCACACTATACCTATTTTAATCCAAATTATCGCTGCTGCATCGTAAATTGCTGTGTGACAAAGCCATACAAATCGATCCGGAACCCATGAGATTTAATAATCACGCAAATCTTAGTTCGGTTTTATGTAATACTCGCTCCGACTTGACAACACTTGTTGAAATACGTAATTGGGTATTTCTGAAAATAACTCCCAGGCCAAAAACCCCTTTTTTCTCAGCCACTGTTATACAACTCATCTCCAGCAAACCAACTATTTTACTAACAGCCACAAAAATCAAATAGCATTATTTCATGTTTTATATACTATAATTAAATCAGCCTAGCAAATGTACTATTGGTTTCCAGTTGTGCCAAATTACTCCATACAAAATCATCAGTTCCATCATTTGCTTTTAACAATGCCACTTGACTAAAAAAAAAAAAAAAAGTTTCAACACTGCATGAAACCTGCATCAGTTTTATGCGCCCCTCTTGTCAACTTTTGACTCAGTAGGAACGGCCCACTGATGTCGTGCCAATTATCAACAGAGTCACTGTCAACAAGTGACTCTGGGTAAAGTTGTAGTGGTGAGTAGCACTAAGCTCGTGTTCTCACTCCAAGTTGTAAAATTATAATTCAAGGGTAGATTGTCGAGTTGAAAGAGGTGTCCAAAGTAAAGGGGCTAGAGGTAGGTTTGGATAAGGGGTAGTACAACTCTTGCAGTTGTTGTACTTCCAACAGTTGAAGATCTAACTGTCTCTGCAGCAGTTCCACCAGAAGCTTTTCTAGTTTGTTCTGTTGTTCCAAATTATTGTAAAAAGAATAATAAGGTGGTTGTTCAACAGACGAAGAGAAGAGTATCGATTGACACATCAATTGGGGGGTCGGCACTGGGTTCTGCACTGGATGATCAAAGTCACTAGACGATGGTATAAATTCCACTGGCCAATGCTCTGGAGAAATACCAACAGAAACGGTGGAGGCAATTGAACCTGAACTGGAAGAATTATAAGAAGTCACAGTATTGGCGCGAGGTCTCTGTTTATGTGAGTCCCTAGACCTTTTCTCATATACAAATTCTTGTTGATAATCTCTGCGGTTGAACTCATCTTTGCTCATATAGTGTTTCAAGAACATGTGTCTTTGCAAATAATCTTTGCGCTTATTATAGTAATTTGGACAGATGTCACATTTGTACTTGAGAAGTAAATGTTTGGACTTGATGTGTCTTTTCAACGAGGAATTGCGGGTGAACTTCAATCCACATTTACTACATTGATGTTTCTTAGCATTGTTTGAATTGTAAACCATCAAATGTTGTAATGGGTCGTTGGTCATCTCCATTGGACTTGATGGAGACAACGACGAGGAGCTTTGATCTGATGAAAGAACCATTCTTTTTTCAAACTAGTCAAATTTGATTATTTCAATTAACAAGGTGAATGATAACAAACAAGGACACAGTATCAAATATATATAATTACTATCTTTAGTCCAATCTCTAACAATATAAATTAACCTCTGACAAATAAGAGGTTATTCTAGCTCTATTATATCATAACTCCGGTGCGAGAAAAATCAAATCTGACAAACTGTAATACGCAAAAGGCAAAGTCCAGAAGAAACTTACGTGCAAAAAGAAACAAGCGTACAAATTCTCCGTTCACAACTGACATCCCTCAGTTTTGAAGCTTTTGCAAAAGGCAAGGGCTGTAAAAAAGGGGTGTTTGTTGACGCACGCTCAAGTGCCCTTATGCGCATCTAGCGCCCCTGCACAAACTCTAATTCCTCGCTACCCGATTCCACAACTCAAACCGAATTGAGTTTCGGACTTAGGATGCCAAATGGTGTTATACGGCCGCCCAGGCGTTTTCGACTCGGATTTGAACATTATAGAAGAAGTGATTTCAATTAAAAGACCCAGATTTACACGGAAACGTAAAACAAATGTAAAACAAAAAACACACAAAATATATGGCAGATAGCGCTACACTGAGTCGACATTCCAGTTGCACAGCTTGAATCGAGCATGCTTGAAGATCAAGTACACTTGCAGTCGAAGAAACTTGTGAGTCAAGAAATTTTGCAAACGAAGAATATCTGCAATTGGCAAGAAAGCAACTGGTCGTTCTCTTTGTGCCAAAAATGACAAATGCAGAGCACTAGGCGATTACTTAACACAGACAATTGTTAGTGCCTGTTAACGAGTCACTGTTGGCTGTCAAATCGACTCTGTCATTGGCAGCACCAGCAGAGCTGGAGTTTGGATCCAGGGACCCTGAAGTCTTCCCCAGAACTGGGATCTTATTACCGATAGCCATGAACACTTCGTTCACGTTAAAAGAGGTCTTAGCACTGGTTTCGAAGAACAACAAACCTTCTTCTTCCAGCAATGCTTCACCTTCTTGTACACTGATCTTTCTGGCACTTTCTCCAGATTCTTCGTCACCTTCTTCAGCGACTAAATCGTATTTGTTACCACACAACAGAATGATGATATCTTTACTCAGTTGTTCGTGCAACTCTTTGACCCAATGCCTGGCCTTGATGAAACTAGCTGGCTTCGTTATGTCGTAGACCACCAAGGCTGCTTGAGCGTTTCTATAGTACATTGGAGCCAACGAGGCAAATCTCTCCTGGCCCGCAGTGTCCCAGATCTCGAATTTTATTGTCTTATCACCAATGGTACATCTCTGTGTCAAGAAAGCTGCTCCAATTGTTGGTTCTGTTATTGTTAGTATGAACAAGATTTGAAAAAAGGGGATAACTTCGTGTGAATTGGCGGCTAACGAACACCCACAGATATCACATGCTACCAAATATCACAGACCAATATCGTTAATAACTCAGTACTCACCTTTGTTCTCCTGGAAATCGTTGCTGACGAATCTCAATACCAATGAGGACTTTCCTACAGCTGCCTCCCCAAGCAACACCAACTTGACAGCAGTGGCATTTGATTTGGCACTGCCAGTGTTTCCAGACATCTATAAATATCAATTGATATCCTCTACTTCTCTAATATTATAATATCCACCAGTGGAGCCTCCGATTATTTCCGAAACACTATAAATTATTAGCTGATAGACAACTACTGCTATGCTTCCTTGTTAAGCTCAGTATATCGATGCCTCAACGCCACAAGATATATTAATTAAACTTATCTTACACCTCATTTCCTTTTTTTTTTTTTATTTTTGATCTTGCGTTGAGTTTTGGTGCACGACTGTCTGGGCTGAGCAGATTATAGATAATTTAGATGATTAGGAAGATATGGGTCAACTGGTGGTTTGCAAACGGTATGATTCAATCAAAAGTCAGATGGTGGTGTAATCCAACTTTTGAGAGATTTTGGACAATTTTGGTTGAAATTTGACCGATACTCCTTGATCTATTAGAATTGCTCGGCCGACTTATTGAATCATCATAGCGTCAAATGGTCAACTAGCCATTTCAAATACCATTCAAGATGTTATAAATAACCCTCTAGAAACACCGATGCTGGACGAAATCACACTGGAATGATGTAGTATAAGTGACAGCTATGAATCTGTTGTTTTCTTTACTCACCTTTTAGATGCCCTCTATTAATTGACCTTTATACCTGTAGAGCTGGAACACCAGCGAATTTCCTTGACCTCGTGGTTGCTGAGAATGTTTAGTTTGTAACTTTCTCCTTAAATTAATCAGTCAGCCTCCTTGAGCATACCTCTTTATATCGCCAGAAGAGCTTGAAAAAAGGCTTAGTGAAAGCACTTCAATCTAATTCTTCTATTTCAAACACATTAAACCCATGGACTATGCTGTACCCAAAGAAGCTGATAAACCGTACTTCATGAAATTAGCTCGCTTTGGCAGACTTTCTACAAACCCAGAATTCGCACTTATAGCCAAACTGCCCCAAAGAATGGATGTCCGAGCCGTACTCTGTAGGAATATCGTTCTCATACTTGACAAACTCGAACCCCATAGATTTGCACAACTCCACAAGATCTTCTCTGGTCAATTCTAACCCTTTCAAAGGTACCGTTTCACCATTAGCCTGTGTTTCACCATCATCATTTT
Organism: Nakazawaea molendinolei; assembly: GCA_030569155.1. Lineage (NCBI taxonomy): Eukaryota > Fungi > Ascomycota > Pichiomycetes > Alaninales > Pachysolenaceae > Nakazawaea > Nakazawaea molendinolei. The sequence continues at coordinate 313,375 of JAJMKB010000006.1, forward strand.
CGAAATGCCAGAGAAGAGGTCCAAAGTTGACCCAAACACCATCTGGCTTCAAACAATGATCTATGGTTTTCAAGTACTCGATGATATTATGAGCAGTGTCTAGAAAGAAACAAGTTACCACCAGATCAAATCTCGACTCGTTGTACTGTCTGAACTGGGTCAGTTTCTCATCTGCTGTGTAAGTTTCAGAAGACATGAGATCCAATGGTCCATAGAGATCGGTGAATGAACCAGCACACATCGACATGAGTTCCCCTTTCCCTTGTGACGGATCTGCAAAGATGTCCATAGGGTTGAAATCAGGAATTCTTATCGATCTAGTGATATTCTCACGGTTAACCTGGTGTGATATCTTGTGGATGAAAGGACTCACTTCATATCTATTAGCCGAATCAATGTGGTTCAACATGTAATTGGACATCAATAACATGTGATAAGAAAACTCATTTCCCTGGCAATGGTAACCTCTATCTACAAATTCTAACACCAACCTACCCAATCCACACCCGGTCACTAAGACGTTGACACTTCTCTTATCTCTTCCAGCAAAGACTTCGTCCACCTGGTTCAAGATCTTCATAAAAGATTGCTTTCTCTCTTTCTCGCCTTCAATTGACCACTCCCGTACAAGTTGCTTCAAGGTGGACCGTACTTTATCCAAGTCTTGGTAGTTACATCTGTACCACTGCGTTGGGTCTGGTGCTACGTCCCAATCTTGGGCTATTTCGAGCGACATTTGTTTGAGAAATATCTCGTTCCTTGAGATACACTCGTTCAAATCCTCGAGGTATTTGGGGAACCATGGCATCAACACTTTATAGGACTGGGGCAATGAGTTCCACTTATCATTCTTGGGTTTGAGAACCGTTACACGAGCCCAATTCCCATACTCATAGAAAGAGGAGCTGAAAGCTTATGTCAGTATACAATTGGTTAGCATTAGGAAACGTCTATACTCACAGACACGACGTCAATGCTTTATACTCTTCGAGATCGGCTTCTTGTTCCATTTTACAAGCTCATCTCTGACTATTTAGTTGACATGTTTTATTTTTTTTAGCGCATTTATATTATAATACAACATGGTTACATTGAGATTTTTCACACACTAGTCAATCCTGAATCCATGGGCGTCGACAGCTCTGTGGAGACATCTTTGTTGTACAGTGGACACAACTTCTTATTGGTACTGATATGACCTGTGGAACCACATTTTTTACACCTTCTGTTCGTCGTCTTCTTTGGTGCCAGTGGAGTACCATCAACGTTCTTCTTCTTATGAGGTCCTTTCTTCTTACGTCTCTCCTTGGATTTCTCCAACCTCTCGATCTCCTCCATAAGAGCCTTCTTCATCCTCTCGTTTTGTTCAGCATCACCTGTTGGTCCTAAGACATCGGAATCCAGTCCGGAGTTGATCTGCAATCTGATCTTACGTTCGACATAGGCCTTGATGACTGCACTGTCCTTGATGATTTCAGTTTTCCTTTGGATCATACCGTTGGAATCTCTCACCATTCTTGTAATCTTCAAGAACTTACGAGGCTTCGGAATGTTGGAGTCAGGATTCCTGATATGGATCGGTGTGGCTTCACGAATATCGTCTGCCAATTCGGAGGAACCTATCTCGCGTATTCTGTCAGAGACCTTATCGCTGTCCTTATGCTCTCCATCATCGGTGAGCGCTCTCTGTTGTGAATACCAAACTTTGGCAATCTCGTCATCATATAACCTCTGTTGCACGGCAACGTTGTATTTATGACTAGGTTGCATTTTGGACTTGTCCTCGTCCTTCTTACGTCCTCTTTTCTTCTCTTTCATATCCATAGGGGATGCTCCTTGCATAAGCGCTGAACCATAGTCATCGTCACCAGAGGATTTGAAACCACCTTTCATCGAAGTTCTCAAGAACGAGAAGGCCTCACCTCTACCTGTAGGATCACCTTCTCCATGAATTTGTAGCATGGCTTTACCTTGCACGGCAGTGAGGAAATTTCTTGTTATATTCCATGGTGCCAATTGCTCTTCTATACTCTCTTCTCCGATGTTCTTGTTGTTATAATTGGATTTTTCCTTGTTCCTCTGTTTCTGCTTTTCCTGTTCCTCTTCATCACCGTAGTAATATGCAAGATCATTCAAGTATTGATCACCAGAGGTCATTGATTCTAACAATGAAATATCCTCCGGTGTGATCATCGATCTAATTTGCTCAAAGTTGGGCAAAATGTCTCCCTTCTTCACTTTCCAGAAACCATGATCATCACCCACTCTTTGATATTCCATGAATTCTTTCAACCTCTGTCTATTTTGCATATCATTTTGATCAGGAAAATGGTCTGAAATATCCTTGACTGCAAGTCTCAGATTCTCATTCTTGTTCAAACATCTGTACACAATCATCTTGAGTCGGTTCTTGGAAGTAGATGTCACCTTACGAGAATGAGGCCCTGGGATCTCAACGGCAGGTAACTGTTGTCCCACTGTGAACAAATGAGTGATTGGTCTCACGTAGTACCTTGTTATATTTGAAGGACCACCAGAGCTTCTTATGATCAAGAAATCTGTTTCTTTTGGTTCTTGTTTAAAGATAGGAGCCCTCACCATTTTGTTGTACAAAGTTGGAACGACATTTCCAGGCTCTACAAAACCGAAATTCCAAAATGGGGACTTGTCTTGCACCCCCAAGACACGAGTTTCACCGACTGTTAATCTTGGCCTTGTCGGATCATCATCACTTCTCTTTCTGTAGTAATTTATCAACTTTGAGGCCATACCGAAATTTGAAAGAGCAAGTGGAATTTCCTCGATATACTCCATCATGAAAAAATTACCGCTATCACCCAAGGTCAAGTCTGTGGATTTGCTGAATATCTCTTGCACAGTCTTTCCCTTATCCTTCTTACTCTTTCTCTTTTTAACTTTGGTGAAATTCCAGACAGAGTTCAGTTTGATGTGGATTTGAGGTCTGTGCAACATTCTAATCTGTTTGGTAGTCAATTTGATCTTATAGTAAGGAAATTGTAACCTTGTAGCAGGCTGAGCGTGCTCAATGGAAAGATCACCTATTGTGGACCTCACTTTCGAATGATAGTTGGACCTAAGGGCATCGTACTCCTTATCATTGGAGATGTCAAATTTGGAAGCGAACAAGACGCTATTTGTGGGTATTGAAGCCTTGGAGTTCTGTGTTTTAGGTTCTGGGTTGTCGAAAAACAAAATGTGAGGGTCGTTGGTGTCTAATTTCAAGTTCAAAGACTGAACATTGATCTGGCCTTCGAAAATTTCGTCGTCGTCTATCCAGTCATCGACACCGTACGGATCGATCTTGAATTTCTTGGAAGGCGGTAGAAGACTAGTTGAAGCATCCTCTGAATCGCTTGCACCAGCCCCCATTATCAGATCATCGTCCCAATCACAGGTAGCCAATACCAAGTCCCCGTCGAAATCTTCTATCGATGGTTTTTCAAAAGAAACCTGTGGAGGTGTAGGAATCAACGTTTTCAAGTCGCTTTCGGTGATGGGTATCACTCTTTGAGCTGTATTTGTTGAAGTTTTTTGCAGCAGTTTCCAAGCTGAGCTCTTTGTGGCTGGTCTGGCAAAGAGTTTACGCTCATCCACATCAACCTCGAATTCGAGTTTTGTAGGAATCAAAGGTTTCGATGGAGCTGGTGGATGATACCAACTGTAGTCTCCGTACTCTAGTGAAGAAAACGTTGGGATCATCTTCATCACCACTCCAGGTCTGAAATCTGGATAGAACAGTTTCAACAACCGCTCCTCTCTCTTAGCCTTCTCTAACAGCACTCTTTGCAGTTCCAGTTCTTTGTTCAATTTGAGCTGTTCTGGTGAGATTTGGTCCAATTCAAGGTCGAGATCCAGTAAATCTTGATCGTCCAATAGCTCGTCAGCATCCAATGTGGATAGCTCTGCATTGTTGAACAAATCTGTTTTCAGGTCGAAATCTACTTCATCGAGATCAATTGCAAGACCTTCCTGTTCGAACTCATCCATCTCGTCCTCTTCATCCTCCATATCACCACCATCACCACCGTCTACTCTCCCTGAAGGTTCCTCTTCTTCGGGCAATTCCTCATCTGCCAATTCGTCCTCATCCTCGAAGTCAACAGCATCTGGAGCGTGCACAGTCTCACCTTCTTTAAAAGCATGGCCAAAATCAATGGATCCAGCCATCAGACTCTCGAACAACTCATCCTCATCCAACCCTTCTTCTCCCCTCTTCTCCTTCCCCTTTCCTCTCTTTCCTTTCTTACCTCCGGGTGCCATTGCTAGCTTCCCTTCCGTCTATATAACGCTTTAATTGATGTCTTGATTTTGCTTCTTTGTTTTTTTTTTTTTCGTTTACCTCTCGAGTGGTGTTTATTCCCTATCACTCCCGCCCATTTTTAATCTAGCTCCGCCTAATTTTCCTTCCAGCTCTCCACCTATTTTTTTTCAAGTCTCCGCCCATTTTTTTCTAGCTCCCGCCCACTTTTTTTTTCAAGCCAATGCGCCAAATATCTTTAAATTATCAACAGAACGTTAACTACACCAGCTAATAACACTAGTCAAACACCCAACTGGTACAAAGCTGAACCATATTAATTAACGCATAACAGTGACAATGAGTGGAAGACATACTTTATATGGCCATACGTTGGTCAGAAGTGCTACTTCTATGGTGAACCTCAATGGAGGTCTGGCTTCCAAACAATGGGTAAAGAGCTGGGTAAGACCACCTAAGAAACAGGCCTCCAACGGAGCTGCCACTTTCCAGATCCCTTCAGGTATAAGTTCTGGTGATGCAACAAATTCCAACACCACTCCACAGCCACCAGCTACACCTTTATACGAATTCGAAGTCCATTCATGGGTTCTTGTAGATGAAGTTCCAAACCAAGAGTTACAACTGGATCAGGATTCTAAGGATTTCCTTGACTTATCACAATACTACTATGATTCACATGGTACAGACACTAACCAAACTGCTAACAAGACCTCTGCTGGTGGCTTGACTGATGCCGATATTAGAGGTGCTGTTGGTGGAGGTGACGTGATCTCTTTTGCTGGAAGTACCGCTAAGGACACCAAAGAAGACATTAAATCCGAGTCCGACAACGCTACTCCGGAATTGGAGACCGACGCCGGCTCAGAAGACACCAAAGATACCGATGGAGACATCAAGATCGAGTAAAGTTACTGGTTTACTACCAACTAAGACGTTATGAAAGAGTAAACTCCTCTATCGCATCAACAGAGACACTCTAAGGTGCTGTATACCACGATTCAGGTGCTTTGTTATTGTATAAACTATGGGCCAGACCCCTGTATAATTAATATGCTTCTTACTAAGACTGCAACAATAGACTTATTGTCATCATGTTATCTTGTTGTTTAGATATCAAACTTGTATGACACAATATAATACATTAATTCTAAATATAATACATTAATTCTAAAAACCAACACACGAGTGCTATATAATGGCCTCCTCCGCCTCAGAAGTCTCTTTCGCAGATCCCTTAATCAGCAAAAAAGCTACACCTTCTCGAGCTACCAATGTTGCCTGTTTCAATGCCAGAAAATGCTCCTGGTCCCATTCTTTTTCAACTTCTTTCCTCATACGATGAGGGCTCTGATTCAGATACTCTCGTCTCTCTTTTTGAAGACGCAACATCTCTGTAGTGTCTCCTACACCTGTGCAAATCATCAACACGGTTTTATCTGGTAGAGACTCATAGATTTGTTCGAGATGCTTATCAAGTCGCAGATATGCATTCTCCACAGTGTCTATCTTCAGTTTGCAGTAATAAGGAGGTGAGGCAAACCTTTTGGCAAACTCTAACTCTCTCAATTTGGCAATTGTCAAATTAGTACTCGAGGAAAGCTTGATCACATTCTGTACAATTTCCTCGTCGTTTGAACATTTTACACGACTCTCAAAATTAGGATCAAACCCGTCTTGAATTTGCATCTCATAATCGACAATTGAAGCGGATACCGTGCGTTTGTTCTTCAAGTTGGAGAACTTTTTAAATATAGAAATCTCTCTCATAATTTTACCGAAATTCCTTCCATTGACAACTTTCAACTTGACAAGATTCATACAAGTCTCACTGTCAATGACTGGACTGTGTCCCTTGGTTCCTCCTTGGATGTTGGAGTCAAGATATGTTTTTGCTAAGTTCCTTAATGATTGTTTAGAGGGAGGACCTGAAGGGTGCTCGTATATTATGGAGGTATCGATGATTTTAGGATGACGAAGCTTGAGCACGTTCAAATCACTCTCAAGAGAGTGGCCTATTAAAATATCATCTGCGGAAATGATCGAAAGCACTCTGTCTTGAATGTCCTTTAAAGTTGTTGTAACGTCTTTCAAATCTTCCTCTTTGATACCAGAATATGTGGTTACATAGTCGATGATCTCGTTCTGTGGCTTCACAAGCTCGTCCATTATCACTCTGTTGTTGAAATCTAAAATTGAGATTCTTGTCAATTCTTTTCCTTCAGCTGAAAGACACATCTCACAGTCTAAAGCAAATGTTTTAGAACCTTCGTGCTCAAAAACCTTGGTTTCTACCCAGCCATCTTCCAATGGCTGTACTTCAGTAGCACTTAAACCTGCAGTTAAAGGGTGAATTGGATACCCATTGGCTATCAAATGATGATACGACATCAAAAGATCAGGAAGGTAAATTTTATCATCTGCTGAGGCCCTTAACAAATCTTGTTTCTCTTTCCTGTTAATTGGGAAGTTGATAAGACTTTGCATAGCACTATAAGTACTGTCTTTGGATCCTGGTAATTGTACGGGTATAACCTCGTCGAAATGGTTCTTGAAAAATTGAATTGTGGGTGCCTCTTTGATCTGTTGGGGCACAAGATGATCTGACAAGGACTCATATCCAACATCACGTGACGTGATCCCACCTACGAGTAAAAACACAATATTTTTAAGCGCCGACTTGTTAGCGACATCAACCCATCCTGGGTGTTGTTGTTCAACTGCTAATAACCATAATATAAGGTCTCTCATTCTATGAATTCCGATTTTCTTTGTTATGAATTCTTGATTATACTGGAATTCTAAAGGTGATGCCAGTCTTTGTTTCTTTGTGAGCTTCTTCCCTTTAGCGACTGATGGTTTTCTCTTGGATCTTTGCTTGCGAATCGGACGTTCTATTATCAACTCTGAGCCAGAGTTGAAGCCAGAGCTAGAGCTACTGGTCCCTTCATCTGCTTTGGTCTCTGTAGACAAGCTCAACTCTGCAACTTTACACGCTGTATCTTCTTCTGTCATCTTTTAAGACCCAGACTGCACGACAAAACGAGTGGCTTCAGGTTGGAACAGCTTTCAATGACTAGTCAGGTACTTTGATGGTGTTTGAATAAGCGCTATTGTTAGCTTCAAAATAACAAAAACTGTTGAAAATTATATTTGGGATCTGGGTGCACTACCTTTATTATCTGCTCGACCTTCCGCTACCAAGTCGTTGAAGAACTCTTTAAATTTGGCAGCATTGTGGCCAATTGGACGTTGGTCATGAACCTTAGGTATCCCGGGTGTACTTTGTAGTCCTGAAAGAAAATCGTCGTCATTCTCTAGAAGCTGCAGTCTAAAATCTTGTAACATGCTCTGAGTTTCATGAAAACTAGCCATACTAACGTCATGATCGTCATTTAAGATACTAGTGTTAGCATATTCTTCTTGTGGAGATGTCAGAACTTCCATTTGAGAGGGCTCTGAAAGCTCCCTTTCCAATTGTTCCAGATATTTCTCTCTCAACATCGACTGGAACTGTTGATAGTAATCATTTGAAATGGTCGCAGGTTTAGCCGTCTTTGAAGTTTCACTTTCAGGTACCTCATCGATCAAGGTCTCAAATAAGCTATTCCAATGCTCGATGTTCAATGTTTCGTCAAGAATTTTTATCTTACCCCAAGAGTCCCAGCCTTTGGGCACAGTAAGACTTGTATAATCGTCAACTTGCAGAGTTGGTTTTCTTAAAGCTTTGGCAAGATATGATAATAAATACTGGAACGGTGTTGGAGTATCAAGAGCGGTCTTAGCAAACACCAAAGATCCGCCTGTTTTCAAGACCAGTATTCTTAACAACTGTTGGAGCTTATCGATTTCTACCTGGTTCATCAAAGGTAGAGAATCTAAACTGTCAGACCCCATGAAGAGAAGTACATAGTCAACACCAAGAACGGTGTCGCATTCCCCTTTATTTTTCACCACTGTATCTGTTTCAACAGTTGTAGTATAAGTGCCTAAAAAGCTCGAGACAGCTGATTCAAATGACTTTATGACCATCTCATCGCGAAAATCCCCACCAAACACCATCCGAAGCCGTTGACAAATTTTCAAATTATCCCTGAACACTTTCTCCAGCGAGAAGTTCTTTATATACTCCTCCAGGTCGAGTACGTTGACCACAGTCAAATCTTTAATTTCCTTGAATCTGTTTAAAAATTGTGCAAAGAGATCTGGAGCTGTCAATTGGCGATAGTTGAAGGTATAAATATCCAATGATGTCATGGTTCCTGTGGAACTGTCTGTATATTCCAAAGACGTGTACTTTAGTCCAAACTGTGACATTCCATTTGATTTGTCAATCCCACTCTTAGAGCTGGTGAACAAGGTCTTGGACTCTGTAGAGTTCAGTCTCTTTAACCTGCTAGCAGCTTGATCAAGAATGTGTGCTGAATTGCCTAAGATGAGAACTGTTCTCTCTGTTCGAAGTGTTTCCGATATATTGTTTCGTGTATCTTCCCATAGTTTCTTCCAGATTCCTCCCGTTGTGCTCCTTTCTGCTTTTAAGCTCATCGTTTGAATACTTGATCTGAGTTCAGATGAGCTATGTAAACATTTTTTTTTTCTCTCTTTAACAATCGCGTCTTCTTGAAAATTGGGGGTTAGATTGGGGATACACATGAACTAAAATAAATTCTACAGAGATGGAACGAGAGTTTATGGCTTATATTTATAGACGAAAAGTATCCGAACGAGCGTAAGTTTATTTTAAAAATCCTTCAAATCGATATGGCCAAGGGGAAAGCCACAGAGAACTCTTCCAACTCCAGTGACACACAGTGGGGCCGGACCAGCTGATATGGGGAAGTTGCCATTCTCAAACTTGGACCACGCAGAGACCAAATGATTGCCTTTAGCTCTACCATAATGCTTTCTATAGCGATAATCAGTGTTGACGATCCAAGGCTCGCCAAACAATTGCACAATGTCACCTTCTTGAACGCTACAACTGATCGATTCAGAGATGGTTATGGTGTTGGAGACAGAGACGGACAAACCGACGTTGATCACATTCAGAACTATAGCACCTAGTCCCAAATCAATCCCCTCTGAAGTTCCAACACTGATAGAGCCAGAGTAACCCATGGATCCTCCGAACCCATCGGTGCTATCATGGCAAGGAGAGATGGGGATCATAGGATGTTTGATAAACCTTGGACTTCTGATCTCAACCTCATACTTACCTTTAACACTCTTCACCATACCATCGTATATCCCACTTAAAGTACCAGAGTTGATAAATGTACTGTTATCCACCGGTAAATCAGTTAAGGGACCCATGTAGGTGCCACTATTTTTCATAAGCACAATATTCTCATCATAGTACTCTGCCTCTTTCTCTGTAGCGACAGTGATAATCTCTTGAAGCTGGTATGCTGAAACCTCACCAATAGTGTTGTTGTACACAGGAACAAACTCAATCTCGTAAATTGCACGTTCAGACACAGGAGAAGCATTGAATGCTCTCATGAAACTGAACACTGCTAAAATATATTTCTCAATTCTCATGGTCTCTTGTCCAAGTGTATATCATGAAAAAAGAAGTATCAGACAAAACCACATTTATATAATCGACATCACAATATTTCCTTGGTCTGCTGAAAAGTGTGATCTGTTCTTGAAATTAAGTTCTCAACATAGAAGAATCGTGGAAAATTATCATATAAATAGTGTGCTCTGCCTGTTACTCCTCCAAACTATGCTGAAATCGCCAATCAGCCAACTGCAAACTATTAGCCTCTCTGAGATCAGCTGATCACACAACAGCCATTGGCCTCTTGATCAGAGAGTAAAAGACTTGTTCTGGCAGCATACTCAAATATATCATCAACACCTTCACCACTCAAAGCTGAGCATTCGAGATACGTCTTAGCACCTATCTGTTTGGCCACTAACAGCCCCTTCTCATACTGGACACAATGAGCACTTGATTCAGAGTCACGAAGATCTTTCTTCAACCCCACCAATATCACAGGGACCCCTGGACAATATCTGGTCACTTCATCTATCCATTTGGTGGATGCGTTATCAAGAGAATCTTTAGCATCTATGGCAAAGCCAATAAGTATCACGTTGGCGTTCGAATAAGACAATGGTCTCAATCTCTCGTATTCTTCCTGTCCTGCAGTATCCCATAGCGCCAACTCCACACTTCGCCCATCTACTCGACACCTGGTGTTGTAATTCTCAAACACTGTGGGGTGGTACTCTGAAGGGAACTCCCCTAATGTGAACACGTATAACAACGAAGTTTTACCACAGGCACCATCTCCAACTATCACTATTTTCCTCCTTATTGATTCTGGCATCTTTGTCGTTTAAATACTCTTGCAATGGCTCTTGTTGTTGTTATTTAATTATGAGATCATTAAAAGAAATCTCGAGGCTATTTTTCTTTGATTTTTCAGCTGCGCAGATCTGTCCTTATATAACCCCCCAAAATGATGGAATGACTATAAATAATCAAACTTTAGCTTATTCTAGATATGATCAAACTATTGTGAAACTGTTATTTTATCTACTAAGACGCTGAGTTCCATGAGAATAAGTTAAAATTTAAGCTATTTAAATCTACTTATAACAGTGTGAAAGTGCTTGGATTCCACAAATTATAAACCGATGGATCACCTTTCACCTGCGAAGAGTTATTCAATCCTTGGAAATTGACACCGTTAGTCAATCCACCATTGAACGACGAAGAATTAATAAAGTTCTCTCCGTTCGAATGCTGATTCTGGCCGAAAAATGGATCAGAAGGCTGAGACAGACGGGTCATATCATTGTTGAACATTGGGAAACTGGTGTTGTTGAGCTTTGGAGCTTCCTTGTTATTCACACGGATCATCGAAACTGCTCCATAATCATCGTACAGAATCTCGAACCAAAATGAACCGCTGGGGGAAGAAATACTTTTCAAAAACATGCTAATTGTGATGGACACCACGTTCATCAAGATCGACTGTGTTTGCGAATACAACGTGTTTCTTGAGACCCAGTTGGTTCCTATGCTGTACATTTGCTGGTAAGCCTGTACTGCTGCTTGTTGGATCAAGGCTATTGTAGGAGGGTTCAATTCTTCGTTGGGGACACCATTTCCCCAGTTTCCGGTATTAGAATTTGATCTCTGATTGTTAGACATTGAAGGTATAATCGATGGCTTCGAAGGGGATAACAGGGAAGGTAATTGACTCGAGGTATCAACCAGAGTGTCGTTCCAAATCGAACCACTTCTCATGTTGAACCCGTTACCGTTGTTCAAATTAGCACCTGACTCAACCAAAGCAGGCTCCGATGACAGCCAAAGCCCCCCTTTCCAATTTGAATCATTGAATGGGCTCATCGAGGCAAATCCATGGGAAGTATTTTGAGCACCAAGAGGGCTGAAAGAGTTGAAATTGGTGTTTGACTTGTTCCCCAAGCTGCCCTGTCCCATTCTACTTCCATTCTCGAGGAAAGGTGTGAACCCATTCTTTGCAATTGGAATAGCTTTGGTCTCGAACATGACACCGTTTAAATTGTTGGTATTTGGAGCCCAAGCATCATGATTTACAGGAATATGCGATTGCTGCTGATTGGCAGTTTGAGAAACAAGGCCGGGGTTGGATCCTGAAATTGAAGTTCTGTAATCAGACATCGGCATGATACCTGGAGGTGGCAGTGGAGAATGGAAGCCCAACAACGGATCAATTGAGTTGAGATCCTGCTGATCTTTCGGAAGCTGTTGTTGTTGCTGCTGCTGTTGTTGCAAAAGAGCCATATCCTGAATTGGTTGTTGCAGAGCCTGGTTGAATCCTGGAATTTGGACAGAGGACAACAAAGGAGGACTGGTGTGAGAGATATGGGAGAAGAACTGAGGGCTTGGGGTATTTTCCTTCTGGTTATTCAAGCTTTCAAGCAACAATTTGGAATCATAGTTTTGCTTTGCTTCCAAATCTTTGAAACTTGCCGAGCTCTGTGAAGACCTCTTTTGCTCTTCTAGTTGAAGATTCTTCAAAGCCTCTTGTTGTCTCTCAAGCTCCTCGAGACGAGCCTTTTCTTCTTGAGCTCTCTGCAACTTGAGTTTTTCTTCCTCTTCAAGCTTCGACTTGAGCTCTTCCTCTTTTTGCTTCAACTTGAGTTCTTCTTCTTTCTTCTTCCTCTCTTCATCTTTCTTACGCTGCTTCTCTTCTTTCTTCAACCGTTCTTTCTCCAGCTTTTCTTTCTTCTGTTTCTCGAGCTCTGCAATTTTTCTCTTTTGCTCTTCCAACTTCTTCTTACGTTTCTCTTCCTCTCTTTTACGTTGTTCCTCAGCTCTTTTATCCTTTTCCTCTTGCAGTTTCCGTTCCAGCTCCAGTTTTTCTTGCTCTTTTCTCAATCTCTCTTCCTCTTTGGCTTGTTGTTGAAGACGCTTCTTTTCCTTAAGTTTTTCCTTCTGCTTCTGCTTCTTTTCTTCCTTTTCCTTCTTTCTCAACTCTTCTAACTCCAATTCTTCGAGCAATTTATTGGATCTGTCATTGGAAACTTTCAATCTGTATCTGTCCAACAACCTGTCATGAAACATTCTTGTGGTGAATAATTGAATCATTCTGCGAGCTTCTTGGAATCTTCTTCCTTCATCGATAGACCCTTCTTCGTCGTAGTCCTCATCTTCTTCATCTTCTTCATCCTCTTCGTCGTCATATTCATCGTACTCATCGTCGCCGTAATCACTACCCTCCATTTGGTTGTAATTCCCTATGTCTTGAGAATCTCCATTGTTGAGATTCTCTGTTGGTGGAAGAGTACTTTGTGAGTGAACGTGATGATGATCATGGTCATGGACATGGTCATGGACATGGTCGTGATCGTGGTCATGGTCGTGATGATGATGATGATGGTGATGATACTGATCTGGAGGATAGTGTGAGCAGAAATGGTCATCGTCCTGCTCTTGGTCATCTTCTTCCTCGTCGTCTTCTTCCTCATCGTCAACGTTATCGAACTTATGATGTCCACATTCACTACAAGCGTCATCTTCGTCGTCGTCGAGTTCATGCTCTTCACCTTCAAATTGCCTAGAACCTTGAGCATGTAAATCGTCGAACTCAAGACGATGTTGATAGTCTTCTCTTGCCATTCTTCTTTCTGCTAACTTCTCCATGATATCCAAGAATTTACTTCCGTTATTGCTCAACAAATCCTCAGCTATTGTCATCACTTCTTCCTTGTTACCTGTCCACAAAGGGTTGAAAAGTGAATCTACAAACTGGGAATCGTTTAAATATGCGTCTGAGACATCTTTGGCTGTATCTGGGTCACTGTAATCTTGACAATAAGATTCGTACATCACTTCGAGTTCTTTCTCAATGGCATTTCTCTTACGCCCGCAAAGCGAGCAATCACAGTTCACCTTGTCGTTATCTCTGATAGCTTGTAAGACGCTCTCCTTGCTTATACTGACAAGTTTCCGCTGTTCATCTTTAGGAAGAGTCAACCAGAAATCTTTAAGAGCTTTCTGGCCCTCCGTGGAGGACTCCCAGATGTCGTTCAAGGCCTCTGAATCCTTCTTCTTCTTCTTATGAGAATGTGGGGCGTCCATCGGTGTCACCACGACGCTATTCTGAGGTCCCCCAGTTATTATCCTTGAAGTTGGGTAGTCTGAGTCTTGCTGAAGAGCTAGTTGAGGCAGCAGTTTGCTCTTCTTCTTCTTCTTCTTCTTTTTATTTCCCAGTGCCGAGCTGGCACCTTGGTTCGATATCTCTATCTCCCCAGCAGCTTCGTATGAAAAGTGTACATCACTCCCTGTCACATATTGCTGGTGTGAAGAATCCATCTGTGTCGATTCTTCCACTGATGTCATTCTGTGTTCTTATATATCGTTACAACCGCCGTTACCCATGTATTCTTCCACCTTTGTGTCTTGTATCACTTTCCTTTCTTTCACAACTCTTAATATGTTCCAAAATGAACAACTCTCTGGATTTGATGGATATTGCAATAGATTTCTTGACGAACTATCTCGTTCGATCTACTATTCAATCACTTTAATTCAACAATTTGTTTCAACTGTCCCGTTCTTTTTCAGCTTCTAAGACTCGACTCGACCTTTTTTTTTCTCTCTCCCTTTACCTTCAACGGTTTTTTTCTCACTATGCTAGACGGAGATCCCCCTAGCGATGGGCGGGACAATTCCAATGGCTCAAAAAGTGATTGGAAATAAGTGGTTTTCAACTGGAATTGAGACCATGGAGAACTGCTGAAGTGTTGCTGGAAGTGGTCTAATGATGTTATATTTGGGTAGCTTAGTGCAATGATGTTTGAATAAAGGTAGTGAAAATATGCCCAATAACTGGGGGAGGTGACATGAAGAGTTACAGTTGAACAGATCTATGTTGCATTGATGAAATTGAAAAATTGATGGAGAACTGAATTTAATGTTGGAGTTCAACTCAATGGTAGAATCGCAATAGTGTAGTGAATGGTATCACAAAAAATTGTGGTTGTGTTGAATTCTTTATTGAAGTTTTGTATGGCAGCTAGTTATAATCGGTGAATAGGGGATTGAATCAAATGTAAAGCTTGATACAGAAGATTTGAATTTTTATCAAAGTTTCAATACCATAAGCATGTTGTCAAAGTTATAGAGATCTGATTTTAATTAGTTTGGGATTGTTCAAAATTTTTCAGGTCAATTCTGAGGTCAGATCACTCAACTGAACATAGTTACAGAAATCACTGCATTAGCATCGAATGCTGTCTCTCAGATTTCTAGCTAATAATTTTAGGTGGACACAAAAACACCATTTTTGATTGAACAGAGTATCTTCAGTGATTATACCTTACTTTTAGGAGTACTTAATAGATAATAAGCCATTTAGTACTTCTTTCTCACTCGACTTACTATCAAATAAGCCCACTGAGCTAAGTAAGCTAGTTAGCCTTGTACGATAAATTAAAAGCAGCTATAACGACTTCAAATTAGTACCAATTGCTCAATTAATAGTCCCATTTGGCTTATCGAAACTAATTAAAGTTATCAATTCACCCCACTTCATCAAATCAGATACCCCACTTCATCTGCCTTTTTAAGGGTTCAATTAAAAAAAACCTTAGCGAGAAATAAATGCACCCCCAATTTGACTAGCTAAACACGACTAAACATAAAATTGATCTTGGTATAAAACGCCACAGAGATCCAAAGTGCATCCAACAAGCTTACCAAAATATTCAAACACTCGATAGGAACACATAAGCTGCTTTATAGCTTCATCTGTAGGCGATTGGCTCTCTGATAAGCTACTCACCATCGTTCCTGTCAAATTTTATAATATCAAATATTCTCAACAACATTTAATTCACCCCCAGCAACCTTAACAAAAATTGCAACGATGTCTCAATCGATGATTCAATTACCGGATGATGAACATGAACTGGACTTTGAATACTTTTCACCCACTCCAAGACAGACTCTTAGGATCGCATTGAACTTGAAGTTCTTGATCGACCAGGTCATCCCAATTGAGTACCCATTGGATTTGATCACCGTCCCAAAGTCGAGGATCTTAAATCAACAGGTACTCCAAGCTGTTTACGACGCTGCTGGTGGTTCAGGAGATGGCAAACACGGTACTTCTTCTCACAAGTACAGATCTGTATTGGTGTTTGCTTTGCTCAAGGTTTGCGGTTGGTATTGGACGTTACGTAACAATGAGATGTCCGATTTCGAACTATACGCTGCCAGAGCTTGTGCAGCTCAGCAGTTGGCTAAAATAGTGATCGAGGCAGAGGAGGACGAAAGATACCTTTTCATCTCTATGTTGTGCCATAGATTCTCCATCAACATTAATAGTGAGGATACTGAGCCTGAAAGTGCTTTAGAGTTGGCTGTCGATATGCATAGTACCATCGTCATTGGTTCCTCGGGATACCAACGCTGTATGGACTGGCTATGGAACGGTCATATCATCCAAAGCACTAGGAATCCACAGAGCTACGTCATGTACAATGCTTCTGGAGACACCAGGTTCACTGCTCATTTCAATCCGGACAGAATTAGAACTCCAATGTATCAAAATTTCCTAGAGATCTTTCTCTCGGTCATCTACCTAATTTTGTTCACTGTCATTATTAACATCGACTCCGAGAATAGAACTTTGAACGCGTTTGAGATCTTATTCTACATATTTACGGCTTCTTACATAGTCGACGATGCCATCAAGTTATATCACATTGGTCCTTCTTTCTTCTCCTTCAGCATCCTTTTCAACGAATTGATGTACATCATTGTGGCCTTATCCTTTGGTCTTCGAGTGTTTGCATTGTGGGTCACCAAGAATGAAAGCTCGATCATCTATGACAGAATCTCTTACAGAGTATTATCATTAGCAGCACCTTTGATGTGGACAAGATTGCTTCTTTTCCTCGATGCTCAACCATTTATTGGAGTCATGATCGTGGTTATGAAACACATGATGAGAGAGAGTGCCATTTTCTTCTTCTTGATCTTCTTCATCTTGGTCGGATTCTCTCAAGGTTTCTTGGGTTTGGACCAACTGGATGGTAAAAGAGATGCCACTTCGTTAATCTTCTCTGTGTTATTCAGAACTGTGTTAAGTGGTCCTGATTTTGATGCTTTTGGCAAATTCTCATTGCCATATACTACAATAATGTACTATGCTTTCACATTCTTGACTGTCACCATCTTGTTGAACTTGCTTATTGCCTTATACTCCAGTGCTTATTCCAACGTTGTTGACAATGCTAATGATGAGTATTTGGCTTTGGTTGCCCAGAAAACTCTTAAATACATCAGAGCTCCAGATGCAAACGTCTACGTTCCACCTTTGAATTTATTCGAGATTGTATTCATCGATATGCCCTTCCAGTGGAATCTCTCCAAAGAATCTTTCAGAAATGTCAACAGATCGGTCATGACTGTCATCTATTTCCCCTTCTTGATCTACATTGCAATCAAGGAGACTAGAGATGCAAAGAGAATCTCTTATAATCGTTCAAAGCACCTCCCTGATGATGCAAACAGAATCGATACACCATGGTCTTTGACTGATGGTTTCGATGATGACGGAGATATCAGTGAACAAGACGCTAGAGTGTCTCAAGAGTTGAGAGTTCAA
Organism: Nakazawaea molendinolei; assembly: GCA_030569155.1. Classification (NCBI taxonomy): domain Eukaryota; kingdom Fungi; phylum Ascomycota; class Pichiomycetes; order Alaninales; family Pachysolenaceae; genus Nakazawaea; species Nakazawaea molendinolei. Next base: position 330,778 of record JAJMKB010000006.1, read on the forward strand.
AGAGCTCTGGAGTTGGAGGATACCGATTTTCAACCAAACATCAAAGAATGGGTGCACAAGGTTAAGACCCTCTCTCAACCTGTTGAACAGGGATTTGTTAAAGGTATTGGCTGGGAAACTTTTGAATTATATCAAAAGGTTGATGAGTTGACCATTCTTGTTAAAAAACTCTTGAAAGAGACTGAAGAGTTGAAACAGAAGGATGACTGAAGGACAACTTACTTTTTGTTGATAAAAACTTTTGATTAAATATATGTGTGTGTTTGTGTGCGTCACCGAGAGAATTGAACATTCTGTTTTTAGAAGACCCTCATTCATTGAGAAGTGAGTATTGATTCAAAAGAATACAATCACCACCTCTTTCTGGATCCAATCCAAAATTGTAGAAAAAGCCTTCGGATGTAATTACCATTACATGTAGTAATTTTTTGGTCATCAAGTCACTGGCGTCATCACCACTGGCACCGTTTTCTAGAATGACACTAGGGATCAAATCTGCTGTGATTTCTTTCCCTATAGCGGCTACACTTTTGCTGTCCTTTGCCATGGGCACTTTTAACGAGGCAAAGTGTCTGTTTGGCTCTAATATAGATGAGAATTTTGGTGGAAGGTAAGTGCCCATCTTCTCTGCTGCTTTACGTCCCAAAGTCTGAGAAGTTCTTCTCAAAATCCTGGCCACAGAGCTCCTCGAAGTATCGATCAAAGGTTCAACTTTGTCAGCTGACTCGGTACTGTTCAAAGATCCTACAGAGGAAGAGGATGGGCGTCTGATCATCCCTGAAGATGTAGGAACAGGTTCCCCATCTTCTTCATTCTCGCTGTCTGATGATTCGTTCTTGACACCATTTTTCTTGTCTTTCAAAGTCTTGTTCAACTGGTGAATCTGTTGAGGTGGATTCGGGATCGTTCTCATAGCTTCATCCTCACCTAATCTGAAAATATGGATCGTTTCAGTAGCAGAGCTAGCAGTAAGAAATTTCCCATCACTGCTGAAACACAAAGAGTAAATTTTAGTAGGGTAAGTACCTCTTCTGAACTGGTATAACTTGACACCGGTCTCTACAGAGAATACTCGCACGATGGTTCCCTTATCAGAAGCTGTTGCCAATAAGAGCCCATCTGAGCTCAATGCTAGCAGAGCTAAGGGAGTCTTATGAGCCTCTATCACCGATAAGGGCTGAAGCGTTTTAGCGTTAAAGATTATCACGTCTCCGTTTCTAACTGGAGCCGCACTATGCGGCTGACCATTGATATCCTGTGAAGTTTGAGTGTTGACATTGGTCTTTGGTGGTGACGGATACGCCAAATAGTTCACGTCTGAGTCTGGGGAGAGAGAAATCAAGCCGCTGGGATTAGGCGGGATTTCGATGGTGTGTATAAGTCTCATTGTACTTATATCGTAAAGGTAGATGGTTTCTTCTAAAAGCACTACCAACCGTGTTCTGTTCATCTTAACCGCTAAGATCGAGGTTGGGAAAGTCAATTCACATATAGTGGACTGTCTCTTGGTGTTGATCACTTTTAACCGCCTTGGTGAGAGCGAAGGTTCATCTCCAAGCCCCACCACCAGTACCAACGACGTGGAGAAAAGCATTTGCACGATACCAATGCTACCATCTGTCTTCTTATAACAATTGGCAAAAGGATCGCAGTTGAAGATCTTGTATCCGTCTGAATAGGCCACAGAGACACAAGTGTTGTCCTGGTTGAAACTGACAAAGTTGATCGATTCAGAACTATTGGAATGGGCCACGCTGCCAGCTGCCGCCTCAGCGGCTGCGTTAGATGCTGTCATTGCCACAGGATTCATTGACATTTTTATATGAATCTTTTGGAGGATGACCAGAAGCTTATTTTCATGTATTGAATAGTGTCACTTCCTCGCAGAACCTTCTCTTTAATGCACCTAATATATTAATAAGATCTTCCCGATGCCTATTTTTTTTTTCCCACGGATCTGTTGATTTTTTTTTTACGGGGACCATATCGATGAGCAAATTACGAAAATTAGCGAAAACTGAGCATTCTACGACAACGAACTAAAGATAAATCATACTTTATGACGATTGGAGACATATTTAAAACCCGAAACTAACAAAACAACAACGAGATTGCTTTTCAAATATTACCCTTATATAGATGCATGTTTTTGACACATGTAAGTTTTTGTTATTTTTAAGTGAACTTAACGGGTGGCCATAGCCTTGGTGACGACTCTCTTCAAGCCCAATTCAGCCTTTCTGTAGTCATCAGCAGTGGAGTCTTCGATCTCCAAAGTAGCCAAAGCGTTGGACAAAGCCTCTTCGATCTTGTCCTTAGAACCTCTCTTCAATTTAGCAGACAAGACTGGGTCGGTGACGGTGGATTCGATAGAAGAAACGTAAGCCTCCAATTTTTGCTTGGATTCGTGACGTTTGGCGAATTCCTCATCGGCCTTCTTGAACTCATCAGCGTTGTTGATCATCTTTTCGATGTCCTCAGAGGACAATCTACCGATAGAGTTAGAGATGGTGATGTTAGCGGAACGACCAGTGGATTTCTCAACAGCAGTGACCTTCAAGATACCGTTGGCATCGACTTCGAAGATAGCTTCCAAGACTGGTTCACCAGCTTGCATTGGTGGGATGTTCTTCAAGTCGAACTCACCCAACAAGGTGTTTTCAGAACAGTTGACACGCTCACCTTGGTAAACTGGGAATTGAACAGTGGTTTGGTGGTCTTCAACAGTGGTGAAAGTTCTTCTCTTGATGGTTGGAACAGTGGTGTTTCTTGGAACAACTGGAGCGAAAACGTTACCTTGCATGGCGACACCCAAGGACAATGGGATGACATCCAACAACAACAAGTCTTTGGTCTCGTCAGAGGTAGATTGACCGGTCAAGATAGCACCTTGAACAGCAGCACCGTAGGCAACGGCTTCATCTGGGTTAATAGATTTTTCCAATTGCTTACCGTCAAAGAAGTCGGACAACAATTTTTGAACCTTTGGAATTCTGGTGGAACCACCAACCAAGACAACTTCGTCAACCTTGGCCTTAGAGATACCGGAGTCCTTCAAGACTTGTTCAACTGGGGTCAAAGTAGATTTGAACATAGCAGAGTTGATGTCTTCGAATCTAGCTCTGGTGATGTTAGCGGAGAAATCTTCACCTTCGAACAAGGAGTCAACTTCAACGGTGGTTTGAGTGACAGAAGACAAAGTTCTCTTGGCACGTTCACAAGCAGTTCTCAATCTTCTCAAGGCTCTGGCGTCACCAGAGATGTCCAAACCAGTCTTCTTTTGGAATTCAGCCTTGAAGTGGTTCAACAAGTTGGTGTCGAAATCTTGACCACCCAAGTGAGTGTCACCAGCGGTAGATTTGACGGTGAAAACACCACCGGTAATGTTCAACAAGGAGACATCGAAAGTTCCTCCACCCAAGTCGAAGATCAAAACGTGTTTCTCCTTTTCGGATTTACCAGCACCCAAACCGTAAGCAATGGCAGCGGCAGTTGGCTCGTTGATGATACGCAAAACGTTCAAACCAGCAATGGCACCGGCATCTTTGGTAGCTTGTCTTTGAGCATCGTTGAAATAAGCTGGGACAGTGACGACGGCTTTTTCAACTTTCTTACCAATCTTGGCTTCAGCAATTTCTTTCATCTTGCTCAAGACCATGGCGGAGATTTCTTGTGGAGAGAAAGTCTTGGTCTCTTCCAAGTATTCAACCTCGATCATTGGGTTACCGTTGGAGTCGATAACCTTGAAAGGCCATGTTTGGATATCCTTTTGAACGGAGTCCTCGCTGAAAGCACGACCGATCAAACGCTTAGCGTCGAAAACAGTGTTCTTTGGGTTCAAAGCAGCTTGGTTCTTAGCAGCATCACCGATCAATCTCTCTTCTGGGGTGAAGGCAACGAAGGATGGGGTAACTCTGTTACCTTGTTCGTTGGCAATAATTTCAACAGCAGAGTCGTAAGTAGCAACACATGAGTATGTGGTACCTAAATCGATACCAATAGCACCTGGAAAAACACCGTCAGCCATCTTGTTTTCTTGTTTTGATTAATAAAACTTGAAGTTAATCTAGAAAAGAAGAATAGGATTCCAAAAAAAATTTTTTGAGTCCAAATTTTTCACTGTGTGAAAAATCACAAAAAAAAAAAAATTTTTCACTCATTTGCCTGAAAAAGACGTGCGCTTTATTGAAAATACCCTAATCCGGTACTTACCCGGTCTAAGTATTGGAGATCATCTCATGGCAGTTTTGACGGGCTAATAGGGTAATTAGGGGCTGAATTTCTGTGGTTTGAGACCGGGTAGCGCTGAGTGAAACTGGGGCGGGCCCGTGCTGAAACCTTTGAAATATCTGGGGCTGTATGGTACGACGTCCTAAGGATGTGTAGTGAGATGGATTTTTGGTACATCAAGTCACTGATGAGACTATAAGCTGACAGGACTTGATTTTCGGTCCCACTTATTGTGATCAAATGAGTTATTTCCTGAGAATTTATAGGGAATGCTTTACCGTTCCATGTCTTCGCCAGTTTAAAGACTGAAATTCTAGCTCCACTTACCAGTCTGAAGTTCTCGATCACCAGTCCTTTTCTACCAATGATATGACCAACGTTTGATTTCTGGAACATCAATTCCATAGATTTCATCGTTTCTCTCTCGTAAAAATTACTTTTGTCTTGTTCTGTGTTTCCTTGCACTTGGTTGTATCGAGTAGGGGTTAGTATCAACTCTCTATATAATGGAGCGGAATTCCCAATTAGTAATTGCTTTCGTAAGTTATGATCATGAACCATTGTTGTATGTGATTGCGTAAGTTTAGTAAGTAAACTCTCGAAGTGATTCTTTGTGAATTGTATGCTGGCTAGGTATCCAGGTATAAAGCCTAATGGAGTCTTCAGAGATTGTAACCAACAGCAAGAGCATTCAAAATTACATGAAATATCTCTTGATACAATTAACTCCATGAAATAGGATTCGGCTTTCCGAAATAATTGTTTAACCTGATCGTTAGCTTTTATGACCTCAATAAGGAGTAGAGAAGCAGGTATAACTTACTTCAAAGAGATAATGTGAATCAATTCTCAAGACCCATGACTCTATCCCTGAAACTAACATATCACAATGGATAACATTGTATAAGCATGTATTCTGTGATCTTTCTTCAATTTCCATGATATGTTTCAAGCCCCTCAGCTCCATTAGTGATTTTATTATACCAAGAAGTGAAGCCCTCGTTATGAAAATACTCAACCTGAGCTTTGAACTATGAGTGATATCAATCTTGCCGATCACTAATGAGATTGGTTTTTCCAAATTTATCTTAGATCTGATCTCTTCAAATGATATGCCATCTTCGTAGATATAAAAAGGGGGTGATACTCCATATTTAATATCTCTGGTTATCGACATTGGGGATTGTGCTACATTCCATTTACTGTGAGAAACCTATTATGCCTATTATATTCTCTCGAATCACATCAATTATGCTGTATTCTAACCTTGTGTTGCTAATTTATATTTCGAATACCTTTTACCAATCCGATTATATATATATTCTTCCTAATTGATGTTTTTTTTTGTTTTTTCACAGAATGTATCCCTTTTTTTCTGCACTATATAAAGGCAGCAAAAAGCTTTTGTACTGTAACAGCCATATGTAAATGATTTATCAGCATCTGAAATCTCCTTCTACTTTGAACAGTTGATCAAGAAACTCCAAGAACTTCAATCATTTGCAAATGTGCCACGAATTCTCAATGAGTCAGCTAAAGAGTGTATCATGTCTTTAATATAGTTGTAAGAAGTAAGTGAAGCCAATGCACTAATGAATTTCTAATTCCACAAATAAGCTCACAAACTTTATTATGACCCTCTATCTCCATACATTCTAATGTCTCTCTATCCTGTCCTAGTAATTTTTTCCAAACTTTTCCATATAAAACCGTCTCAAGCTCTCATAAATAAAAGTAAATTGTTCAAATCTCTCCACCATCAACAATCTCTGCTCTCTCAACTGATAAACGACATCCTGGATCAAATCCTGGTCTTTCACCAGCAAATCATCTGTAAGAAATAATTTGGTATAAGTCAATAAATAGTTCAATGTGATAAAAGTTCCAGTTCTGCCCACTCCAGCTGAGCAGTGCACTACCAATGGATCATTTTTGGTCGTGGAAACAGAATCAGCATAGTCTGAGAGCAGCTTAACAGGTGTGAACCCTGTTGGTTTGGAAAAATCTCTCCATTGATCATAATATAAATGATAGACTTCTTTTTTCTTCCCTGAAGTGGAGTCCGTCAATTGCATCTTGGTGAGATCAAACACACCTTGCACTGTCTCTGACCCAGTCAGTTCAAGTACAAGGGTACGATCGTTAAACATAGATCCTCCTGGGAGTTCTAAAGAATCTCCTACAGCAGGCCAGTATTTGTAACATTTTTCCATACCATTTTCCTCCAATGGTGTTACCATCACTATGATAATTCTATCACCCTCCATCTCATCAAAGCACATCTGCCAAAAGATGTTACTGGTGTCTCTTGTAGGACCTTGAGACAGAATATAATTCTTTGGTGATACAGCAAATTGTCCCAAATCAATTTTGATTCTCGAAGCGTTTATATAGTCGTCGTACCCTCTCTCAACTTGTAACTTCACTCTGGTCTTGTCATAAGGAACAACGTTGGAATATCTGTTCCTCTCATGGTGCAAACCTATTTGCATCGACCATTCAGTGCCTGGTCCTGCTGAATATCTACGCAGTTGTAACTTCTTGATCACCGAATATTTCAGATCCAACTCAGCTACTGATTGGAGTAAGAATTTGGGAATCTCCACCATTTTTTGATCTGATATTAAAAGAGACTCCCCCATTTGTGACTATTTTTTTTTTTCATCACACACACACTACATGATCCCCTTATATAGAAATGCTATTTTACAAAATATATAAATACCCAACCTATAAGCCTTGTAACCACCAATTTTCTCTTCAATCCAAGTTGACATCCTCGTCGAGATCACCTCTGAGATCGTTGAAAAAGGGCATACTCAACGCTTCATCTGCTGTAATCCTTTCATAAGGATTCATATCGAAACAACGGTCTAAGAGGTCGACTGCATCTTTGAATTGGCGACCCAACTCTTGAGTCGTATCGATGTACCCATTGGCATCGATTATATCCAAGGTATCCAATGCTGGTGAATCTTCGGCAAAAGTGTCATTAGATGCATCGAGATTTACTGCCCATTGAATGATCTGAGACATTGGGTAACCAGAGTTGTTTTTCACCTTGTTGATACTAGATTCGATTCCTAAGCCATGCAAATTAGCACATTTCCTCATCGAGTCGTACCCAAAAAGAGTAGTCAACTCCACCAATGCATCCACATCATCTGGAGAGTTGAAGAAAGTGAACCTTCTAGAGAGTAAAGTCAACAAGACAACACCAGCAGACCAGATATCAATCTTTGATGTCTGATTTGCACATTTGAGAAGCACTTCTGGTGCTCTGAATCCTCTTGTTCCAGCTCTGTTTGCTCTTCTCCCAGGCCTGGAATCATCTTTAGGGTATCCTTTTAAATGTGTATCGGAGGCCAAGCTCTGCAACTGATAATACTCTTGAACTCTGTTTTCATGATGGTTTCTGTAACACAAACAATTAGAGGTGTTATTGGAATCCAAGGCCAACTCTTTCTCGGCTAATCCGAAATCGACAAGCACACCACGTCTTTTGAATGGGTCGTAAAGGAAGTTAGTAGGTTTGATATCTCTGTGAATAATGTGGTGTGAGTGGACAAAACTCAATGCTGAGAGTAATTCGAACATGTAGATCTTGATACCATCCAAAGACAAGTCTCTGTAGAAGTATCTGAAATCAGAATGACGATAGTAAGGTAAAACTGCAATGACTTGATCCTGGTATCTAATGGCATCGATCAAAGGTGCAACTTTCGAGCAACCTGTCAAAGTGTACAATAAATTTAATTCGTTGTAAATTCTCTGTGGTGAAGAAGTAACATAGATTCTTTTGAGAGCCACATACTTGATCTTTTTCGAGGAAGCCTTTCTGTTTGCTGAAAGATTTTTTGTTCTTTTGAGAGGAGGAGAATTCCAGAGATTTAAGTTTCGAATTTCAGGGGTAAGAACTTTGGCCTTGTAAACTGTGGAAAATGTACCTTCACCAATTTTGTCGATCAACTTGTATTTCTCATCCAATTTCTTAAACGATCTTCTTATATTTGCAATTTCCTCTTTGATCAGATCGTTCAGTTCGTTGTACTCTTCCTCCTTTTCCTGTTCTTCTTCATTGACTTCAGTTTCTTCCTCCTCCTCCTCCTCCTCCTCTTCTTCCTCTTCCTCTTCTTCTGTTTCTTCACCTTTAGCGACCATTATATCTTCCTGTGTGCTGGTCGGTTCATTCGGTTTCGATTTTTCTTCAATTATACTTGTTCTGTCCTGGGTTTCTTCGTGATCCTCTGTTTTCATAGCTCTAGATATTCTTTCGTAACTTAACCGTGGTGGTGTCTTAGTTTTGGAGATGGAAAGCGAGTATTTAAGCCTTTTAGTCCCATCTGAGTCTGTTTTCTGTTTTTTGACAAGCACTTCTGGAATTTTCATGAAATTACTGTTATCAGCACCCGCCACCAGCTTATTCTCCTTGTCTGTAAAGGGATCATCTTCATCTTCTATGCTCTGTAATGACTCCACTGTTCTCTTTTTAATAGAACTACGACTCTCCAAAGCACCTTCACTGGAGAATTGCTTCTCAGAGATGTCCCTGGCAATGGCTACCCGGTGAAGATCTCTCATTCTCGATTCAAGATTTCCCAATCCACGATCTTGAGCTCTTGAATACACCAGAGGATCAGCCGTGTCTCTTCTTTTCAAAGACTCTGTTTCACCTTTCAAGTTGAAAGTCAGTGAAGATTCTTTACCCGGTGATGACGAAGATAAGAAGTTCTTCAATGCGTTCAACATATCAGCACCTTGATCCAACTAGCCCCTTTGTTTCTTCTCTATATGAAATTGTAAGCCACAAAGCGCGTTATGTGTGAAAACAACAAAAACAGATCTCTTAAAAGGGCGTTTTGATGTGACGTGAACGACTTTTTGTCTTGTGCCAAAAAAAAAGCTGTTCTTTGATCTTTTGTACACTACCACAATCCAATTTGATACTTTTTGCACACCCTTTTGACACCATCTCGAAATAGATTTTGAGGCAATGTGAACGACCTGTTTGATTCAATTTTTCTCACTTTACGTGTTTTTTCTCCAAAATGTTTTGAACAAATTGAACTGGATCAAATCAACTGGACCAAACAACGGGATCAATTGCCATTTTAATTCATGATGATGTTTCAGATATGTTTATTCTTGATATCGTTGATATCATATGTCCATGGATCAGCCTTGACATTTGTATTGGGAGCCCAGGAGAAGGCATGTTATTATATCACAACTGACAAGCCAAACATGAGAGTTGGCTACTACTTTGCTGTCCAATCTGGTGGATCTTTCGATATAGACTACCTGATAAAAGCTCCAAACGGTGCCATAATAGTGAACGAAGAGAAGCAGAGACAAGGTGACTGGGTATTCACAGCGGAGAACATTGGTGAATACGAGTTCTGTTTCGCCAATGGAATGTCCACATTTGCTGAGAAGGTCGTTGATTTCGAGATCAAAATGGACAACGACTTCAAAGCTGAGTTGCCTAAAACTCCAGATCAACCAGCTGCTGTAGAAGGTATGGAAGAATCTATCAACAGAATCGAAAACAAGTTGAACGAGTTGACCAAGTCCTTACAATATTACAAGACTAGAAACAACAGAAACCAGTCCACTGTCAAGTCCACTGAGTCCAGAATCTTCTATTTCTCGTTCTTCGACGTTTTGTTGATGTGTGGTATGGCCGGTTTACAGATCGTTATCGTTCAATTGTACTTCAAAGGCTCAAGAAAGCAACTTGTCTAAGTATCGATGAAACTTGTCTAGTTACAAATAAAAAAAAAAAATGTGTCTAGCTAAGGTGATACACCAACGTAACAGAAGATTTTGCATCTTATTCTAGTAAACTAATTAACCATATTGGTCCTTTTGAAAAGTGTAAATGAATGATAAAAACAAAGTAAAAAATCGAGAGGTATAATAATCGATCAAGATCAGTTGAAATGATATTTGATGAGATGAAAAAGGACACTTGACGTTATCCATAAACCGCTTATTTGGTTCCAATTTTAAAGTCACCACCTAACCAGCTGTTGAACAGAGCCAAAGAGTTTTCTGGTTGATCGTATGGAACCATATGGCCACCATCGTAGATTCTCAAGAATGTGAAATGACCAGAGTTCTTAACTTTACCAGCCTCAACACCGTTGACTTCCCAAGACTTGACTTTGGCAAGTTCGAAGTCAGCAGCACCGGCCCATGGCAAGACGTTGGTCCAGGCTTCGTTACCCAACCAGTTACAGATGAAATCCTTGTCACCGGCATAGATCAAGACTGGGACATCGCTGTCCAATAATTCAGTGACCTTCTTGTGGTATGGTTTCATCCAGTCACCGGCAAAGACAAAGTTTCTGTTGATGTCAAAGTTACAGGATTCATAGGTGTCGACTTCAACACCCAACTTTTCCTTGACAAAGTCCTGGTTCAAGTAGGTGTCGATGTCTTCCAAACCCTTGTAGCATAAGGAGGAACCTTCACACATCTTTCTGATGTCGTAGACATTTCTACCGGTTCTTTGGTATGGACCCATTTGACCGTTGTTACAGTAGATAGAAGCTGGTAAACAAGACCAGACAGACCCACTCTCATAACAAGATTCAATCAAATACAAACACCTTGGTAAGGCATCCAACATGCTGTCACATTCTTCAGGTTCCAAGACAGACTCGGCACCAGATCCAATACCACAAGCCATTGGTTCGTAGTAACTGTATTGGGTCAATGGGTCGGTCAAACCGTTACCGATCAAGACCGAGCTCAAGTTGAAGTTTCTCTCTGGGTGTTCCAAGATCTCGGAAGCAAATTGAGGAATGTAGTGACCGGCATAAGATTCACCAGAGATGTGGAAAGGTAATTGAGAGTATTCTGGGAATTGTTGGAAGAACAATTGCAAGAAAGCGTAGACATCTTTTCCAGCAGCAACGGTGTTACTGACTGAAGATGAAGAGTAAGAGTAACCAACGTTAACTGGTTGGTCCAAGAAGATAACAGAGGCGTTAGAGTTCCATGAGTATGGGTTGTAGATTGGTTTGATATCTTCACCAATGGACGATGGGCCCAACTCGAAGAACAAACCGGTCAAACTGGAACAACCAGGACCTCCGTTCAACCACAATACGACAGGGTCGTTTTTAGGGTCGTTTCTCGATTCGAAGAACCAGTAGAAGAAATGCTTGTCTTCATCTTCGACATCGATGTACCCAGAGTACTGTTTGACGTCATCAATGCCCAACTCAACTGGAGAAGACTTGACTCTCAATTGATAGTTTGGCAATTGCTCGGTGTTCTTGACCTTGAAATCCCAATTGTCATGTTTCTTGACGTTGAACTTAGGCTTGGAGACAAAGTTCATATTGGCAACGGTCTCGGGGAACGACATAGCCATCTCGGACCAGGTCTTCTTGATATCATCGGAAACGTTCTCGATGGATTCACCGACACTGGAGGCGACTTTCTCCAACAAAGTGGAACCCTTGACGTGGTCCTTGATCTTGTTGAAAGACTGGTCAGCCAAGTTCAAAGGGTGCTGGATGTTGCCTCTCAAGCTGTCAAGAGACAAACCCTGAGTAACAGCAGTAGCTGCAATAACTGTCAATAAAGTAGTTGAGAATCTCATTGTATCAATTGTCTCAATAAAAGTGAACACAGAGACCAAAGAACACTGCCTCGAATCTGATAAGTTCTCCTTTTTTGAAGTGTAATAGATTTCTCCCCAGAACAGAAAATTGGCTCCAGTTATATAAGTGGCAAGCTTATCGTCATCGACAGCCCCTGAATGACAGCTGCTATTGCCTAATTGGGAAGTGGACCCCAAACAAGCCACTCGGCTACCTATTTGGGAATTGTGTGTTGACGACTTTCACTAGTGAGTGCCTGAATGAGCACTTTGAGTGTGCACGACTTGACGCACCAAAAATAGAATTGTTCATGTACACGACATGTCACTAATAACTGCCGTATTGGGTATTGGTGAGATATGCACGCCTTTCGAAGCATGGCTCCCCAAATAGGAAATATGATGACATTTTTCGAGGAACAAAAAAAATAAAAGAGAAAAAAATTAGTAAAAGAAAGTGAAGTGTTTTAAACAGCTTTGCAGAGTGCTTTAGGAGTATACTTAATACTTGAAAAGGATAATTTATCACTCAAATCTGCAAATTTAAGTTACTCCAGCTCTTGGATAAATCATTTTCATCTCAATTTATTGGTATTACCTATCATCACTTGTTTGACACAGAAAGTACGCGTTTAATAGACAATGGGACTGTTTGGAGATTTCACCGATATTTGCACCAGAACACCATTCCCATTCTGTTCGGTGTTGTCCTCAACGAGTGATTTGGATAATTATTTCGATACGGGGATCTTACCCACCTGTTACTCGAGAGCTGTAGAATTGAGTAACACGATGATCTATCAGGTCGGAAATAGCATTATCAACATTGGAGGATTATTGGTGTGTTTGATCATCATCTTCAACATCAGGTCGAAATACACAGCCATTCTGAGATCAGAAATGTTGATCTTCTACTACATATTCACCGGTTTGCTCATACTGACGCTTGTGGTGGACTGTGGCGTCGCACCACCTGGGAAACCTATTTACGGCTATTTTGTTAGTGCTCAGATCGGTCTTGCTGGTAGTACATGTTGGGCTTTACTTTTCAACGGTTGTTTGTGCTATCAACTCTGGGAAGATGGTACCAAAAAATCTCTTTGGAGTTTGAGAATCACTTCTTTCTTGATATTTGCACTTCATTATGTCATTGCAATCTTGACCTTCAAAGGCTGGGCAGGTGATTCTATTTCTAAGACACATGCCACTGGTTTGTTTGTTACCATGTTTATCATCAACGCTGTGATGTTGTTCGTGTATGTGGTATCCCAGATCTTCTTATCCATATTTGTCTTGAGCAATTACTGGGCTTTAGGAAGTATTCTCTTGGGTTCCCTTTTTTTCATCATTGGCCAAATCATGCTCTATGTTTTCTCCAAAAAAGTATGCGACGGACTCAATCACTATCTTGATGGGCTTTTCTTCGGTAGTTTGTTCAACATTTTCACCGTGATGATGGTTTATAAGTACTGGGACATCATCACATCTGAAGATCTCGAATTCAGCGTCGCTACCCAAGAAACCGGTGTTGCCTTCAATAACCCATACGGAAACAACAATAACAGAGCTTCTCGTGTCATCTACTCGGATTATCCAAGTGAAGAGAAGCTCAATTATTGATTTTTTACAAGCATCTCATCATACATCTTTGCATCTCTCATCGCTAACCCCCAATTTCTCTATATAGAAAAAAAAATTTTAAAGTAGTGTGTGAAAAATTATTTGTAACCATCTCTTTTATAAAGCTAGATTCTTAAGCAATTAAACAGGTCATTTGAAGCTGAAGATGCCTAGAGTTTCAGCTGAACAATTGGCTGCTTTACAGCAGAATCCAGGATGTATACGAAACATCTGTATCTTAGCACATGTGGACCATGGTAAGACGTCTTTGTCGGACTCTTTATTAGCTGCTAATGGTATTATATCGCAAAGAATGGCTGGGAAAGTGAGATACTTAGACTCCAGACCGGATGAGCAATTACGTGGGATTACCATGGAATCATCAGCTGTGTCCTTATATTTCAGAGTCTTGAAAAGGGACAAGGAAAACCCAGAGCTGCCTCCCCAGGTGAATGAACATTTGATCAATTTGATTGATTCTCCGGGACACATTGATTTTTCATCTGAGGTGTCCACTCTGTCGAGATTATGTGACGGTGCTGTTGTGCTTGTAGATGTCGTCGAGGGTGTTTGTTCGCAAACTGTCACAGTCTTGAGACAATCATGGGTTGATAACTTGAAACCTATCTTGGTGTTAAACAAGATTGACAGGTTGATCACAGAATTGAAATTGACCCCTCAGGAACTGTACTTACATCTCACCAAAGTCATTGAACAGGTAAATTCGGTTATCGGCTCTTTCTTCGCTGGTGAAAGAATGCAAGAAGATTATCTTTATAGAGAAAGATTAGAAAATCTCAAAGATGGAGATAGTAAAGAAGAGTATGTTGAAAAAGATGATGAAGATTTATACTTTTCTCCTGAAAAGAATAACGTCATTTTTGCTTCGGCTATAGATGGTTGGGGGTTCAACGTATCGCAATTTGCTGCTTTCTATGAAAAGAAATTGGGGATGAAACGTGAGAACCTTCAAAAGGTATTATGGGGAGACTACTTCATCGACCCAAAGACCAAAAAAGTCATCAACTCCAGAGGTTTGAAAGGACGTTCACTTAAACCATTGTTCGTCTCATTCATCTTGGATAACATCTGGACAATATACGAGAACTGTTTGTTGAACAGAAATCAAGAGAAATTGGAGAAGATTGTTCAATCTTTGAACATCAAGATCCTTCCTCGTGATTTGCGTTCTAAAGATACCAAGACTTTGGTCTCGTCTATCTTTGGACAATGGATACCTGTATCAACAGCTGTCTTATTAACTGTTATCGAGAAATTACCATCACCTTTGGTATCTCAACAGACTAGAGTACCTACGATAATAGCCTCCGCACCTGGATCGGAATTATTGGACCCGGCTTTGAAAGAGTCAATGCTCAAATGTGACAGAGAAGGTTATGTCAGTGCCTATGTTTCCAAGATGGTGTCAGTTCCCGAGAGCGAGCTACCAAAGAATCAACGTGCAGTTATGAGTGCCGATGAGATGCAAGAAAGAGGAAGAATTGCACGTGAAGCAGCCGCTAAGGCTGCTGAAGAGGCCTTGAAACATTCTCAGGAAAAACTGCAAGTTGATGAGTTCGACAACCAATATGAAGAAAAAGACCCATTTGAATGGGAAGAGGAATATGAGACAGAGGAACCTGAGGAAATTGAGTTGCCAAAAGAAGAGTTGATAGGTTTCGTTCGTGTTTATAGTGGTGCGATTAAAGTGGGACAAGAATTGACAGTCTTGGGTCCAAAATACAATCCTACACGTCCAGACGAGCATATCGATAAAGTCACTATCACAGAACTTTACTTGATGATGGGTCGTGAATTGGTCTCACTTGATGAAGTCCCTGCTGGTAACATCGCCGGTGTCGGTGGATTAGCCGGCAAAGTATTGAAGAACGGTACCTTGATTTCACCAGAGGTCACAGGGATCAATCTTGCTGGTGTCACATTTGCTGCACCTCCTATTGTTCGTGTTGCCTTGGAGCCTGTCAACCCAATGCAAATGGACAAATTGGAAAGAGGGTTGCAGTTGCTCAACCAGGCCGATCCATGTGTACAAACCTTTTTGCAAGATACCGGAGAACATATCTTGGCCACCGCTGGTGAATTGCATCTCGAAAGATGTTTAAAAGATTTGAAAGAGAGATTTGCTGGAATTGAGATCACATCTTCCCAACCTGTCATTCCATACAGAGAAACCATTGTCCAGATTCCGGAGATGAACCCTATGAAACAACCAGAGTTAGGGAGAGGGGTTGTTGAATTGAAATTGGGTAAGATTTTGATCAAGTATCATGTAAGACCATTACCTGCTGATGCGACACAGTTCTTGATCGAGAACCACAACACAATCGAAAACATCGCCAACTCTCAAAGCAAACTCAGTGAGGAAGAAACTGGTGATGATGAAGAGTTTATATATAACAAGAGTTCTGTGATGAAAACGGATGTTTTCACATCAAAGTTGCAATCGATACTATCTGAGTTCAACAACGAGAACAAAAGGGATGGTGTCAATTGGGATAATGCTGTTGAGAAAATTGCAGCTTTCGGTCCTAAGAGAACTGGTCCTAATTTGCTTATCGACTTGACTGGCCAAGTTCACAAATTCTTTTCGGAATCGGGTGAAAACTTTGACTATCAGGATAGTGTATTAAACGGTTTCCAATTAGCTACGCATGAGGGTCCTCTTCTGAGAGAACCTGTTCAAGGAATTGCTGTATTTGTGCAAGAGATCAACACCGATTTCTCGGACGGCTCATCCGAGGAGGAGGAAATCGTCAATCTTTCTGGAAGAATCTTGACTTCAACTAGGGATTCGATCCATAAACTGTTCTTGGATTGGTCTCCTCGTATCATGTTGGCAATGTACAGTTGTGATATTCAACTGAGTGCCGAAGTTTTGGGAAAAGTGTATGCAGTGGTTCAACGTCGCCGTGGACATATTATCAATGAGGAGATGAAGGAAGGGACACCTTTCTTCAACGTTGAGGCAAGAATTCCGGTAGTGGAACTGTTTGGGTTCAGTGAAGATATAAGAAAACGTACTTCAGGAGCTGCCCAACCACAATTAGTGTATGCTGGTTTCGAAAGTGTTGACTTGGATCCATTCTGGGTCCCAACTACCGAGGAAGAGTTGGAAGAATTGGGTGAGATCGCTGATAAGCTGAACATTGCAAGAAAGTATATGAATGAGATTAGACGTAGAAAAGGTTTGTTCATCGATGAAAAGGTTGTTCAAAATGCTGAGAAACAAAGAACGTTGAAAAAGGATTGATTTGGTCGCTGTTTCTATAGAACTGATCAGCTTACAACTAGCATAGTTTGCACTATATATATAAATATAAAACACCCCCAATTGATCTCACGCAGGTACACACATATATATTTTTTTTCTATGCATATATCCCCTTTTGGATTATAATTAATAGAATCAATTGATAGAAGAGTAATTGTAATAGCGATGGCGTTCATCACGGAATTCTCCTACAAACTCCAGCAGACTCGAATTGATCTTTCAAATAGATTTCAGAATTATAAGAAGAGGAAAACTGAGTACTTCATGTTCCCCAATAAAGATAATAAGGATGCTCGAAATAGGGATCATGAGATCAACGAGGTGGCACAAAAGGAGGAGGGAGTCAGTTCAGGATCTGAAGATGAAATTGATGAGGTGACATGGAATATCAGACTCGGTTCTAAGATGAGAGAAGAAATTGTAAAGAGAATTTCTCTGGCAGATATTCCCGAGAAGGAGAAGCTAATAGCAGAGGGTATTGTAGCATTGGATTACCGCCAATATATCCACAACGATTTCGGACCTCCTTTTCAATCTGGTTTCGAAGGAGATTATAAGATTTTCAGGAAAGAGTTCGGTTGGCTTCTGAAACAATGTTTTGACGGAGATTTGAAAAATCGTGTTATGATCCAGGATGCTCTCTCTATTGTTGAAGAAACTTTTGATAGAGTATTTGAAAGTGAGCCTGTTTCCCATAGAAGTTATTGTGGAGAAGAAGTCTTGTACGATGATACTATCAAAAAATTGAGTGAGATGTTCGAAGGGTTGTTTGTGAGTGGATCGAAACTGAAATGTCTCTTCACCGAACCTGTTCATGACTCTCCAGGTTCAGAGAAAGAAGAAACTCCAAAAGCTATCAAGAAACTGGTGAAGAGAAAGAAGAAGAGACCTAATAGGGCAAGAATGGATAAAATTGATATTTTCAGTTGTCAGATCTGTCAGTATGAGAAAGTGTTTGGAGAGAAACCAACTGAGATGATCAAATGGTATAAAAAGAACCAGGCTGAGATTGATAAAAAACCGAGGGCTTTAAAGAGGTTCAAACCGTATGAAGTGCCTCCAAGTACGATTCCCAGTCTGGTGAAATATGTTTGAACATGTGGAGCACACTGAGATGGGCAATGAAGAGTAAATGAATAGTACAGCACAGTTCAATGATACAGAAGTGCAACCGAGGTGTTCTTATGGATACACAGATATATACAGGGATTGTTGTTGACAGTTTGGTGCCAAAGAAAGACACGGCTTGATGTCGAATATCTCATCATTCACTCACTCACTCACTCTCTTGGGAGTTCTACAAGTTTGGCATTTTCTTGCTCCATCTGCTTCATCATCTTCTCCTTCTTGATATCCACGTATCTCTTTTCTTTGAAATAAGAGACCCAACTCAGAGCACAGTTGGCACTGAAGTGTTTTTCCTCCTTGGAGCAATTCCGAGAGATCGATTTGGCAAATTTAGGGTCGTTTGGGTTCTCTACGCCGAGTTTGTCAAGACATGAGTTATACTGATCACGAGCTTCCCAACATTTTTCACGTTTCGACCTAAGAGGAACTTCTTCTTTGGCCTCTGCTGTGAAATAAGATAACATGCCCATTATAGATGGAGTGGATCTGGTTGTAATGGATATGACAGGATTTGAAAAAGTCTGCTTTCCCCCACCAGTGAAGATACGATTTCTACAAAAGAGCACGCTTTGACTTCCCCATACGGAACCCACTCGATTTGGTCAGACTTCTCAATATGGAACCTACTACATTTGCTCAGCCTTCCCAAAAAGGCACCTTCCCCATTCGGCTAATTGTCACCCCCGTACAGATGAGGGGTTCGAAGAAATGACCCAACAAAAAAAACCAAATTGAGCAGCGCACGACCTCGAAGAGGGGTGTAAACAGGCTCGATCTGCAATTGATTAAGGAACAATTGACACAATAAAAGCGGTGTTTCAACCTATCTTTAAGCTGGAGAAAAACTAACCCGGTTAACAGATCATCAAATTTGTACTGTTTGGAAAAGTGGCTATTTTTTAGTGGTATAAAATAGCACAAACTTGCAATTGTTGATTTATTTCCCCCCTTTTCGTTTTTTTTCCTGGCTTAGTTAAAGAGGCATCGTTTTTGTAGGGATTGTTATTTGCTCCTTGGCTCCTAGATAAAAAATTGTGATATTTAATTAGAGATAAAGTCTAATTTGTAAGGAATTACAGATTGCAAAGGTTGGTACGGAATAATTGTGTTCGGATTAATTAGGACCCGGATTAACAGTACGCATCGACAGAACGGATTAATTGGACGGAGCAATAGTACGGATTAACTGTTCGCATAGGAGTATATTTGAGCAACGCAAGTATACATACAGTATTGAGTATAAGTACA
Organism: Nakazawaea molendinolei; assembly: GCA_030569155.1. NCBI lineage: Eukaryota > Fungi > Ascomycota > Pichiomycetes > Alaninales > Pachysolenaceae > Nakazawaea > Nakazawaea molendinolei. Next base: position 349,911 of record JAJMKB010000006.1, read on the forward strand.
CGGGCAGTGCACTTATAGTTCATAGTATCGAGTGATAGTATCGAGTGATAGTATCGAGTAGCATCAAGTGATACTTAGTGATACCACACTAAACACCGCACTCAACAGATCATAGTTCATCTGTTAGTCAATTGCTCAACAGATCACATCGGATAAAATACCGGATCAATTTACACAACAAGAAGCAAAGCATCGGATTATTTATAACAGTCCATTTCACTTTACTTCACTTCACCTCACTTCACCTCACACTAGCCACACAACAAAACGATGCTGCCATTGATTAACGTCGAAGTCGGTAAGGCCAAGCCGGGAGAAACTGCTCCAAGAAGATACTACAAGGCCAAAGATGGTGCTGTAGACAGACCTGTAGACTCGAAAGCCACCAACATCTTTGATTTCTTCGAAGAGTGTGTCGAAAGACAACCAAACAACAGAGCCATCGGATGGCGTAATTTGGTCGACTTGCACGACGAAACCAAGATGGTGAAGAAGATGGTGGACGGCAAGATGTCGGAGGTTCCAAAGACATGGACCTATTTCGAATATTCCAAGTACCAATTTCTCACCTACAAACAGTTGAAACAGAGAATGATTCTGTACGGTAAAGGTTTGAGTAAGATTGGTCTTACCACTGAGGATAGACTTCACATCTTTGCTGCCACTTCAGCCAAATGGATGCAAACTTTCCTTGCCTCTCAATCGCAGTCCATTGCCGTGGTCACTCTGTACGACACCTTGGGTGAGTCCGGTTTGACCCATTCCATGGTTGAAACTGGCTCCAACTGTGTCTTTGTAGACAACAATTTGTTGTCCAAATTGATCAACCCTTTGCAAAAAGCCACCTCCATCCGTATCATCATCCATGGAGATGCCATTTCGGAAGCAGACAAGCGTTACGATGGGAAATTGTTCCGTGAAGCGCAAGAGGCCTTGGAAAAAATCAAAGAGTTGAGACCAGAGATCAAGAGTTACTCCATGGATGAGGTTATCGAATTGGGAGAGAAAGTGGACCTGGAAATCGACATTGTCAAGCCTAAACCTTCCGATTTGTCCTGTATCATGTACACTTCTGGGTCCACTGGTACTCCTAAAGGTGTTGTCTTGAACCACGACAACATTCTTGCCGGTATTGGGGGTGTTTCTCTCATTGTAGGCCATGAAGTGGTCACCAACAGAGACCGTATCATTGCATTTTTACCTTTGGCCCATATCTTTGAATTGGTGTTCGAATTGATCTCCTTCTGGTGGGGTGGTTGCTTGGGTTACGCCAACGTTAGAACTTTAACCGACGCCAGTGTAAGAAACTGTCAAGGTGATATGGTTGAGTTCCAACCAACCATCATGGTGGGTGTAGCAGCTGTATGGGAAAGTGTCAAGAAAGGTATCATGTCCAAGGTTGAAAAATTACCTCCATTGACCCAGAAGTTGTTCTGGTCCTCTTTTAAAGCTAAACAGACCATGAAGGCTTATCATTTACCGGGGACAAGCATCTTGGATGCCTTGATCTTTAAGAAAGTTAAACAGGCCACCGGTGGACACCTTCGTGTTGTTTTAAACGGTGGTTCTCCATTGTCCGGTGATACTCAGAGATTCATCTCCACTTTGATCGCTCCAATGTTGATCGGTTACGGTTTAACCGAGACTGTAGCCAACACAACCGTGTTACCATTGGAACATTTCGAGTACGACGTTGCTGGTGCCTTAGCAGGTGCCATCACCGTCAAATTGATCGACGTTGAAGAAGCCGGATACTTTGCCAAAAACAACCAAGGTGAGATCTTGATCCGTGGTAAACCTGTCACTCCAGAGTACTACAAGAACCCTGAAGAGACCAGTAAACTGTTCAACGAGGAAGGTTGGTTCTGTACCGGAGACATTGGTGAATGGACTCCAAAAGGTTACTTGAAGGTTATCGACAGAAAGAAGAACTTGGTCAAGACTTTGAACGGTGAGTACATTGCCTTGGAGAAATTGGAAAGTGTTTATAGATCCAACAAGTACGTTGCCAACGTTTGTTGTTACGCCGATACCTCTCGTGTCAAGCCTGTCGGTATCATTGTTCCAAACGAGATTCCAATCAAAGAATTGGCTGTCGAGTTGAAATTGGCCAAATCTGTCGATGAGGTACACATGGATTCCATCGTTAGAGATGAAAAGTTGAACCAAACCGTGTTGAAATCTTTGTTGGCCACAGCTAAGGCTCAAGGTTTAGCAGGGATCGAATTGATCGCTGGGATCGTATTATTAGATGAAGAATGGACTCCACAAAACGGTTACGTTACAAGTGCTCAAAAATTACAGAGACGTAAGATCTTGGACAGTTGTAAAGACCGTGTCGAAGAGATCTACCTGAGAACTTAGTGGGTATCTTTGAAAAATTGTTCATCACTTCATTATAATAATAATAATATCTACTTACAGTATTTTATATGGCAACCTCTGTTTGTCATTCATCTTATCTCTCCATTTCTCTTTTTATATGAAAAATGTATAGTCATTTGGGCGCTTCCTCTTGCTTCTAAATCATATTAAACTTACTCTAGATAAGAAAAACGTCGTGCACAACAAATCTCCTATTTGAATCCAAGATTCCTTTTGAACTCGTCTACAAATAATTTACGCCACAGGTTGAAACGTTGTACCCGTGTAGGGTGGTATATGAGGTCGAACTTGTTTTCGAATTTCTTGTTCAACATATCTTGCTGATGTGGAGATGGCAACCCGTTCACTTTGGCGTAGATGGATCGCACAAACCGATGGAACTGGGCGCTTTGCATTAGTTTGAGGTATAAGAGCTCTTCGATATTCCTGGGAGCCATTTCGTTTAAGTAGAGTTAGATGAGTGAGAGTATCAGGAAAGTTGCAAGAATATCAGTACGAATATAAAAATATAGGATGAAAAGTCGTGCACAATCCAAAAAAAATTAAATCTCAAATCTTAAAATAAAAAAAGTCGTGTACGGATAATAGTTTTTGTCCACCTAAGTGATACAATTAAAACAGCAGTGCAATGATCTCAGACACACAATTGAACACTATAGCGATCTCTTTTGGGGTGCTATCGATGGGACTAATCTTGGTTTATCATGTTATTGACAAGAACGTTAAGGGTGTAGATGAGAAAGTGGCAGAAAAATGAGTGTCAAATGGTGTAGTAGTATGAGGTACACTATGGATGCACTATGAGGTGCACTATGGACTTGGTATGGATGCAGTGTGGATAGAATAACGTGTATGGCGATAGCAGATACTTACCAAAATACATCTTAAAACATGTAAGTCATTTCTTATGCCACAAAAACAAAATCATGGTATATACTCATATAAATCATTAGGTAACCTCTTTATATATTCCTCGTCAATAAGCTTCTCTATTATCACTTTAAACATAGGAATGTCGATCATCGTTAATTGCGTCAGTTTGTTGAACAACAGCTCATGGGCCATTTGACGCTCTTGCTTCATCATCCTCATGATTGTAGTCTTGAATTTATCTTCCTGCTCTAAAGTATGCGATTGTAGGTCTTTCCTGTGCGGCTGGTGCACGTGACTTGGCCCACTGAGTATTGGCGGTTTGACAGTGCTTGATTTAGATTTGAAGCCCTTGTTGATGCTGAAGACTGAATCAGGTTGTATGGCCGATGTTGAAAGAGTCAACAACTTGAATTTACCTGTGGACATCGATTGTAAATGGCTTTGGAGCACTTTATCGTTTTCTATCATCAAGTTAGCCTTGATCTCTTGATATGATAGCGCTTGTGCTTCGTTGAATTGTAACAAGATACAACCTTGTAAAAGGTTCACCATGATTTGCTTTTCACTTCTGTGATAAATAGAGGTTGTCAAGTTTAGTTGGTGTAAATTGTAGAACCATTTCAAATTCTTGTTCACCTTATCGTTTTGAGCTGAATTGTTGTTCATCCAATAACTTTCAAAGGTTTGTAAATTGTTCATCATCTCATCTGGGATCTTGAAATCTACATTGCTCAACTCATGTTTATCGTGTAAAAAGTTCCAATTGTTCAAACTCAAGCAGAGCAGCTCGAATTCGAATTCTTTACTGTTGAAAAAGCTGGACGAGAGTGCTTTGGAATCCTCGATATCTTGACACATTCTCTCCAAGCTTTTAGTGTATTCAGAGCCGCTGATAGATTTCAACACTTCTATGATCGATAGCTCGTTTCCCCTGATTGTCTTGTTAAATATCAATCTCTTTGAAAGTTGTAAGCTGTAATGCTGTTTAAAGAGCATCTTGTCTTCGATGAACTTGAATATCTCCTGGAATCTCTGTAATAAAATCATGTTTTGGTCTTTCAAACACTTGTTGATGAACTTGTTCAACTTTTCGATCACCGTTTTCAAGTTCTTTGGCTTGTTTATAGACTTCTTGAAAGAGATTCTTAGTTTCAATTCGAACAGCTCGTCATTGGCAAACATTTCCTCTAAATTGATATAGATCTGATCTTTGAAACTCAAGAGCTCACCGATCAAATCTGAATCTTTATGCTGAACGATCTCGTCCAACTTGTTGATCACTGTTCTCGAGTAGCACTCGAGGAAAGCTGTCATATCTTGTTTCCAATGCTGGTAGAGTCTGTATAGAGATGCTATCTCTTTGTTTGGAGTGAATAGAAGATTGGGCACAAGGTTCTGGTCGATCTCTTCCCATCTGTCGAAGAAGAGTTTCTTAGTTATCTTGTAATTGATAGAATCCTGATAAGAATCCGGTCCTTTCAAGAATCTGCCAAATAAGCTTATCTTGGACAACGAGTTGGAGATATAGTTGTGATTCCAAGTATCTTGTCTCGATATCCAGTCAGTGTCCAAATCTTCAAATATCTTCAAACAGAGATCTTGCATCAAATCGTAGAATCTGATGGAATTGTCCTGGTCGAGCTTCTCGACAATCTCGATAAACCGTGTCACCATCTCTAGATCGACAGAACCAGGCGATTCGAGGAATCGTCGACATCTTTCGACAAAATCCTGGAATATTAAGTATCGCGTCTTTAGTTCATTTGGAGAGTACAATCTGATGTCAGTGGTGTTTTGCAGCTTCAATATCGAGCCGCTAAATAACTGACATCCCAACTGATATATTCCGATCTTCGATTTCGAGTATATCAAATAGTTGTTCTTCATATAGAGGAAGATGATCTCCAAGACGTCGAGTTTAGCCGCCCACAGATCCCAGGATCTGACAAAGATGTTTAACGAGTCTCCTGTCTTCAAAGCCAGTACCACCGTCGGCTCTATAAGGTGCCAGTAATCGGACAATTTTGCCTGTAACGACCGATACAACGTGATAAACTCTCCATTTTTACAACAATCCTCCACCATCTGATAGTACTCGTGATACGAGAACGTGATGGGATTACCCAGTAATACGAGATCCACACAAGTCTCGATCTCCCGTATTATATCAGTCTCATCTCTAGACAGCTCCACTTTTACACGGTTCTCCAGCACCGTGTGCTGCTCATCATACACATTTTCCAATACAGAGAAACCTTCGTCCACCACTATCAACTGACTTAAAGACAGTTTTGTGGGGAAGTTGGCCAATATCTTCTCCAATTCCATCGATCTTTATGGTGTAATTCACACTACTGTGCTATTAAAGAGGTGTTGTGGTGAAAGAAAAAAAGATATGAGCAATATAGTAAAAAATCAAATCTGATACGCCATAAATAGGTGCTGCTCTCTAATTGATGTTTTTTCGGCTCTATTCTGCTTTATATATAAAATTATTTCGCTTAATAAAATTAATGAAATAAAATAACTTTAAATGAAATATTTAAATCTGTGAAAAATAAATAAATTTATTAAATCAGAAATACATCAAGAAATTAATTGCAAAGACTAAGAATATCAACAGCCATTTAGGTGGGAGTACGAAAAGCTTTTGAACAGAGTAGCTGTGACATAATACAATCGCCATCGCTATCAAATCATTGTACCATACAATTTAATAGCTAAGGTCACTACATCAAGTCATCACATCAAGTCATCACATCAAGTCATCACATAATAATAGAACAACTTCACAAAATGAACAAAGAAGAAAGAGTGTTTAAAGACCCGAATAGATTGGTGGTGCTGTATAAGAAACATGGAGGTTTTGACGAGACCAGAAAGTTGTTATTTGAAGAGTTCAAGAGATCACAGCTGTTCTTAGTGCTACAGGAAGACTTGAAAGAATTTATAAAGATAACAGTGTCACAAGATCCAAATATTTTGAGTAAGAACCGAGGTCAAATGGCGGCTTTGTTGAAGAGTCAGTTTTTCAAGAAGAACTCAATGAATCAGATAGAAGAGTTTGTTAGAGCCAAGTTTGAAGACCAGTCGATGGATAACGAGTTTCTTAGACAAATCACGAGAGATTTGAACCGTGAGTTTGTGGATACTTATACCAGTGATATATAGCTGTGCTGATGGTGGAATCTGGCTCTGCTGTGACAGTAGCGACACGGCAAGCTGTCCGTATATAAAGGCTATCGAACTGGAGATAAGTTCAAAGTCACGTGATAGATGCACTAGTGCTTTTTCGCTTATCTGAGGTGACACTCGTTGACATAATAAGCTATAGATGTAAAATAAAGATGAAATTTTAGAGTGACAGTGACAGTGTGTCTGTGACAGTGACAGTGTGCCTGTGACAGTGACAGTGTGCCTGTGACAGTGACAGTGTGCCTGTGACACTGACACTGTAGTGGTAGTGACAGTGCATTAGCGAAAAGATCCAAATTACATTGCGATACATTAGTTCAAGAATTGAAATCTAGAGATTATACAGTACCTGTAAGCTAAAAAGTAGATGGACCCAAGAGACTAGCTGCACTTTTGGCATTCACTACAACGTTTTCGTCTGTGGTTGAGGCGTCGACGTTGGTCTCTTCGATGATGTCCTCGGTGATCGTTGATTCGATATCTGAGATCAAATCTCCCTGTCTCTTGGTGGTACGACCGCTCCAAGAGTCTCCATTTGATGTTTGTGATTTACTGAATTTTGTAGGTGATACAGGATTGTTTTCACGGCCCAACCTGGCCAATCCACCTTTGATCGAGCTCAATTGACGGAACTCTCCTTTGAAATTCTCCAAAATCATCAATTTCTTGCGTTCGTTCTCGATACTGGAGATGGCCAGTTTACGGAACACTTCTCTTGTCTGAGCTGTCAAGAACTGTAAATAGTCTTTCCTCTCGATCGACATGTTGAACGTTGTTCTAATGACATCTCTTTGCAATTTTTCCTGTGTTAGTGTGGCTCTTTCTATCGATTTGATGGCTTCCTCCACTTTTAAAGAGTCGATCACCGGCTTGTTCTTCAACTTGGCTATAACTGCCGACTTCCTCTTTGTCGAGTCCTCTGCATTGATCAATTCTCTCATTAGAAGATGACGGTTGGTCAAAGATTCTTTTATGGTGTAAGTATCGCTCTGTACGAGGTTGACGTAGTTGGTCATGTTAGAAATTGTGATATGGTTCTTGATCAAATCCAACTCGTTGACAATGTTCAAGTTTTTAGCTATTTTGGACCATGATTTTTGCATCATTACATCGTTCTCCACTTGCTCGAGATCGGCTATCTTTGTGTTGAACTCGTTCAATTGGTGACTGAGTCTTTTATGATATTTATCCATCGTTGCAAGGTTTTCGTTGAGTTTCATCATCGTCACGTAGGTCAGTTTCATCAAAGGTCTGAAACTGGCCAAATCCAGAGACTCGTCGTAAGGTGTCTGAAGTTGTTTTAAAGTCTTTCTCTTCAACCCAGTGGCCATCACTATATTGGAAGGTTTGGTCTTGGAAGGTGAATAGTGGAAATCGTTGTTCTCCAAGAACAAGACGAATTCAGAGTTGGTGATAAGGATAGGATTGGCTACGACTCTATCAAACCAAATCTGGATCATTTCACTCAAACTGTTCTTGAACTCCTGTGATCCGTAATTGTACAACGTTGGGATCAGCGGCAACGAAGGTACAAACACCTCGAGATTGTTCAACTTCAAGAAAGTGTTGAAGGCCTCGAGCTCTTTATAAGTGCGCCTCACATTCTTGTAACTTGTCTTACGATACCCTGGGATGCCTCTTACGACACCGTTGAATTTTATAATAGGGTTTTTAAAAGAGTTGGATCCGTTCCCATTCTTCTCGATATCATCAACTTTCAACAGGATGGCTATCTTGCCCACCATCAACCTCTCAGGGATATACCGTTTCAAGTCCTGGTCTGTAGGGTACGAATTGAGTGATGATCTTACTGTTTCTTCTATCAGATTAGTAGTTTGCTGGCTCTTTGGTTGTTGTTCTTGTTGTTCCAGTTCCCGCTGTTGTTCATTGGCAATTGCACTCACATCCCTTGCCACCTCCACTGGCACCTCTGGGATCAACGAATGAGTCGATTGTTCAGCAAACGGATTGTTATCGAAATCATCTGGATCGTATGGGATTGCCGATGTCATCTTTATATGAAATGGCTGTCAATTAATAAAGACGCTCAGGTGTCTTTTATTTTTTTTTTAATCTCTATTTTTTTTATCAACACTTTTTTTTTCACCCTCCACGCATAGTTAAGACTCGTGAAAAATTACCCGCTATGAGAGCTGTATTGGGGCTGCCGAAAGTGGGTGAAGTGGCCATCAAAGGGCTCATTTTCGATATGGACGGGACTTTGTGTCTTCCACAGGTGAGTAGAGCTGGAAGTAGCAGGAGCTTTGGAAGGGTGATACTGACAAGAGAGTTAGCCGTGGATGTTCAGTGAGTAGAGACCATTAGAATGGCTGTTGAAACTTGACTAACAGTTTTATTAAAGCACAAATGAGAGAAGCTTTGGGAATCTTGGGGAGTCCAGTTGATATTTTGAGCCATATCGACTCGTTGCCCGTTGATGAGCAAGTCGAGGCGAGACTGGCGATCCAACAAGTTGAGTACAATTCGATGGTCAAGATGATCCCACAACCGGGGATCGATAAGTTGTTCCAATTCTTGTCCAGCGAGGGGATCAAGAAGACTATCTGTACGAGAAACCTCATCGACCCTGTAAACCATCTTTTAAACCTAACACAGATCCAGATCGACGACCCGATCGTGACTAGATCGTTTCTTCCCACTAAACCTGCTCCTGAACCTTTGTTACATATTATTGAGAAGTGGGGGTTGACTCCACAAGAGGTGATCATGGTGGGGGATTCTAAAGATGATATGTTGAGTGGGTTAAGGGCTGGTTGTTCGGTGATATTGATCAAACACGACAACAACAAGCACTTACCAGAAGTTATTCCTCAGATTAATTTTGTAATTGACACATTGGATGAGATCATTGGTATTCTCGACAAAGGGTTCCCATTGAATGAGCAAGATCCTACTAAACTTGATTGAGGTGACCTTGTTTTTTAATGATCATTTAGATTTAGAGATCATTTTGAAAGCCTTTTCATGTCATTTATGACCAAATCAACTGACCTTGATGATCAGCTAAGCTCTGATTCTGATCATTATTAGCTGGAATTGGAAGTCAATTGCAACTTTTTGATCTCGATATCATCATAAAATCCGAAGAACATCACAAAAGCCGCTTCAATTCTTTTAAAAACGCAAATAGATTCAATAGACATCTAATAACATTTAAAACCTGTTTTCTTTCACTCCAGAAGAGCTTCACCTCAAGATATACTCTCCTGTCTTTGTATTGTACTTGACCCCCTTGAAAGGTTTTACCGTATCGCCCAATCCTTTTGCGCTCAAGATCTGCAAATTTGAGACTTTTAACCCACTGGCAAGACTGTTCTTATGAGAGTAGTTCAACTTCACAAATGATGGGAATTTCACCACAAAATTCGATGTAGGCGCCATGGACGAGGATTCTTTATCATTTGGTGACACTGACTCTGAAGAGTTCATTATCCCATGTAAAACAGGTGAAACCCCAAGGTTCAAATTTGGATCAAAAATCCATTGATATTTGTTACTAGCTCTTTTGATCAAATCACCGTGGGTCAACTTCAACGTCTTTATCGAATCGTCCTGATCGACATAAATATCAACACAGAGATTCTCTACAGATTTCAGCGGTCTCAACATTTGCAAATTTAATTTGATCTCGAATTCCTCGTTCATCGACCCAAGACCAATTTGGAAACTGATATCGACTAATCCGAGATATCTCATGATTTCGTTCAAGTTATCAGAGTACTTGGAGTTGTTCAACAAATCGATTTCATAACTCATCAATTTGAAATTCCCATCTGGTGGTATAAAAGAAACTCTTTTCGACTTGTCCCATTCACCGATTCTTACACATCTGTGGAACGATGGGATGCCCAAGTCGTGTCTACCCAAATCCAAAACCAACTCCAAATCTGGAATGCCAGACAAATGCGAATTGAAGAAAATCTCACCAGATATCGTGGCACTTATCGGTTTCACTGGTTTGAAAGATGTGTCAGAGTTGTAAAACAGAGAAGAGTATTTGCTCTGCTGCTTGGAGCTTTTATACCTTTGAGGTGGGAAAATCACGTTGATCGATTCAAACAAGTCAACAAACATCTCGTTTTTCGTATGCTTCACGTTGGCCCGTCTCCAAGGGATCTTGTTGTTCGATTGTAAGATCGAGAGGTTCTTCTTATTAACAGAAGTTGACACCGACGAACTAATTGAGTTAGAGGACGAGTTCCTCGAGACCTGAGAGGCTGTAGTTTCCCCTAATTTCCTCGTCTGGCTGATTATCTTATTAATTATCGACTCTCTTGGAATCATCTCTCTCAATTGGTTCAAGTCGGTGATGTATGGGTACCTGAAGTCGATCATATTTTGTAGTATCAAATTGACGATCTCCAGTTTGTTCAACAATTTTTGGCTGGTGATTGGTTTGGTAATGTACGTTTCCAACACCTCTATGAATATTTTGATAAACTCTATAGTGATCAAAGGGTTGAACTGGTTATGCTCTTCTTTGTCTGTTTTAACAACACTTTCACCTTCATCGTCCTCGTCTTCGGAACTATCTGAGTCCTGAAACCTAACCCCCTTCTCATTAACTGCAACCACGTAGAACTGCAATCCAGAGTGTGGTAGCATTGTCACCACAACTGCATCATCTAGTTGTAATACGGGTGCTAACAATTCATCATCATCACCATTATTGGAATTGTCCAATTTCAACCGACTAATCCTCAGCTGGACATAGGCAAACGTTGGAGCTGATAACGAAGAAATGTACTGGAACACCAAATTGTCCTTATCGTCACATATAAACACCAGATCTATCAATTCCATCATTCTGGCTTTAACAAGTAGTGTGTTCTTAAACACTAGTTTTTTTCTCAAAACTTCAACACTTGATGAAAATTTGAGCAAATTACGATTTTTTATGAATTAGTAATTTGCTCAGATTTATTATTTTTTACAACAGACAACTACAATTCAACTGATATAGAAACAGTATTTCGATAAGTATATATGACATGAGATGTCAATATTGCACACACCAACATCCATTCAAATTGTTCAAAAAAAATCAAAAATCATGGACTTTTTACTGTAAAATCCTCGATTCAAATATTAACTCATGACCAGTCGTTTCTCTAAGAAGAACAAGTGTAAAAGAAAAGCATAGCAAAAATAAATCAAAAAACATGTATAGTTTGTATTGTAATTCCCCAATTACAATACATGAAAGTCAAAGATTCAATTAACTAAAATTGAAAAATTGAGTATCCCCTTTTTGTAAAAAATGTTGATAATAATTTGGAAAACGACAAGTGAGCTCTTTGTAATGGAAGATGATCGATTCCAAACCTATCCATGTGATCAAGATTAAAAACACACACAATTGATCGCTGGATAGAGAAGAATTTATTCATCGATATCGATTTGATAACTATGAAGTAGATCAAAACCACTTCATCGATCCGATAAAAATTGGGAATCACACACACATTTTGAATCCCAATCATCGTTGATGATCATGAAATGAGAAGATTTACTTTCTCGTTATCAAATAGATATAGACCATAACCACGAGTTCAAATTTGTCGTTATTCCACCCCTTTAGTAGAATTTTTTTTTGTCACAGTAGAAAGTTGTTTTTCAATTGTTGAGTTCTGATGATGATGGTAATTGATGTAGGAACTTTGATATCGTCATTCACGATAGTCATAACAACATAGTATATTGTGTAAAATTTTTTTGGCTTTTTTCTGGGTTTTTCTCGATAGTATCAGTATTAGGTTTTAAAATCAAACAAATGTGTAGAAGAATGTATCAACTTGAATCATTTGGTAGCAGAACCAGATTCAGTGGACTCATCCTCTTCGTCTGCAATTTGATAGACGTCAATGTTCAAGTCTTCAACGACACGCTTCTCAATGTCTTTCATTTCAGCCATACCGTAAATACCAATAACGATACAACCGAGTACACCAGCGATACATGAGAAGACCAAAGCGACAATACCTTTAGCGGTGAAACCGGCAGGCAAGGCCTTGTGTTGGGTGTTTTCACCTCTGATATCTAACCAATCGTCGGAGTTGGCAGCAGCATTACCAGTTGGGTTGATACCAGCGGCTTCACAGATAGATCTATGGTTTTCGGTGATGGTTTGAGCTTGAGCCAATTCAGTTGGAGCTTCAACAAGCACCAAGGCCAAACCTTGCAAAAGATGCCATTCGATATGACAATGGAAGTACCAAACACCTGGGTTGTCGGCCTTGAATCTAAGAACAAAGTAAGATTGTGGCAAGACGTACAAAGTGTCTCTTCTCATTGGATAATCTGGCCATTCAGCATGGTCGGTTTCGTTGTAGGCAACTGGATCTTGGTCATCATCTACACCTGGGGCACGTTCCAAGACTTGGAAGACATGACCGTGCAAATGGAAAGGATGCTTACCGGTATCCAAGTTGTTCAAGACCAATTCAATGATCTCATCTTTTTGCAAGACAAAGGCATTAGTGTTGGAACCGTAGACAGTAGATTCAGTGTTGAATTCACCAGCGGTCATTGCAGTCAAGGCAGTTGGAACTTTTGGAGCAGTGTAGGTGATGTTGTTGAAGAAGGCATAGTTGACACCGTTACCCAAGTTGTCCATGGCAACATCGACGGTGATTTGCATGTCGTAGTCGTCGTATCTTTCGATAGCTTCAACTGGTTGCAAGTAGAAATCGTCCAAGTATTCGTCCAAGGAGTCAACGTAGTATTGTTCAACTGGAGCATTGTCAGAGGAGTAAGAGATGGTGTTGGTCGAGTTAAGGGTAATGACACCGTCCAAGACATCCAACATATCTTCGTCCATCTTTTGCATCAAGGCATAGTTTCTGTTGGTTTCGTTCTTGGTGGTGATCAAAACGGTGTAACGTTGAGCAACGGTGATGTAGATCATGTTGGTGGTGTTTGGCTCGACGTAGATACCATCGATTTCAACAACAGTCATGTCATGGTCCTCCATCCAGACGTATTGGGACAAGAAGGCACCGGTGTTGATGATGTTGACTTTGTAAGTGGTGTTTGGTCTAACTTCCCAGGTGTTGTTGTAAGAGTTGTTCAACAACAAGGTCTGAGGAATTGGTTCAGCACCGGTAGGGTTGTAAAGGTTCAAGAAATCCCTGGTCAAGACTGGGATGGTGTCGTGGTACCATTCGGTAAGGACCCAAGAAGTTTCTTCATCGTATTCATAAGGCAATGGTTCTGGGTCCTCAATGATAACGGCACCTCTGAATCCATCACCGTATTGACCTTTAGAATGGGAATGGTACCAGTAAGCACCGACTTGGTCAACGGTAAAGTTGTAAATCATAGTTTGGTTGGTTGGAATTGGACATTGGGAAACCATCTCTGGACCATCCATCAAGGTGGTTCCGTTCTGGAAAAGACCGTGGAAATGGAGAGAGGTGTTCTGATCAGGCAAACCGTTAGTCAATTCGACAATAATACGGTCACCCCTGGTGACTCTGATATCTGGCCATGGATATTCACCGTTACAACCGACAACCTGTCTTTCGAAAAACCCATCCGGGTTGGCAGTGACATATCCGGTAGTCCATCTAAAGGTATGAGTAGCGGCTTGGGCCAAGTTGGCGGCTCCCAAGGCGGCTAACAACAATTTACCAAACATTGTATCCTAGTGTGTTTGTGTGTGTTTAAAACGCAGACAACTTTCTACTGGTAGGGGAAGGGAGTTGACTAGGGGAAGTAAGAGGAAGTAAACACAAAAGATTAGCACACAATCGGTCCAATTTATAAAGATGTGCAATGGGAGGATCTGCCTGGTATTTATAGTCTCACTGATGGAAAAGATTAAGCGCACAACTTGGGCTGCCCTTCTCTCCACTTCCCCTGGCCAATTATTAGGAAATTCTCATGCAGAGCCAATCACAATTTTTGCACCCTCCACCGACAATCGCAACGGTGGTGAAAAATTGCATCTGCCTGGCCAATGACAAAGAAGAGAGCAGCTCGATGTGCGTCATTAGTTTGACCTTTTCTTCTTAGTAGGCTTTTCGGTGCATCTTCACTAAATTGGTTGTTGGTTGTAATTTATGAGTGAAAAACTTTCAGGGCACATTGTCCACTTTCAGGTGCAATATTATTTACGAGGTTGGAAACCTCAAATCTCATCCCACGACAGGGTTGTACAATTGAACTGGCTGCCCTTTGAACATTGAGGATCACGCAACTTTGTTGGGAATCAAAAATTTTCACCAATTGGAAATTCGTGAAAAGTAGACCCTTGGCTTGGCGTCCTCTACTTTATCTCAAAGATCAGCTGTCATCTAACTAGCCGAAAAAACCAAACAAACAGCCCCCAATTGTACTCTAAAAGGCACACCGAAAAAAGCTTAATTTTCCCTTTCAGTCACTTGGCATCCTAATTTTTTGTTTTTTAGTCAAGCGTAATTCCGAGGGTAGCGTAGAAAATCGGTTCTCCACGGATTTTTCGGTCTTGCACCAGCCACACATTCAATTTATTTGAGAACATGCACGGGTGCAGCGTTTGTCATGCACGACCTCGGTTTAGACTTTGCACGACCTTATTTGGAATGCGCACGACTTTTTAAAATAATTTTTCAAGTGGCTGAGGTACGACTCTCAACTTCTTTACACTAGTTTGTGCTCTCGCCAGACGCGACCAAATGTTCGGGAGAAGAGTTCTTTTCAGAACCGTGGCACGGGCGAGTTCCTCCTCATCGTATAGACGGTCTACTCATCCGCTGGGAGTGCCACTCTCGCGGATATTGTCCAACTCGTTCCCATTATCGTTGAGAGAATCGTACATGCACTACAAGGAAAAACATCAAATCTCCAGGTACCAGGACGACTTGTTGTCGACACTACCTTTTTACCCGGTCGCCGACGAGACCAGAGATGCTCATATCATCAAGACACCGGTGGATTTCAAAGGCAATTATATCAACGAGTTTTGTATCACTCCCAAAGGTGTCGATCCTCACTCGCAAGACCCAACTTTGAACCATTTGGTACTCGTCCACGGTTACGGTGCTGGTCTCGGTTATTACATCTGTAACTACGACGCCATCTCTCAGTATCTGACCTCCAACAATTGGGTCGTGCACGCCATCGACCTTCTCGGTTACGGAGCGTCTTCGAGACCAAAATTTCCCACGCACTTGTCACACGATGAGTTGCCTATTCTGGAATCTTGGTTCACTGACAGCATCAAGACTTGGTGTCAGCTGAGAAATTTACAAGGAGACCGCACTTTGTTCGCTCTGCACTCGCTAGGTGCCTATTTGTCTCTGAAGACCATCATGAAGTTCCCTACTCTTTTCAAGAAGTTGATCATGATATCCCCTGCGCTGATCTCGATGCCTAACCCCCCGCCAGCTATACCAACATGGTTTAAGCTCTTATGGGAACAAAACATTTCTCCATTTATCTTGGTTAGAAATACTGGTCCTTTTGGGTCATTGTTCGTCAGTGGCTGGTCTTCTAGAAGATTTGCCAAATTGAACACAAATTTACTGAACCTGCTTCACAATTACTCGTACCTGATATTTAACGCTCCAGGATCAGGTGAATACCTTTTAAACTACGTATTAGCTCCTGGAGGCGTTCCTAGAAAACCTTTGGAGAACCTCATCACGGATATCAAGTGCGACTTGACTTGGATCTACGGTGAAGACGACTGGATGGACCTCGATGGAGGAAAGAGAGCCAATGATCTGGTAAACGAGAAAACACAATACAACAGTGATTATAATGTTGTGAAAAATTCAGGGCACCATATCTACCTCGACAACATCACCGACTTCAACCAACTAATTATTAACGAACTACAAAAATTCTAAAAGCTTATAATATTCAACTCAATTGATAGATGATTAGATAGGATGAGTTATTATCAAATTATCAATTATTTTCAAAACATACAAACTGTAGACTGCCTAATGGGGCTATTTTACAATTTTTGGATTCTGGTAGGGATGCTGTTAATTACATGGTAGATAATAAGACAGCCTATATCATTATCACTATACAATTCAAAAAAACTCCTCGACAATCCCCAAACTTTTCCTCGTGGGTTTCTTGAATCTGGCCTTCTCAGTCAAGTCCAAGTCATCAGCAGTCATCACAATCATCTTGGATGAGTCTGCGAATTTGAAATCATCTCCAATGATATCACCTTGCATGTTTTGCATCAAGTAATCTTTTTTACGTTGCAGTAAGTTGGCCAACGACCAAGTGAGCAAATACTTGCCCGTTGATGTGATGATTGTTTGTTCCTTGGAGTTTTGATCGATATCGAATCTAGCTGGAGTAAATGAAAGTTTGGTCTTCTTAACAGTTAAAAATGCCATATGCTCTGGGGTCAAGGTAAATCTTATAGGTTGTGGTTTGGAGTCTTTAGCAAAAGCCTTTTCAAACCCACTCTTACCTGCGTATTTACCATCTTTAATCTCTGTGTCGATCAAGTACAAATGAGTCTCACAAGTTGCCAACAACCATTTCCCGTCTTTTGTCAGATCAAGTCCTATAATTGGGGCCCCATAATCAGGAAGCAGAGTCTTAGCGTTAATTCCAAGTCTATCGTATAACTTGATACCACCTCCATTAGTTGCCAGTGCAATCCATTTCTGTGATGTGGTTGCAATTGCAGAGAATTTAGGGTTAGTTGAGTACTTCTTCCACTCACTTTCAACCAACTTGGTACCCGATAGTCTTGGATCCACTTTGAAAAGACTGTTATTTGAGGCACCTACAAAAGTTTGTTCGTTTGTCAACTGATCCATCTTCGATGTATGGGTGAAATCCACGGCTTCAACGCCTTGCTTGATGTAATAATCGTCAACGATGGTCCCTCTTGTAAGATCCAAATTGTAGATATGATCTCTCATCTTGGAGTCCTGTAAAAGCATAGATTTGTCCTGTAAACGCAATTTCATCTTTGCCGGTGTGAACTTCTGACCATTAGGTGTTTTCAAATTTTTCAATCCGGTGATGAACTTCATTTGATCCATATCATCGTCCTCCTTGAAAACACCAATGGCATCACCACGAGACACATATGTACGGTCTGAGAGAGTACCTACTGCTAAATTAGCGTTTCTATGGCTAGAAGCCTTCATGAACTGTTCCTTCAGTATTTGACTCTCATCTCTGTCGTCGTCGTCGATTTTCTTACCAAAACGAAGGTTACGGTTTCTGATCTCTTCGAGCTCTTCTTCATCGTCGCTCTCTTCGACCAAATCATCCACATCGGTCATTATCAGATCGTCATCGTCGTGAATAATGTAATTTTTGTCCTCGTCGTTCACTTTTTGCCATTTAGAGTGGCTCGAGGACTCCCATAAGGCGATTTTAAAGATCTCTTGGAAACCTTTCAAATCACCCAAGCTGTAAAACCTCAAGAGAAAAGATTTCCCATCAAAGATCGAGTTGTAAATGAAGCTTAATTTGTCCAAATTGAAAGTTGGAGCCATATTTACAGAAAAGCCGCACG
Source organism: Nakazawaea molendinolei (assembly GCA_030569155.1). NCBI lineage: Eukaryota > Fungi > Ascomycota > Pichiomycetes > Alaninales > Pachysolenaceae > Nakazawaea > Nakazawaea molendinolei. Next base: position 367,870 of record JAJMKB010000006.1, read on the forward strand.
AAACAAAAATTTTAGGGCTTTTCGTCACAAGCGAATAATTGAAATTGTCGTGGTCGGTGATCAAAACGTCTGCTTTTGGATCACAGAGTTGAAATTTCAGTGTCGCTGGGTCAAATTGGTAGAGTTGACACTGATTCTGGTACACTACTACACCTTTAATTGTAGCAGAACGTTTACCTTCTTCTGCATCGTGGAACTCGTCCTCATCATCACTAGAATCTGTAAATTTGAGGTTCTTGTCAAATTTGTTGTACAAATCCTCTGGTTTAGGGCCAAACTCTGCGATCAATTGGCTATCAGAGACATCGAGCGAGTCCTTGTTGTATTTTCTTTCGTATAAGTAGCGGTAAATGGTATTCATGAAGAGATCAATAGTCAGTGGCTTCACCAGCTTGGTGTCAATAGCCAATTGGAACCTATCACCAAAATCGCCATTGATCTCACGCCACGAGATGCAATTACCCTCTCTTTGGAAGTTCAAGGCCTCATCAATCACAAATTCCCATTCGTCTTTCAACAGATTGTCGAAACTGGAGTCATCGTCCTCCGGGAAATCATCATCATTGTCCAACTCATCCTCCTGGTACAGTTTCTGAATGATCAATCGATACGTAAATGGCACTGATGTCCTGCGAATAGACGCCACACAGTCGTTACAGATACACTCCAATTCACCTTTTGGCGAACTAGGCGATCTCTTCAAAAAAAGCTGTCCTGAAGACACGCTTGCCAATTCACTCATCTCCTCTCCTCCTCCAGCCTTCGAACTCACCAAGATCTTCTTGATTATATTCATTTCAAAGGTGTTGATGCTGTTGATGGCGATTAATTAATGAAATGTAAACAAAATTAAGAGCTGTAAACGGATATTGAATTTGCACGACTCTTTGATTGTTTTTTTTTGGCTTCAAAAATTGTTCGATCGCGCACTACTTTGATTTGGTATCTCGCGCACTACTTTTGTGATTTTTCAGTGAAAAATTAAAAGATATGAGATGAGGTGCAGTAAGTGTAAGATGATGAGAAGATGTTTCAGTATTGGAAGAGTGGTGCTGGAGAAGAAAAACAGCTGGGTCCTTCCTGAGATTTCTCAAAGGAAGGTGGAGAGAGATGTGGCGAATATTGACAAGAGGAAAACCAGGTTCTCCAGTATTAATAACGGTGGAGTACCCAGTAATTGGAGATCGATGAAGAACTTACCTGAATGGAATAGACAGAAATACTCATTGAAAGAGAAGTTTGGAGAGTCCGGTTGGAACCCCAAGAAGAAACTTTCAAGAGAAATGATCGAAAGGATCAAAACCGCCAATCAAACCCATCCAGAATTGAACGCCAAAGTGCTATCACAGCTGTTCAACATATCACCAGAACTGATGCGTAGAATTTTGAAATCATCTTTCAAGCCTTCAAAAGAGGAGAGTGACAAGATATCGCAGAGATGGGTCAGAAGAGGACAGCGCCATTTGCAGTATAAGCTCATCAACGATATCACTCTGAAGTTTATCGATGAAAAGAAACTGGAATTCAGTGAAGTTGATATGGGTTCCACTGACGAGGTACGTGATAAGATCACCAAGAAACTCACTGGAAAAGATGATATTTTGAAACCGTGATTGTTTTGTAAAGTAAGTGTAAATAGAGACCGGATAAATAATGACCTTTGTGATGAACGAACTGTAGAAACGTGTTGAGGCACCTTATGACCTAATAGCTAGGAACTCTAGTGCATTGCAAATGTGTTCACAGTGAGTGAGCTTCACTCAAATATGTAAAGAGCACTCTTTAGCATCAAATTCCATCTCGAGTAAGATGAGTGACAGTGCTAATTTACTTCAAATCTGACAAGTGAACAATTACACGCTAAATCTGCGTTTGAATACATTAAGAGCATAGTGAAGGCGGTGAACTTCATCTTCAGAACCTCTTACTCGTAGAAAGCTCTCAAAGAAGCTGCCAATTCATTCACAGAATGATTTAGCCGCTATTTTAATACTTAAACACTCACCTACGCTCTGGCAGGCATGGAGCGCGTTGAGATCACTTCAGTGAAACCTCTTTTGTTGAGTGTGTCTGTCTGAGGTTCTGTGATCCGCTTTCATATGCACTGTAATTCCTCAAACTCCTTTATTACTCCAGAACTTTCGAAGTTATGTCTTAAATAAAACGTACGCTTTATCCTGAAAGCTCAATAATTCTTCAAAGCATGCGACCTCAATTCTTGAATACTTTTTTTAACATCATTTATCTTTGTATCCTGAGAATCTCTTGAAGTTCCCCTACGGAAGATCCGTTCGTTTATACTGTCGAACAAGGCATTCAACTGGTTCAATTGAAATTTCAACGGTTGCATTTCACTTGGTTTGAAATTGTCGTCATTGTTTTCATAGTCAGTAACCGATAATTTGGCAAGCCCCATTTTCAACAGAGTCAATTTCTCGTTCAAATCTATCACTTTATCCTGGGCAGAGTCATCTTTGAAAGCGACTCTTCTTCCAGTACTGAAGGTGTCCCTATCATCTGTTTGTACCATTGAATCGCAATAAAACTTATCTCCGTACTTCACCATCACATCTGGTACCTCTGGAATACGCTTTACAATCTTTGCAAACACCTGATTCCGCAATCTGGCTCCAACAACAGTCAAGATCTCCAATCTCCTATCAAACTGCAATTCCAACATTGGTTTGATCACAGCTATCGATACAGCGTATATCACAGTCAACAACAATCCAGACCCATATAACAACTTCACCAAATACACCAATGTCTTCAGCCTCTTTGGCCCCGAGGAAATGTCCTCAGGAAATGCGATCACCGGGATATTAGACATCTCTTATACTTATATAGTTGATCTCTTTTTACATTTTGAAAGGAACTATTAATTATTTTTTTTTCTTCTCTCTAACCTAACTAACTATACAAAAAGCTATCACCGCTTGGACTTCTTTCTGGACACCATTGGGCTTGTGGGCACGACCGATTTTGGAGAAACCGCTGTATTCTTCCTGGATCTGCTGCCATTGGAGCCGTTTTCTGAAGAGTCATGGCTCACTCTACGTCTCTTGTTGAGGGTGGACTGAGATATGTCCAATTTGGGGGTTTTGGGGACCTCTGATTTGACAGAAGTCTTTGATTTTGGTAGTTTTCCTGGAGATGATTTGGTCTTGGGTGATGGAGATTGTTCGAGCTCATGTTTCAGTGAAGGAGAGTCGTTCTGGAGTTTTTTCAACATCATGAGATGGTTCCCGTTGACGGAATTGCTCAGCTTGATGAAACTGCTCAAGGCGTCGAGTGGACCTGCACATTCCTGCGTCGTTGAGTATAACATCAATGTCTTCAAATGCGACATCACGTCGCTTACCTGCATCACTCGCATCACGTTCTCTTGTAATCCGAATTGAGACATGTTCTGGAACACATTGAAATGTTTCTTCAAAGAGTCGATGTTCTCGAAATTGTTTGAGATCGAGTCATCGCTGAACACCTTCTCCATGGCAGTCCAATCGACTCCCGGGGTGGAGTGAGTAGTTTGGAATTCAAACCACTCGATTTTGAGTTGCTGATTATACATCAGTTTCACAGATCCATGGATGCTTAAATACGATTGATCACCAAACCAATGTCTCAAAGAAGCTCTGGGAGTCTCCAAATAGGCAGTACCATTCGGAAGAACCTGAATCTTGATAGCATTAGGAACAAACTCAAACTTGGTGACTCCTCCTTGAATCACAGAGTGGTAGAACCGAGGTATAAGTGGAGCAGAGAATTCAAAGTTTCTCACCTCATTAGCGTTCCTCATCGAGTATTTAAACACACCATTCTCACTGAAATACTCCTCCAGTACTCCCTTCCAATAATTGACATCGTCCTCGGCTTTGAGCCCCGTATACTCACAAAACTCTATGAATTTCATCTTGACGAAATTCGAGATCTGTTTCCGGAACTGAATCGTATTTTGCTGAGATAGCATCTGTTGAGGAGCCTGATTAGGAAACATGGGGACTTGAGGAGGTTGTGGCTGCTGCTGTGGCTGTTGTTGTGGCTGTTGTACCACGGGTCTCTGTTGTACTGGGATTTGTTGCTGAGGGCCCGGTATCGGCACCTGTTGTTGAGGTTGTTGTTGAGGTGTTATGGTTTTCTGAGGAAAGTTTTGCAGTGTTATACTCTCATTTCTGGAGTCCGTGGTGATCCCAGGGGTTTTAACCTGTTGTTGAGGTATTATGGAGTGGATCAGTTGTGAATTGGATTGGTCGGTTCGTATAAAAGAGTCCAGGTTATAGCTGGGTACCATCTGGGGTTGTCTGAACTGGACGTTGTTAAACTGATTAGGAAACTGTTGCTGTTGCTGTTGTTGCTGTTGTTGCTCAAATAGCTGTTGTTGTAATAAGGGAGCCGAGTTCATATCGAGCATGAGTCCTTGGTTCAATTGACCTTGGTTCATCACTCCTTGATTTATCACACCTTGGTTCATCACTGGTTGGTTCATGGTGCTCTGATTCATCATGTTCTGGTTCAAATTCAACATCGTCTGAGGATTCAACCCATTCAGCATCATCATCTGCTGTTGTTGTTGAGCAGAATCGTTGCCCGAACCACCATTGGCACCTTGATTCATCTCGAGTCGAAGATCCTTGTGTAGAGTGTACTAGTGAGTGGTGAGAGAGAAAAAAATAATTTAAGATCGATTTTATTTCTCGAGGAAGGAGAAGCAGAAACGAGTGGAGAAGGAGAAGGAGAAGATAGCGCGGAGAAGACATCAATGAAATTGTAGGGGGAGATATTTATTAGAATAGAGATGGAGATGGAGATGAGATGGAGATGATTTGGAGGTGGAATGGAGAAGTTTAGAAAATTGCACCGAGTAAGGTGTGGCTTACAATTGGGGGCTAGTGATTAGACATAAAAAGTGATAAAATGCTCGGGATTCGACTAAGTAGCTGTCACTTTTGTTTGTAAAATGCTGACTCGTGTTGTGTATAAGTGGGTCGTATAATTTGAAGACTGGGGAACTTGTAGAGGAGTTCATCAAGGGGCTTCTGGCGGCTGTAATCCTCGAAGAAGTTGATCTTTTTTCATGTTTATAGTGTGCTGACCTTGAAGGACACAAAGTGTCTTCACTATCACAATACATAGGATAGTTGGAGATTGAAACCAGCAAGCTACTGAGTCACTTTATAAGAATGAACTAGACAGCACCCATGTCTGATTCCTATCAAGTTCAAGTAACATCAGTTAGCTATCACTTCACCTTTAGTGCACTGAAGTGTGCTATAGGCGTAAAAGTGTGACTGAACAGATTACATTCATCGTCTTCGGACTCTCGATCCCAACATCTCTCGGTCTCTCTAGCAGTAGCACAAAGTGTATCGGTTTCAGTACAGTGTCATTATGAACTATAGCATACAGCTCGAATATCTCTCAGTATCTAAATTTATCTTATTGAAGAAGAGCATTTTATGAAGAATCACCACATCCGAACCCCACAACTCAGACTATACTGGATACAGAGACGGAATTCCAAGACTGAGACCCGATTTCGACGAAACATACTTTAGAAGCAGTTTGTGCTGTAAAAGAGGTCTTCTGGGCAGTTCTGTTGACAAGGCCTCGTCGTTCAACGAGTCGAGATTCCTCACTTTGACAGCTCTCTTCTTCAACAACTTGTTCAAAGTATCCTGCTTCTCCTCTTCCAACTTCTTCTCCGTGAAATTTCTTCTCTTTCTGGCAGTTTCCAGCTTTTTCAACTGCAATTCTTCCTCGGTCAACACTTTCCTCTTGGATCTCTCATTGGACAATTGCATGAGCCCGTCTGCGTCACTGTCCACGTTGGATTGAGAGTCTTCAAGAACTTTCTTTCTCTGCCTCTCTGTCATCTTGGAAATATCTTTGGTTGGTCCTGTATTCATCTCCCATTCTTCTTCATCTGTCAAGAGTAATTCACGGTCAAAATCGTCATCCTCATCTTCTTCTTCTTCTTCTTCTTCTTCAGGTTCTACTGGTTGCACTACTTTCTTAGCACCACGTTTCTTTGGTTTAGGAATCACTTCATCGATGTCATCTTCTTTTACCAACTTTGGTCTTGTACGTTTACTCTTGACTGGAGGAGATTCGTCTTCTTCATCTTCGGAATACAGATCATCTTCTTCCAATTCGTCGTCGTCATAGATTTGAGGTTCCAAATCGGATTCACTCTCGATGTCTGTGATTGTTAGTGGTGTGGAAATGTGAAAGTGGTGTAGATCGAATACTTACCGCTGCTCAAGACGTCTGATAACTCTGATTCGAGATCACTCATTTGTATTATGGAGTGTACTTGTACTGGGTTAAAAAGTATATTAGATTGAGGGAAGTACTTAATGGAAGAGGTACAGTCCTGGTGTCTTGTTTGGATATCAGTTCACGTAGATATCAATCCTAATTAATAAAGCAGTATAATTATAATTGTATCACTTATTAAGTTAATTGATGTATGAAAGCTGATCAGCTTGACGTTTCAACGCGCACGACTTTTGTCATATTTATTGAATTATTGTACACTACTTTTTTCCTGACCAGATTAGCCAGATATACACTACTTTCACACTCTCACCCAAAAATTCAAATTCTCCCGAAATGCACGACCTCAAATTTTACAAAATACACGACCGAGTTAAAAATAATCAACAATCGTATTGACACGACAAGTTTGCCATTCAGGAATGTCTCTGGAAGATTCGCAGTACGATATCAATTTGGTGAATGCGGAGATTGCGCAGATCCAGCGTGAACATGCTGAAGCTGAGGTCGCTGCTGCCGCTGCTGCTGCCGCTGCCGCTGCTGCTGCTGGTGATCATCCGGACCATCTTTCACACCATCAACATCATCAGGATGAGGAAACTGCCTTCTTAGCCCTGCTGCTGCTGCTGCTGGACCCTCATCTGAAAAAACGTAAGAGAAAAGTTTATCAAACCGAGGACGGAATCAAGAAATGTTCCAGATGCCGTGTCAAGAGGTTGGATGAGCCTCCAAACTTGTTGGAGAAGTATGCCACCTGTTTGAACTGTCGTACCAAGAGGAAGATCGACAACAGGAAACATCATGAAGAGACCGAGTACCAACTCCCCTCTGCTGAGTCCACTCTGGATGCCCTAACGGCGGCTATGAACGCCAGTAGGAACGACCATGAAAAGCCGCTAGACGACAAAGAAGCCGCTAAGAAAAAACCCAAAAGGTTCACAAAAAGGTCCCTTGAGGAGGAGAACTATTTCAAAGAGTTGGCTCGTAGACAAAAGGCCAAAGATTTCTCCAGTTTGCCCAACTTGTACTCGAATTACGGCTTATTCGTAGAGAGAATCAGACTCAACTGTGAGCACGACTTGTTCGATCACCATTTCAGGGGTTACACTGACGAGAGTCTTATCCCGCGGTATAAGTTGGAGGAGGTCGATTCGGATCTTTTTCAGCTTGTGTCGCGCAAGATCATCTCGCTCTACGTGCAGCCGCTTATGGACGTGACCGGGTATCGGTTCCCGGTGAGGGACTACCACAAAGGCGGGTCCAAGTCGAAGAAGATCACTTTTATGTTCATCTGCTCTCAGGACAAGGCCAAACAGCGGAAATCGAGGTCCACGGACCAGCGTAAAATTGCCAACAGGTTGAAAGTGAACGAATGTGACTCCAAGATCAACCTTAACTATGATCTATGTACTGGGTTCCTCCAGATCAACTTCAACCATAAGGCTCATCATCCTTATATGTGGAAAGCCGAGTCGGTCACTTTACACAAGAACTCCAACCCATATATGAACGAGGTGCCAAACAACACTTACCAAGACCATGAAGATGATCAAGATCATCACCATCATCATCATCACCATCACCACCACCACGATGACGACTCGAGATCCGATGTAGATAGTGGTAACATCGATTTAAACTTGATCGACTCGATACCAGCTTCCTCGATGCAATATCTTACCGGTGTTGAGGAAGAAGTAGCCAATATGGGTGCTCAACAACAGAGAGACCAAGAAGAATTGGATAGACAGGCAGAACTAGATAGACAAGCTGTAGAAGATGCTGCTACCCAATTCTTGGCCCAGGCAGGCCATATAAAGGGCAACGACGACGTCGAGGACGATGACGAGGCCCCTGAAGAAGACGATCTCGATAAAAATGATATCGAGAACATCGATCACGACCTTTTGAACATGAACTAGTCTTATCTTATCGCTTATTTTCACCATTTTTATACATTTATAATATACATCACTACTCAAAGTCAACTTGCGATTGGTTATCTCCCAAGTTCTCCAAAAACTTTCTTCTGTGTCTACAACGTTTCTTCCCGTGTAACTTGATCAAGTCTACCAACTGGATGTCTTGCGATTTCTTCCCCCAAATCACATCGTCGTACTCCTGGGTCCATATCCCTGGAACTCCAACTGGAGGGTTCTCTCCAGTCTCGAGGTACAATCTTATGTATTCGACAAATACGTTCAAGTCTCCAGATACTGCCATAACTGCTTTGGATGTGAGTTCGGTAGAGATATCAAGATTCTCTTTCAACTTCTCGATCAATTCCTCAGTGCTCTCACACAGAAAGGCTATCTGAGCAACGTTATCCAAGAACTCAGATCTTGACATTGTACCCAACACAGACTGGCCAATTTCGTAGATCTTTACTTGACTCTCTTCCTGGAGTGATTTGGCAAAAGTTTCCTCAGCATCTGCAAAATTCTCAGATTCCTCGTATTGAACAGATTCAACTACAGGTTCAACGGTCTCTTTTAATACAGGCTCGATGGAATCATTTTCAATAGGTAGAGACTCGAAGATCTCTTCACGAACCTCTCCAGTCTCCTCATCATCCTTGTCCAACACTTCTTTCTTCGTTTCAAAGACTGGCTGTTCAGGTATCTTCTTATTTTCAACGTTCTTGTCCATAACAATAGGGAATTTAGATGCAATTCGGTATGGAGTGGTGATTTTTTGTCTTTTCAAAGGTCTCAACGATGAGTTTCTCAATTGGGCCAGTTCCAGCTTTAATTCTGGTGATCCAATCGGTGATAAATTTAAGATAGGTCTCTTCATAGGTCCTCTTTTCTTACTAGTAACGTCACTGTAACCCTGGTGATCGACAAAGCCAAATTCTTTACCGTGCTCATCTTTAGATTCGTACAGAAACTCTTTCAGTATGATTTCCTCGTCCTTGATGTCTTCTTTGTCCAGATCTTCGTCCATTGATGTGTCATCCTGCTCAGGAGGAGTGAAAGTTGGTATTTGTTCATTCAGTTGTTTCTTCAACTCGACAAATTTGTCATAATCGGTGTCTACTTGTTTCTTGAGTTCAGAGTTGAAACTGTTCAAATTGACAAGTTCAACCCCCATCACTGAGGCCCTCTCGAAATATTGAACATAATCTACGATCCCCTTCACCACGGCAAACTTTCTATATCTGTCTCTCCACGATTGTAAAGAGTGAGAAGGGTATTTAGACGCCATGTAAGAGAAGAAATTGGTGGTAGTGTACGAAACCACAACCATCTGCTCCGGGTTAGTTGAAGATGGACCGATATTCTGCTCAGATAGTTTTTTGCAGAGGAAATAGTCATCTTTAGGGGTGTAGTACGATTTCAAACCCTTTTGATGCCCTGTCTTATCGAGAATGTACTCTCCATTAGCATCTTTCACGATTCTACCATCACTGGTGACTTTGTAGAAAAATTTAACCTCCTCTTTCAACTTCTTCCTGTATCTCGATCTCAACGAGGCCACCGTATGGTTGGCCAACTTCCTCTGAACAGCCTCGAAGAAGAATTTGGAGTCGACCGATTTCGGATTTTTACGCGCCAATGCAATGATGTACAGATCTTCCTCGAAGGTGAACGGGTTCTTACTCATTGTCCGTCTTATCTCCGAGTCCAGCGATACTTCAGCGTTGGAGTACTTTTCGATCAGTTGGGGGATCAGCAGTTGATCCTGGGGTAAATCAGTCACCTCTGGGTCGATCAACTCCTCGAATTCTTCCAATTTCAACGTCGTGCCGTTTTCAACGGACTTCAAGATGAACTCCGGTCTGAAAAACCTGTTGATCTTGATATTGGTTAGGTCCCTTACATGGTCTCTAGAAGAGGCAATTGGGATGATCTGTTTCAAATGAGCCTCACCTTTAGCAACATCCAGCTCACTGATGACATCATAAACCTCACCGCCATGGGTATCAGCTAGTTTGGTCAACTTGGCAAACTCAGGCTCTTCATGAGAGATGTAAAATTTATACGCTTCACCTTTGGAATTCACAAACAACCTGCTCTTGTTAGTCTTAATTCTGCGTCAATTGAATAAGGGCTGCTACTCACTTGGCCCCCGCTACCTCAGCATTGAAAGTGTCTCCTTGATTCTCCCCACGTTCTTCTGGGAATTCGGAAAATTCAGACATCTTCACTCGCGTTTTCTCTTGATCCGGTTCGTGTGGTGTAATGATCTTTTATTTGTGGTGTAATGTTGTTTATTTTGATTTTTTTTTCTGTTTAGTTATATTTTGATTTTACCTTTTTTCGTAAATTGCTCATTTCTTGTCTAGCCCCCTTTTTCGCGGTCCAGGTGTAGCAGATTTGATATCATTTAATCAACTTGCTCCACTAGTATCAGCTTTTGACAGTTATCAGCTTTAGACTAAGATCAAATATGACCAAGTCAATTGGCGTAAAATTTCAAATTATTCAAGCATAAGTTAAAACCATTGATTATTTAAGTATCAATGAACAAGAGTAGCTAGCTAGCTAGCTACTGAACAGAATCAAGAGAAATGAATTGATCTCAGATCATATCAATAAAAAATAAACGAGCTAACAACTTGAACAACCATATAACCATCAAACTTATCACAAAAACAATCTTCCCATTTCATCAATCATTGTCAACCACTATTGTGCTCTTCACCCACCATTGTGCTCTTCACCCACCATTGTGCCCTTCTGGTCTCACTGACTCTTTTTCCACTACAAGTTTACGACTCAACAAAAGTCTCAAATCAGCACTCACAGGGTCTTCATCTACTGGCTCACCCTTGGATCTCTTGAGTCTATTTTCTCTGTCGATGATCTCCACCATTTTCTTGAACCTAAGAAACAACAACTCAGCTCTCACCAAGACATCATCGAGATCGATAGTCATTGAAAGATCGTTAAAATACTTCAAAACCTGATCGAATTGGACAAGATGTTTCATAATAATTTTTTCATGTTTCGACAAGAGTGCGAGACAGATAAACATATGGAATTGCGAAGAATGATAGTCTGTTAACAACACTTCCCAAAGCTTCAAGCAATCCTTGTACTCAAACTCTCTTTTGAACCACACCAACAACATCCTGAAGAAAAAGAATAAATTGTTAGAATCTGCCTTCTCCAAGTGTAAGTAGAGATCAGGTAACATGAATTGCACCAACTCGTTCAAGGTGTTCATCTGATGTTTCATGCCTGATTGGTCTCTTAAGAAATTTCTCTCCATTCTCACAATAAATTTTGTATAACACCAAAACGAGAGGGACTCATCTCTCAAGATATAAAAAATTGGTGAAAGTAAGTCTGTCATACCCTGGACATATCCCAAGTTGACATTGTACTCATTATAGGTGATCAAGATATTTCTCAAAATTTGAAGATTTGGATTCTTGATATTGGCAACATCGAAATCTTCGGTTTCCCCCGTAGTAGCTGAAGCTCCATGTTTTTTGAATCCATCCTCCGTGTTATACTTATAGATCTCAAGATTACGGTCACACCTGTTGATATCTTTGTCGATTCTGAATTTCTGGTTCTTCCAAAACTCATCTTCATCCTGTCTTTTATAATCATCCATCCATTGGTTCTTCAATTTGGAATAAACCATGAAAAGGTTTCTTCTCGTTTTAGCTCTTTCAATCTTACTCGATGACCATGGGTATACTCCGAATATAAAAGGCCATGCTTCCTTTCTGACATCGTCTTCGAACCCACCATGGAAAATACGTTCTTCCACTTCTGCAACTGTAATACATAGACGACCAGAGTTGTCGAAAAATGTATCCCACTCAACTTTACTTATAGGTTTTCTTCTTCTCGTCTTACTCACCTCCTCGGGGCTCAACACCTTCTCGATACTATCGACACCTAATTCGTTCTTCATAACTGTGGTATAATAATCTTCGAGAATGATCTTCTTTCTCGATCTTTCTGCATCTTCTTGAACGGCCATAGCCCATTTGGCCAAATAAACTCTGGCACTATCGAAATCTTCTCCAACCTGTTTCACTTCAGGTTTCCTCAACAACAGCTTGATCGGTTCTGGAGACTCATCTACAACGTCTTTCACTTTTTCTCTGGTCTTATTGGTAAATGAGGCCATTGTCTCCAAGAACCTCCATTTGGCCTTGTTGAAGAACTTGTTGACATTGAAAGGCTGTTCCTCTTTCTCTTCTACAGGTGGCTGGAAGTTGATCAAATCTTCAGAGGAAGGGTTGATCAAAAAGATGGAATTTTCCAAGCTCGATTTCTCCAAGACACAATAACTTTTCAAAATATTCAAGAATTGATCACCACCCCAGAACAAATCTGTGCTACCGGACTGATCACTGAACACGTTGAAGGTCTTGTTCCTCAATTCCTGCTCTTTCAAAGTACTTGGAGATTCATCGTCATGGAAGAAAACCACTGGGATTTTCTCACCAGAGCGAGAATTCAACACCACAGAACCCCACCACCAGCCCAAAGAGGGCGGTCTCAGTTGTAAACTGAACAAATTTGCCAACAGAATCCCAAAAGAATATGACATGATAGACGAAATTAAAGGCCTCTCAATGTAGTACGACTTAATCTGTAATTTGCTCAGATCATTACCGCCACTGCCCTCAGAAACCATAGCCATATCAACCTCTTGATATATTTTATAATCATCTGGAGGCACCATGTTTTCAGGCGTAAACGACACCACAATGTCCTTATTGGTAGCGTTGAAATGTGGTTTGGTCAATGTCAAGAAACCAGCAATGTTATCCTTCGATGAGGTGGTGGGATGGATGTACACTTTCGACTTACAATACAACAATTCCACCTTATCTCCAAGTCCAAGACTGCTCTTTCTACGATTAGATCTCCCACTCTCAGAGGTATGCGACTTGCTGGGAGCCAATGGCTCCTGTTGTAAGCTCATCTGATTAATTTGTGACTTGTATAAAGAGAAAGAATAAGAAGAGGTGACTTTTTTTTTTATATGCAGAGTGAGAGACAATTGTGGGAAGCTTCCCCATATTTATATGAAAAAATAAATATGCTAGTAATCGCTTTGAAGCTCTACAGATCCACTAAATCATCAATTGAGACATCGAAGATGAAGGGGAAATTATTCACAAGATGTTTTGTGGAAAGCTTGTCTGTAGACCAACTTGTTCTTCTTGACTTCCGCCCAGATCTCTACTGCACTCAATTCTCCACCAGTGACACACCCTGTATCCAACCCTGTAGAATATTGTCTGATATCCAATCCTTTACGAGCATTATGGCCATAAAACACTTTACGACGAGACCCAATTGATCTCTTCTGATGCTTATTCCAGTGCTTCTGCCAATTCTCAGCGCCAGGTATATGTGGATCATCTGTAGGAATTGTGAAATCAGGCAGCAATAAAGACCTTATACTCACTACTGTCTCAGGATCTTGATCTTGTAAATCCTCAATATTCCAGAGAAGGCCAGCATGGACTGCTATACCCTCGACTCCGACTTTATCTTTATAAGTGGCTCCATCAGAAGAGAGATGAGCCACAGGTCCAAGTTCGCTGATCAAAGGACAATTTATAAGATACTCCACCAGCTCTGGTCTCAAGCTTTTGGCGATCTTCATTTCATCATCCAAATCGTAAAACTCTTTGGATGTGAAATCGTTTTCTGCAGATGTGGAATTGCTGACGAATTCAGGTTTCCTCATAGAATGAAACTGAGCATATCTGTTAAGTATGTATACTTCATGGTTGCCTAGCACACATCCAACTCTGTTAGACACCGCCCAATTGAGTACTGCAGACGAGTCTGGTCCTTTAGATATGAAGTCTCCGAGCAATATCACATAGTCTTTCCTGTGGTTTATTTTCATCTTCTTCATCAATTTGGCTAACTCCCTGTAAGAGCCATGCACATCTCCTACTAATATTAACCGTCTCAGAGCAACCTTCTCCTCAATTGAAGAAGAATCTATGAGACCTTCGATGTCCGAAAACTTATATTCATTAATATCTTTTATTTCCCCCACATTCTCCTCTGTCAGCCTCTGCTCATACCACTCCTGCAGCTTCAGTTTCTTCAGCTTTGGCTCTATTGGATGCAAATAAACGGGTATAGACCCAACTTTGGCAATATCTAGGGGCATTCCTATGGCTTCGGGGATCGAATTGGGAAGATAAAATAGCATATACCATACCAACGGTATTGTCACCAATGCCGCTAGCGTGTACAACAATTTCAATTTCCACAGATTCTGTTTCAGATAATCCTCAGAATATAATGAATATCCATCATCTTCGTACACCCCATTGTTCGAGTTGTCCAACAATCGACTTGTCTCAGATGCCATTTTGCTCTAACAACTTCAGTATTTGACGTTTCCCGTTTTGCAAATCGTTATTTACTGTTATTGCATCGAGCAGCATTTTTTTTCGTGAAAAACGTGCTTCACTTCAGGGGACTGAGATGAGATGAGCATAGTATTTGAAAATGGAAATATTTTCAAAACTCAATTATGTCAACTAATTCCAACATTGGTGTTCTTTCTTAGAATCTGCGGCATCTTGGATAACACAATTCCAGTCAAAACTATCAATTCAAAACTAAAGAATCTTTTGCAACTTTTAAAAGCCACTATTGGCTTTTACATATATATTTTTTAGCATTGATTCCTAAATCGAGACGAATGTGCTCAATTGAATTTTAAATTTAATTCATTTGAACTTAATTCTGCTGATTTGTGTGATCAAACATTAAGAAACTTGGTAATTTCCCTCTCAGATAATACCCTTTGTTGTTAGAATTGAAAACAAGGGGATACTTTCGACCCTATGATAAAAAATAGTAAAATGCTCAAAAATTAGATCAAGTAATGCTGAATCTTTTTAAATTTTCCTCTCGAATTCGTCCACATGGATGCTCTGAGCCCTACTAGTATTCTGAACAGGAGGGTTCCGATAATAGTTCAGATTATTGTTGAGCTTGATCAGTTGTTTTCCCTTCAGACTATCCAATGCTTGTCTATTTTCCAGATGAAACCCCTTATCAGTATTCCCCAGATAGTTAAAGTTATTTGAATTCTCTGGATTGTAGTGAGAATTGCTTCTTGCAAGACTCATGTTTGTCGCTCTAGGAGAAATAGGTTCAAAGTACGAGCCTTGATTGCTGTTTGTAGAAAAGCTATTTCTTTGAGTACTGAACTGATTTTGCACTTCCATGTAAGGTGTGGAGAATACAGAGGGTTGAGCATTATTGGAAAATTGGAAAGATTTGAAATTAATTGGAGTCACTGGTCCAAGATTGTTTGCATTTTGTGGATCGTTTGATGCCTTTTGACCAAAAAATAGATTAGACTCATCGATCTTCGGAGAAACAAATATTTCAGAGCCGGTGTCGATTGTAGACATTGTGAGGTCAGAAATATTTGACAAGTTTGACTCCTTCCTTGCGGTGGCTGGTTCCACTAATCTTTTCAGCTCTGGAGACTCTTTTTGTGAAGAAATTGAACCTGACTTATCACCGTGAAGTCTCATAAGATTTCGATATTCTTGAGAGTTGAATGACACAACTGCTTGATCCCTTTCGTCTTTTAAACTAGGTGCGAAATCATACAAGAAATCAAATGATTTGAGAGAAGGATCATCAAAAAATTCCAAAAACTCAGCAAATGCTTCGAAACATAGTTGTTTGTCTGATATCAAACTGGCAATCAATTCGATTTTTGTCAATTCAGCTAGAGTTTCAGAACAAATTGGAACAAATCTCAAATCTCTGGAACAGATATCGATGAAAATTCTCAAGACACGATAGATACCAAAGACTTGATAAATCTCAACAATATTCGACAAAATCTGAGTAGCACAGTTTTTGAAATCATCGCAAAGATATTCTATGTCGCTCAAGAATATTATATCGATATCACGTAAGACTTCGACAAGATACAAAACAGAAACAAGTGATGCCAAAATTAAGTCAATGAACCTGCTCAGAATTTTGAAGCTCAAATTTGAAGTGGCAGTTTCGTCGAACTGAAAAATTGCATCTGTAGTACTCAAATGAAGTATTACTTTAAGCAAGATGTTGGTGCATAGAGATACACAATCAATTATTGATCTAACTGTAAGATCCTTGACTTCACCAGTTGCCTCAGTATTCCAAATCAACAAATTTGATTTTGGAAGTGGTGGAATTGAGTCGAAATTAATGATATTCCTGAAATACTTTGTAATATCTGTAACTTTGTCTTCTGCGATATACTTTGAATCGAAGAAATTATGGATCAAAATGTGATTCAAATATGCCAATATGGCCGGGAATGACAAAGTTGATTTTTGGGCCATGTTGTGAATTGTGATGAAGTTGTCATTTTGGGAAAGACTTGACAAGATTGTGGACAAAGAAATTTTCAAACAATGAGTTACTTCCGGCTCATTGCAAAGATTAATTTTCAAGTTCTGATCAACAATCTCGTACAAAACTTCCAAAGCACTTGCGGAAAAGTTTCCGTTATTACTGAAGAACTTATGCTCGTATTCAGGAACACATTCAAAGAACTCTTTCTGAGAGATCTCACTATCGAATAATTGCAATGAAACCTCTGCAGTCATATGAGCCAATTTTTCCAGTTGTGCCTTTTGAAGACCATACTGAAATATGGATTTCAATTCTGATATATTATGAGCAGATCTCATGCTTATCAAAGCTATCAATTCTTTATAAGATTCCTTCTCTTCAGCCAAAAGAAAGAGCTGATTCAAAGAGCCAGATGAAGTAGATTGAAATGCTTCTGATAAATGAAGTTGAACCATAGGAGCAAATTTAGCCAATTCAAAGATGAAAGGAGAGGGATCGTAGGGAAAGAGATGGTCCAAGAACTCAATCAAATTACTCTCCTGAGGGCTCACTTCCTTGAATCTTTTGTACAAGGTAACAATTCCTGGGTAATTTACAGTCATATTTGAGTACCGAAGAGAGCTCATCACTTCGAATTGCGATACAATCTTCACCACTTGGTCCAAATGACCATACCGAAATGCGAAACATGTCAGAAAGACAAACATTTTCAAAATGAATTGATCGTTTTCATAATTAAATTTCAAGCATAGATTTTTGATCGAGCTGAAAGATTTCAATAATTTGGTGATATGGGAAGAAATCATACCACAAACGTGAAACAAATCCTGAGACTTGATGATCCTGAAAATTTGGTCGTACAAAGTCATACATTTTTTCAAATGGTCAACACCAAAAGTTTGTAATTCCAACAATCTTTCCAATCTTGAAATACAAAATATGAATGCCAGTACTGAGATGAGCTTGATGATACTGGAGTCATTTTCAAGTGATAAAAGCTCAGCTTGAATATCAAATTCGTTCAAATTACTCCAAACCTCCTCTGAATTATCAGGGTATTCCGAGCACAAGCAATTGATTAAGCTATTGACAGTTCCTCGCAATTTGCTATTCGGTTCAAGTTCATTCAGTTCATTCTGCACTTCGTCAAAAAATTTGGTCTCTTCGCTACTGTAATTCCTGCCCAATGTGTTTCTATGGTCTGGACTCATTAAATTTGAATTGCGGTCAACAGGAAAAAGAATCAAGGCAGAGATTTTTGCTTCCAAGTGGTAACTGAATCAGTGCTGCTTCTTTATTAGTTATAAAAACTAAGAAGTAACTAACCCCTTTTTTTTTTACAATTTATAAAAAAAAAGTGGAAAAAAAAACAGAAAGTGATTTTGCCCAGGATCGAACTGGGGACGTTCTGCGTGTTAAGCAGATGCCATAACCAACTAGACCACAAAACCATTTCTTGAAAATAGAAAGTACTTCTTAAGATTATGACTGGCTTGAAGTCATAAGATTCGAAAAAATACAGCCGATTTACTAAGGAGAACTTGGGCCTTAATAATGATTAGTCTTCTATTGTTCAATATGTAAATATCTATATCACATGTATATTCAGCATTTAGACAATCACGTGGAAATGGTCTCTCCCCTTGGCGATACCTTCTGTGACAATTTTCAGAATCTCATGGGGATCACTGGTGATACCAGTTAAATTTTCATAACCAGTCTCGGTCACCAAGATATCATCTTCAATTCTAACCCCACCGACATCATAGTATTTCTCGATAACGGTGACATCGAGGAATTTGGCTTTCTTTGGATCTTTCAAACCAGCTTCGATTAACAAAGGTTGGAAATAGCATCCTGGTTCATCGGTAACCACCATACCTGCTAACAAAGGTCTCCTGATTCTCAAATATTTGAGCATTTCATCTGGATCCTCGTAGTTAGGTTGCCCACCGACATCGTGAGTTTCCATCCCTAACAAGTGCCCTAAACCATGAGGGAAGAAGATTGTAGAGACTCTACTTTCGAAAATTTCTTCTTCTGAGAAACCTGACTTGAATATACCCAACTCGATGAAATGCTTGATCAAGATCTTGTGCAGTAAGAAATGCAAGTCATCCCATTGCACTCCAGGTTTGATCAAATCCATTGTTTGTTTCTGCATATCCAAAACTATGGTATAAATTTCCAAATGTTCTTTACTCCATTTACCATCAATTGGGAAACAACGAGTGACGTCGGAGGTGTAATTGGACCATTCTGCACCAGCGTCCAAAAGAATTGAGTTTCTTTTACCAAACAGTTCGTCGTTCTTGATATAGTGCAACACACTACAATTTGGACCTGAGCAGCAGATCGGATCGTAACTCAACTCTTTTGCACCTTGTCTGATCGAATGGTACATAAACTCGGCATGAATGTGTCCCTCGTTGGTCTCAATTGGAAGCAGAGACATCACAGCGAGATGCGAATTGTCTGTGATCTTTGCAGCATGACGCATCAATGCGATTTCGAAAGAGTCTTTGATCAGTCTGGATTCGTCTAAAGACCAGAAGAAATCCTTGTCTTGAGGTTTCAAATACTTTGAGAACTTCTCGTTATACTGATCGACATCAGTGGTATAGATTGTACCTTTTATAGCCAGCAATTTGGCTTCGATCTCAGAAGCGTACACAATCTCATCTGCGTCATAAATCTTATAAGATTCTTCAATTGATAAGGGCATCCCACTCCACATGGCAGCCTCGTAGTCGATTTCGGGCAAGAAAAGTGTCAATTTGTCCGACTTCAAGTCGTAGAGAACATGGCTTTGAGGCACATTACACCCAGTCAAGTAATAAAAGTATTTGTTCTGTTTAAATGGATACGCTTGGTCACCGTATCTTATCGGATGATAGTCCTCACCACTTATAAAGAACCCATCTGTACCCGGTGAGGTCTTTCTCTTCTGGAAATGAGCAGCTACTCTTCTCGCGTGCTCTTTAGCTGGATACTTCTTACCTTGCAACTCTATCGGACCCTTTTCCATTTTTTAATTAACAAGTTTGATACTTAATCAGAGCCGTTCGTACATATTTTTTTTTCTGCATATTTAAATCAAAAAATCACTATATATTTGAATAGATTTGGAAGATGAAGGCTGCTTTGATCATTGTCGATTTACAAGAGGATTTCTTACCTCCAAAAGGGTCTTTGGCAGTAGCTAATGGCCGTGAGATTATTCCTAAAGTTGTCGACCTCTTGAATGGCCACAATTGGGCCACTGTTCTTGTTACCAAAGACTGGCATCCTGCTAATCATACATCATTTGCTTCGAACCATAACGACTGTGCTCCTTATTCTGAGCTTGAATTCATACATCCAAATAATGAGATTGATCCTCTGACAAAGAAACCGCTGGTTAAAAAGCAAATTTTGTGGCCTGATCATTGTATTCAAAACACTCCAGGGTCTCAATTAGCCAGTGAGTTCGAACCCCTATTGGAGGAATTTACAAAATCTTCCTCAATTCCTACAAGTGTTGTCACAAAAGGGTATTTGGTGGATCGTGAATACTATTCCTGCTTTCAAGACACCTGGGGAGTACATAAGACTGAGCTGAACGAGCTTCTTGTCAAGCTGGAAGCGACTCATGTATTTGTCGTAGGACTTGCCTATGATTTCTGCGTACTAAACACAGCTATCGATGCTAGTAAATTGGGATATCAAACTTTTGTTGTCAAAGACTGTGCCAAAAGTGTTTATCCTGATAAAGAGGCCGAAACAGACACTATTTACACTGAAAATGGTGTGAAAATCATCAGCTCTGAGGACCAGCTGTTGAAATTTTAAGGTGTGTCATCCTGGTGGGATTCGGCTAGGGAGTATCTTGAAAATTGAGAGGGTGACACTTATGAATATTATGGAATTATTTCTAATCATCATGCTAAGACTTTGTCAACTGCTTTTGAAGCAGACTTCTCTTGTCTTGAGCTAATTTCAGCTTTTTAATCCAAGATTTCTATGGAAATGACACAATCAATATTGAAACCTCCAACGAATGCAAATGATTACATCAGACCTTATGTAAAGGTTCAATTATAACTAACAATTGAGTCTCAAAACCCACTGAGCTGAATTTGAGCAAATTATCAATTTTCGAGTGAGCATCAACTTCATCCAAAAAACTCAATTCATATAATCGATAATCTCTCTGTTCGCCTATTGGATCTTCCACAACATCTTTTCCAACTAACAGATCTACCAATTACAGCAGCTCATTCACCAATCAAAACACTTGAAATGAACACCTTGAAGAGCTCATCGCAGTTAGCCCAATTAGGAAATGATGTGGGGCGCTGATTAAGTAAGAGATGAGTGAAAAAATTTTTTTTTTTTTTTTTTACTACAGAAACTAAGTGAAGTGAAAAATATTGGAACAGTACACCTAAAGTGAGGAACTAAGTACTTGAAAGGAGAGAATGGTGTTGAAATCAACCTCTGCCGGTGATGTTTCGGTATATCAAGTATCTGGAACCAACGCTTCCAGATCGTTACCAGATTGGATAGCTCGTAAGAGAAAGAGAGCTTTAAAGAACGATTTGGACTACCAGAATAGAGTAGACTTGATTCAAGATTTCGAGTTTAGTGAGGCTTCAAATAAGATCAAAGTGACGCCCGATGGTCAATACGCCATGGCTACTGGCACTTATAAACCACAGATACACGTATATGATTTTGCCAATCTTTCATTGAAGTTTGAAAGACATACCGATTGTGAAAATGTGGATTTTATCATTTTATCAGACGACTGGTCCAAATCTGTGCATTTACAAAACGACAGATCGATCCAATTCCAAATCAGAGGAGGATTACACCATACAGCCAGAATCCCGAAATTCGGTAGAACTCTCTCTTACAACGAGACAAGTTGTGATCTTTATTTGGGTGCATCTGGTAATGAATTATACAGATTGAACTTGGATCAAGGTCGTTTCTTACAACCTTTTGAATTGGACACGGAGTTGGGTTGTAACCATGTAGATATTAACAAAGTGCACGGATTGTTAGGTGCTGGGTTGGAAGATGGTACCGTTGAATTCTGGGACCCAAGAAGTAGGCAAAGAGTTGCCAAATTACTGATCAACGACCAGTTGAGTGAATCGACAGAGATCACCAACATTGCATTTAGAAATGATGGGTTGAATTTTGCCTGTGGTACCTCTACCGGTAAGACTTTACTCTACGATTTGAGAAATTCCACTCCAATGTTAGTGAAAGACCAAGGTTATGGATATCCTATCAAGAAGATCATTTGGATCGATGAGAACTCAACAGATTCCAGCAAGATATTGACCTCGGATAAGAGAATAGCCAAGTTGTGGGATAGAAATAGCGGTAAACCTTTCACCTCGATGGAGCCAAGTGTCGATATAAACGACGTTGAGTACTGCAGAGACTCTGGGTTGTTCTTCATGGCCAACGAAGGTATACCGATGCATTCATACTATGTACCGAACTTGGGACCGGCTCCAAAGTGGTGCTCGTTCTTGGATAACATCACTGAAGAGTTGGAAGAGAAACCTTCCGACACAGTGTACTCCAATTACAGGTTTATCACCAGACTGGATGTCAACAAGTTGAACATCTCACACTTGGTGGGCACCAAAGTGATGAAATCATATATGCATGGGTTCTTCATCGATAACGAGTTGTACGATAAGGTGAACTTGATTGCCAATCCTAACTCTTACCACGACCAACGTGAGCGTGAAGTTAGAAAGCGTCTTCAAGCCGAAAGAGAGTCGAGAATCAGAACTACTGGTGCTGTCACCAATACAAGAGTCAAAGTTAACAAAGATTTGGCCAAGAAGTTGCAACAGAAGTCTGGTGATGCCAGAGCTGAAGAGATCGTTAACGATGATAGATTTAAAGATATGTTCGAGAACCCAGATTTCCTGATCGATAAGGAGAGTTTCGAGTATAAACTGTTGAACCCAGTACAGTCGAGTAAAGTAGACTCTGACGATGAGGACTCAAGACCAACAAGACCAAGAGGTAAGACAAATGCTGAGGAGTCTGATGAAGAGAGAATGGAGAGAAATGGTCATAGATTGTCCAGCGATGAGGAAGAATCTGAAGAGTCATCTGAAGAAGAGGAAGAGGAAGAAGTCGACGAGGAACAAAGACAAGCACAACAACTGAAGATCCAGAAACAATTGCTGAAGAACCGTCGTAAAGAACAAATTGCCAAAGAAACTGAAGAGTTCATTTCGACTATGAAGCCAATTGACTCGAACACTTTGGATGTGGGTCACAGAGATAAACGTTCTGTGTCGTTTGGAAGCCAGGCTAAGAAGTTGAGTGAATCGGAAAAACAAGACTCTATCGATCGTTCCAACACGAGACTCTCCAAGAACGCTCGTGGTGAACTGGAGTTGACTTTTGTTCCAAGTGCTAAGAAGAAGACCAAAAGAGTCCAATTTGACAGCGACGATGAAGACACTCCAAAGAGAGATAACGGTAGATCTAAGCAAAGATTTGAAGGGAGAAGAAGAGCCAGTAAGAACGCATTTAGAGGTATGTAGTAGGGGAGGAAAATATAACGAATATATTTTATTGCACAACAACTATACTGTAAAGAGAACTGAGTGGGAAAAGATAATTAAAATAGTGAAGATGAGACAAAACTCGAGGCGTAACGTTAGTGATACAGATGAGAGTGATATGGAGAGCTTGTTTTTGTTTGTAATTTCGAGGTCAGGTTAGAACAGAAGAACTAATTGAGCTTGACGTAGTTAGCTGGGAAGATACCCTCTTTACCGTTGACTCTACCGGTCCACCAATCGTCCTGACTGTTTGATTTTTGAATAATAGTGATGATGTCGCCCTTCTTGAAAGGTAAGTCTCCCGGCTGTTGAGCTTCAAAAGTGAAGGCAGCTGTAGCCGTGTTTGGAGCCGGTTTGGAGACTGCCAGAGGAGGACTTCTTCTTTGGGAAGCCGAGCCGAACTGGGGCTTTTCCGAGCTTGGTCTGAAAGGTTTCGATTTACCGTTCAAAGATGTATTTCTAAAGCGCCCGGACAAGTCTTCCTCGTCATCATCGTCACTGTACTGAGATCTTCTCGAGTTAGGAGATTTGTACGATCTGTCATAGATATCGTCTTCCCATGACGTTGGTTTAGATGAGCTTGAATGGTGAGGTTTGCGTGAGTTACGTCCATAGTAATCTTCATCTTGATCTTCTTCGTCACTGAAATCGTCGTTATAACGTCTAGAAGAAGAGTTACTCTTAAATCTGGAGCCACTTCTCCTTGGGGATTGATACGAACTTGAATCGTCGGAGAATCTGGAGGGCATGTCATCGTAATACTCGTCATCTGAATAATCTCCATCTACATCGTTATTGAAAGCTCTAGAATCCAAGACCCTGAACAAAGGTTCACAAGCTGGAGGAGGTCTCACTTTACCCAGTAAGATGTATCTTGCCTTACAATTGTCTCCGTAGAATTTCCTATTGGCTTCTCTTCTCTCCATGATGGCAGAACCTTCCAAAGAGACACCTGCAAACAAACCTTTGGTCTTGGAGTAGGCAAAGATTGGGGCTACCGCTTTCAAAGAGGCGGTACCGGCCAGTTCAGCGTTTCTACCCAAGGGACCGGCAGCGACAGAGATGTTACCACCCAAAGTGACGGACCCGTATTGGGCAAACGACTTGACAGCCTCATCGGTGTTCAAGATGAAGACGAAATCGGTCAACTCGGCACCTATCTGGCCTCCTACACCGGCACCGGCTGTAACAATAGCAGATGGAGCGGACCACGAACCGTCGGGTAATCTTGCCACAACAACACCACTACCGGCTCTACCACTGAAAAGAAACCCAGCTTTCAACACGGTGATGATGGCTAAACCTTTGGCGTTCTTCAAGACATCCAATGGGATCACTTTATCAGGACCCAAGGCCTGGTTAGGTTTGACAAACGAGGTGAGCACTTTGGCAGCCTTCTTACATTCGGACTTCAAACTCAAGGGGAGTGGATTGTTGATACCCATTGTTCTCTCTCTAAGCTACTTGTTATTCAATACACTTGATCAGCACTTGTATTTTAGTTATTAGTATTACTAACAAGTTTTAAAGTAACAGCGAATTATCAAGAAAATTTAATCCCACCTTCACCAACTCGCCCAGCCATCGTCTTTCGGGGGCTGCGGGACCTCTTTTGCTACTGCCACTGAAAGGAAACCAACGCAGTAGAGAGAGAAAAAGATTATTTAAGGGGAATTGAGGTGAGAAAAAGATCAAGAAAAGGTGAAGGGGAAGTGAGGGAAGGAAAAAGAGAGAGAGAGAGAGTTAAGGACAGAGAGTTAAGGACAGAGAGCTAGGCAGAGCAAGGAAGAAAGAGAAAGAGAAAGAGAGGAAGAGCAGCAGAGAGTGAAGGAAAGAGTTAGATAAAGAGAGAGAAGTAAAGGAAAAGAAAGAGAGTGGAAAGCGAAAGAGAAAGAAAGCGAAAGAGAAAGAAAGCGAAAGAGAAAGAGAAAGAATGAACGACCCAGTAGAAGCTGTCTTTGATGGCAGTTACGCAGTCTACACGCTGTGCAGCGGAGTGGTGGAGAAATGTGCTGGGTATTTATATGAGATGGGAAGAGAAGTTGATGATTGGGTATGGCGCACTGGGAAGAGTCCAGTTGAACAGCCCTTGAAGATCAACAGATCTCCAGGGCTTTTTAAAGGGCTCGTGCGCGGAGACCACCAAGAGATGATCATACTGATAGCTACAGGGAGTTGCGCAGCCTTTGGATGGTGGTGGTGGTGGAGATGGAGTTCGTCAGGGTCCCGTGGCAGTGGCATAGGCGGTGGCATAGGCTCCTGGTCCAGTAATGGTAGAAACAGAAGCCTAGGCAAGAGAAGAGCTCACAAGCTAAGAAATGGAGCCAGATACCAGGTGGTGTTGGTGGTTGGGAATGCTTTGAATCTGTCAGTACAGAGGATGATCAACGATTTGAGCCAGAGAGGCTTCATAGTGTTCATCACTGTAAGCACCGAGTCCGAGTTGAAAGTGGTGGAACTGGAAGATTCTTCAGATATCCGCCCATTGCTCATCTCATACGAGTCTCCAAAGACTGTGAAGGAAGCCTTGACTTCATTTAGATCTATCCTAACCACTCCAGTACAGCCTTTCCCAGGAGCTGATGACCATTGTTTGTATTTGAAAGCAGTGCTAGTGGTACCTGAATATCACCATTTCCCTAAAGGTTTGGTCGAAGAGATACCCACAAGGGAATGGCAGAGAATCCTCAATACTCAGCTTCTCAACACCTTGAGTCTCTGTTATAACGGTCTTTTCAAGCTTATCAGAGACTCCAATTCACAGAAATCTTCGATACTCTCGTTCAACAGTTCTGAAGATGAAGATGAAGATGAACAAGATATGGGCCAGTTCCAAATCGATAAGGATCTCGGTGGTGATACCAAACTTATCTTCATCAACTTCATCAATTCACTCAACAACTCTCAACCAAACTTCCATATCGTTGAACAAGTCTCAATCGCCTTGAAACGTAAATTGTTCAGCTCTATTTACAACGATATCAATTACATGAACAGTGTCGACATCCCACAAAGATCTAACTTGTTGAAAAGACTCTTCTTACCAAGACTCAAATCTCCAAATCACATCAACGTTTCTCAATTGGTGATCAATTACTCTTCATCTTCTCCATCGACAAGATTCACCGACTCAGTGTATCTCTCATCTTCACTCTACATCCCATCGACAAACCAAAACATCATACTCAAACTATGGAGCAGACTTAAAAACCTTTTACTAGGCTCCAACCATAAGATCAGCCCTACAAGACTACACCACAAGATCTTCGACATGATATACTCGACAAGAAACTTGTCGAAAAATTACTTCATTAGTTCAAATGGCCTTATATACGATTTCCTATCGTCCCTAGCGATTTAATGTCTTTGTGCTTGGAGCTGTAGCTTGCATTTCTTACAAATTAGGCAAAATCATCACTCACATTAAGCTGTCACCTTTACATCGTGACGTTACATCGTCACCTTTACACCACCTCATATCAACATATCAACTTGCACCTCGTTATCTCATGGCTCTGTGGAGGACCCGCCGTGAAATCTTCAATGTACAAAACACCTTTCCTGTCTATAATAAATAACTTGTACCCGTCCTTATCAAATCTCAACGTAGCAGCTTCTCTCATTCTATATGCATTTGATACTTCTGCCACCACCACCACTCTTTTATTCTCACTATCGTCCATATGTGGTGAACTCATGATATACACCAATCCATTTCTATCCAAGAACAGTATGGCATCACCACGAGGACTGACACTGGCTTTATGTATACTGGAACCGACCTCATCAACACGCATTAACATCAATGGTTGCAGAATACCCTGTATACCATTGATACTAGTAATTCTAGTGTCTATTACAATTGGTGAAGCATTGAAAGCTACACTGGTGATAGTCATCAAGCGATTATCAGGGAAGAATGTCAAGTCAGTGATACCTTCACTTTCCAATGAAGTGTCCAATGAACGTAACGATTTCATGATCAATTTGGGCTCGTCAGGGTTCACTATAGAGATGATCACGAATCTGGACTCCAAAGCTGTGGAACATGATAGATACAGAGAGTTTGGTGAGAATTTCAAGATGTTGATCGGATCACGATAAGGTAACGTGACAGTGATCGGTATCACTTTGAATTTGAAATCATCTGAAGTCGATTGTGGTTTGATATCGTTGCTCGAAGATGAAGAAGAGTTCATCTCCTCAGAAACGTAGTTGGTAGTGGTCTCAGATCTCAAATATTCCAATCTCAATAGCACGATAAGTGCTTGTTCTGTGTTGGTGAACTTGTCCTTACCAGTGATACCTATACTGATGAACTTCTCATCATTAGAGATATCAACACAACGTATAGGGAACCTGGAATAATACGTATATATAGGTTTACCTGACTGGTTCAAATTATAAATTCTCAACAAACCTCTAGTACCAGCGATGATCAAGAAGTTATCTGAGAGTTTACAATAGAGATGTTCCCAGTTTAATAGTTTGTCCATGAGCACATCGTCTATAGGTTTGTTGTCGTCGGTAGCATTGTTACTATTGGCCACAAGAGAGTTCATAGAAGGTTTGATCATCGTATCTGAAGTCTTCCCATATTCACCACTTGTCTTACCAATACACAACAAATTAGGAGGTTGTGATGGGTCAGTTGGGTTCATCGAGTACACTTCGAACTTCTTCTCGCTTAGAAGCACAAATTTGGTCAAATCTGGAGATATGTCTGTGTTGATGAAAAGCTTGGAGTATCGACCTTTTAAGAAGAATTTGGACGTGTGAGTAGAGTGCTGAATCTGTTTCCTGAAAAAAGGGAAGTTCTTAGCATACAAGAGCTCCTTCTTTGTGGTGCTAATGGCAGGTTTAATGGGTTGCAGTGTTGGGGAGATGTTGGTGGAGGTCTTCTTTATGGCTGAGGTCAAATTTGAAGCCGTAGCCAGAGGTACGTTGATTGGAGACTTACCCATGAACAAATCGTTCGATTTGTTGGATTTGAACGATTTCAAAGTGGTGGAGTCATTCATAGTCAGAATCCAATCTCCAACGTTACTCTCCTCCGGAGAAGAATTATGTAGTTGTGCCAATGAAGTTGGAGAGTTGGAGAAACTTTTCGAAGACTCCTGGTGATTGTTGTTGAGGTCGTTCACTATGTCGTGGAAGGCAGTCAAAAGCGACATCTTGTTGGCCAGTTGCAGAGAAACACTCTTCTTAGAAGAAGATCGTCTTCTCTGCTGTTGTTGTTTGTCTCTCTTCTTCTGGACCCAATCTGAGGACTCTGAAGCAGAGTCTGGTAGATGGTCGATGACTTTATCGTATTCGATGTACAAATCTCTCATCTGAGATACCAGTGCCAATTGCTTCACGTTCTGCTTGAAACAAACTGGACACGAGATCTGGAGAGAGTCTGTCATTCTCGACAATTGTAAATACAATGTTTCAGATATCAAGTTCCCACATGTCAACACTATGCAATCAGCCACGGGCTCATATACGATTTGATTACTCTCAGCAGAAAACCTCGAGGGAAGTGTCAAGATCGATTCCAATCGCTTGACCAAATCCAAATAACTCATCCGTTTCTCGTTTGCAATCTTGATCACTTTCTCAATTCTCGCTTCCAATCTTAAACTCCATCAGCTATCTCAAGAACCCTATCACGTGATCTTCTCCAAACTTCTCCGTCATCTTCTCCGTGAGCCTTGTAGCTTTTTTCGTACTTGTGTGAGTTTTTTTGAGCGTTGCAGCGATTTTCTGTGGCAGAATTTTCTCCATTCGCTCTCTCCTTCCTCTTGAGTCTGGTATGGGTAAATGGAGAAGATTTTCCGGAAATTTTCAAGATCTTTTTTAAGATCCTTTTGAGATCTTTTGTGAAATCTTCTCCGTTTCCATGTAGAAGGCAATCGGTGCCTCTTCTGATCTTCTCCTTCTTTCTATCCATTTGAGAAGTAGGTTTAAAACATACTTGTGACTTCTCCATGAAACTTCTCCTCTTCTATTTATAAATATTCTATTCTTTTATCTATGGTTTGATTAACAAATTGGTTTCACATGGAGCGTTGTGATTGGCACCCTTCAATTATACACCTTCTCTCTATTGCACCCTGTCTACGCGATTGTCAATGTTTTTCGTTATTTGCTGATCGATAACTTTTCCATTTATTCTGTACAAATACATACTGGCAAATGCAAATCGCACAATTAATGGTTACTGCTGCTGAATTTCAATTGATACTTCAATTTCACAAGCTTAAAACTTGCCTGTTAGTTTTAATATCTTCTCTAATTGGAGACCACTTGCACACCAGTCTTCTCCGTTCTGCTCTGCTCCGTCCCGGAGAAGATTTGAAGGAGAAAACAGGAGAAGTTTTGGATGGCTCGTTTTTGGAGGAAAATCCATGAAGAAATTGGAGACGGAGAAGAAAAAACAGAGAAAAGGAGAAGAAAAGGAGAAGAGAGAGA
Organism: Nakazawaea molendinolei; assembly: GCA_030569155.1. Lineage (NCBI taxonomy): Eukaryota > Fungi > Ascomycota > Pichiomycetes > Alaninales > Pachysolenaceae > Nakazawaea > Nakazawaea molendinolei. The sequence goes on from JAJMKB010000006.1 coordinate 397,505, forward strand.
AAGTAGAACAAAACGTTGAAAAGATCAAGACATCAAAGAACCAGGAAATGGCCGATTATAAAGGATTTCTAGTCCAATTGGACTTGAAAGACGGGGGCAAGGTGAGAGGTGTGGTGAATCTGGTCATAGAGAAACAAATTTTTTTGTCTGACGGTGAGTATTGAGACAGATCACTCAAATTGTAGAATTATCGCTAACCAAGATTCAACAGCATTATATCCCGACTCAAACGAACAGAAGGATCAGGTATCGGTCCCTGGAGACAAGATCTCTGATCTTGTTGTCTTGGAGCTACCAAAGACGAATTCTCAGAAGAAGAAGTCGAAGAAATCTAAGAAGATCTCCAGTACAGACGATGACACCGATTCCGTCTCAAGAACCCCGGTCCAAAGATCCCAGCTCAACTCTCCTAAGCCGTCCAACTCACAATTGAAGAAACTGAGAAACAAGAGAGACGAAGAATGGGAAGATTCCACCGATATGCCGGAGTTTGACTTCCAGTCCAATTTGGCCAAATTCGACAAAAGTTCAGTCTTTGCCGAGTTGTCACTGAACGACACCATCGACCCTTCCCAAAGATTGGTGGGTCACAACAAAACTACTAAGGATAACTATGAGATTGATGAAATGGTTAAAAAACCAGCTAACTGGGATCAGAACTGGGACTCGATCAAGAGTGAACAGATTGCAATCCAGAAGTTAACAGAGAAGTTGAACCTGCAACAACTGCTGAAGTCAATGGAAAGAGAAATCCCTTCCAGAAAATCAACTGTCACACCAACAAGTTCCTCGTTGTTCTCTTTGGTTAAAGATGGAGAGAAAGAAAAATTACCTTTGGCTTCTCCTATCAATCTTTTGGAGATCGAAAGACTAGCACAGGACGAGTATGGTTACGATTCTTCTCTCATCTTGGAGAATGCTGGTCGTGGCTTAAGTCTGGTGATTATGAAGATCTTAGGAGCAGATACCAGCAGAATCAACTCATCCAATGAGAGATTTAACGTGAACTCTCCTCCATTGGTTTTGCTTTTGGTCGGGAACAACAGAACTGGAGCTAAAGCGTTGAATACAGGCAGACAGTTGGCCAACCATGGATTAAGAGTGATTTCGCTTCTCATCAACGACAACGACGGAGACGATGAGTTAGTCCAGTTAGTTTCAGACCAATTGGAATTGTTTGAAAGCTTTGGAGGTAAAACAGTGTACAATTTGAGCCAATTGCAGAACATCTTGAAACAGGTTGACTCGCCTTTGGAGTTGATCGTCGATGGTTTACAAGGGTTCGATACCAACATCTCAGATTTAATGGATACAGAATTATCAAAGGCTCTTACTGTGATCAAGTGGGCCAACAGTCACCAATGCTACAAATTATCGATAGACATGCCATCCGGTATCGATGCTGGATCTGGTCAGCTACAAGAGCTGGACTCGCCTTTTATCGAGTCCAAGTTCATCGTTTCCATGGGCTTACCTCTCACTGCTCTTCTACACGCTTACAGCAATGGATTAGTCCAGGAGAACGTTCACTATCTTGTGGATATCGGAATTCCTCGTAAGATCTTCCAAAGAGGGTCGTTGAGAAAGTTCGATAGGTCGTGGTTCTCTAGTGATTGGAACGTGAAGTTAAATGTTATAAATAGATAGAACAAGGTATGCAAAGTCGTGCAAAAGTGACTAAAAAGAGATTCGAAAGAGAGTTATTTACCAATTGTACATTGTAGAAACATGCTGGTTTACTGAAATTCGACAACAACGTTCTTCATCACCCCATTCACACCACCTGCAAAATTGCAAACAAACCGATTCAAATCAAAGTGAAGCGCCCATGTTATCGTGCGTCTTGACGTTTTCTTTCTCCATTTAGCAAGCAACACACGACCAAAAGAACAGAACGAGAGAAAAAAAAAAAAAACATACAGTCAAAAGTATATATCAAATAGGTGCTTTCAAAAATCATCAAGTGCATTTAAATAAGATCAATCGATCGTAAACCGATACGGATTTGTAGTACAAATCTTTAAGTTGTGATTGGGAATAAAGAGCAAATTATCAATTTGCCGATTCCCAGGGTATTAGGGGGTAATTGACGCGACACAGCCTGAAGAGTCAGCGGGAGCTTTCAGACACAGGACGGAAAGCAAAGGTTTAAAGTAGCGGGGGAAAATGGGGAGCTGTTTCAGTTGTCTCCGTGGGAACGGGTCGGGTGATTCAACCAACCCGACTTTGTTGGCGGATAACGAGAGGGAAGCCATATCCCTGTTGCTACACTTTCTTGAGAACAGACCAGAGGTGGACTTCTTTGGAGATGGACCTCTTAAGGCTTTGAGCACACTTGTTTACTCGGATAACGTGGACCTCCAGAGGAGTGCAGCATTGGCTTTTGCCGAGATCACGGAGAAAGATATCAAGGCGGTCGACAGAGACGTTCTAGAGCCTATCTTGATTCTCTTACAGAGCAGCGACCTGGAAGTACAGCGGGCAGCGTGTGCCGCACTCGGGAATTTGGCTGTTGACAACGACAACAAAGTGTTGATTGTAGAAATGGGGGGATTAGAGCCTTTGATCAAGCAGATGATGTCACCAAACATCGAGGTTCAATGTAACGCTGTAGGATGTATCACCAATTTGGCTACCCAGGACGACAACAAACCCAAGATTGCCCGTTCTGGAGCCTTGATACCTTTGACCAAGTTGGCCAAGTCCAAAGATCTCAGAGTGCAGAGAAATGCCACTGGAGCGCTTCTCAACATGACACATTCTGCGGAAAACAGACAAGAATTGGTGAACGCAGGACTGGTTCCCGTTCTCATCCAATTGTTGTCCAGTGAGGACCCAGACGTACAATACTACTGTACTACGCTGTTGTCCAACATTGCCGTGGACGAGGTGAACAGGAAGAAACTCTCGGTCAGTGAACCGAAGTTGGTATCGCATTTGGTACAATTGATGGACTCCGTCAGCCCAAGGGTGCAATGCCAACTGACTTTACTGTTGAGAAACCTTGCATCCGACGCCACATACCAGTTAGAAATAGTCAGAGCTGGCGGTTTACCTAATCTCGTAACTTTGTTACAATCCACTCATCAACCGCTAGTGTTGGCAGCTGTCGCCTGTATCAGAAACATCTCCATTCACCCTTTGAACGAAGGTTTGATAATAGACGCAGGTTTCCTCAAACCTTTGATCGCCTTGTTGGACTACAACGAAAGTGAAGAGATCCAATGTCATACCGTTTCCACCTTGAGGAACTTGGCTGCAAGTTCAGAGAAGAACAGAAAGGCTATCTTGGACGCTGGGGCTGTTTTAAAATGTAAAGAGTTGGTGTTGAAATCTCCAGTCTCTGTACAGAGTGAAATCAGTGCATGTTTCGCCATTTTGGCCCTAGCAGACGATTTGAAGATCAAGTTGTTACAAATGGACATAATCGATGTCTTGATGCCTTTGACTTACAGTAACAACAGCGAAGTTTGTGGTAACGCTGCTCTGGCCTTGGCCAATCTTTGCTCCAGAATCGATGATTACTCGGTCATCTTGAAGTCTTGGACAGAGCCAAAAGGTGGTATCTACGGATTCCTTACAAGGTTCTTACAGAGCGGTAACCCTACATTTGAGCACATCTCTTTGTGGACTATTGTCCAGCTCTTAGATTCCGGAGACGCCAAAATCGTGGAAAACTTGAAAAACTCATCGTTGAAACAACAGATCAACACCATCCGTCAGAATAATATCTCTGGTGAAAACGATGTCGAAGGTGGAGAGGAGATCTTGAATTTGAGTGAGCAAATTATCACTTTGTTGAATTGAGACCATTTACACGAAAATTATTATTTTTTTTTATGCATCCAGTTTCTCAGCTCAGCTCAGCTCATGTCATTTCCCCCATGTCTGGTATTTGAAGTTTTTTTCGCTTTAACAAGTGAAGGAACAGTTTTCACTTCTATTATATGTGTGTTGTGTGCGTTATATATTTTTTAGTCAAAGTGAATAGAAAAAATTCTCTACGCAAGAGACCAATAATTTATAAGATTTAACTATAAAAAAATAAATAACCTTCAATCTTTGAATTTGGAATGGATTGCAGTTAACCCAAGAGGTTTGCAATTGACATTCTTCTCTTGTCATCGGACTGTTTTTTAGAATCCTTTTCATCATCGTTTTCAGGCGATTTTTCCGTAGATGATGACGAAGACGATTTTGGGGGTACAGATCTGTCGATATGAGCTCCATTGGACGACGAAGATGAAGTTTGTTGTTGAATTGAATTAGGCGGGTATGAGGGTTCCAACCCGGAATTGTCTAGTTTCGAGAAAGAAAATTCTCTCTTGAAAACGGTGGTGTTACCGTTGTTATTGTGGTTGTTGTTGTTATTAGTTGCAGGGAAGTTCGATGTCACATTAACCGATGGAGTGCTATTATTAGTATGGTTTGTGATGTTGTTAACTGGTAGCGATAATGGAGGGAGTCTCTCTGAATGGATGGAGTTCTGTCTTGAATTAGGGAAAATAGTTGGTGATAGAGGTGGTAAGTTGACCAACCCACCCGACAGTACAGATGAGATTGAAAGACGCGAGGCCTGCTGCGGTTGGAAAGAAGGGGAAAGATGGATGTTCGAATGTTGCGAAAGGTTGTTCTTTCGATGCAGTTGGTAGAGCTCATTAGAAAGTCCAAACAGGGAAGATCTTCTCGACACAGACTCGTTATCGGAGGAATTGTACGACGTGATACCGGTGAACTCGTGACTGAGCGATGAGTTTCTCGAAGAGATAGAAGGTGGATGTGATAGAGGTGATGAGGTGCCCATGTAGATGGTGGAATGACGTCTTGAACCGGACTCATCGATCAATTTCCTCTGCTTTCTTGGAATGTTGTTGAAATGGTAGTGTTCCAGAGACGAATTATGCAGGAACAGAGTTTGTTGCAACTGTTGTTGCAGTTGGGGCTGTTGCATCTGCAGTTGGTGCTGTTGTTGCACCACTGGTTGAGTCTGTGGGTATTTAAAGTCGAACGAGATCGATCTCTGAGGAGGTAAAGGTCTCACCACCGGTTTCTGGTCCTGAGCAAAGATCCCGGTGTTGAAAGCGATACTCGACTCGTTCTTGGGCAGTGTCTGTGGCACCGGTTGCACCTGTTGTGCCGTTGGGTTGTTTTCAATGTTCAGTTGAGCTGAAGCTCTTCTGCGTCTGTTAGTACCACCGTTCCACCAATTTTTCACAGCATTATCGCTTCTACCGTTCAAATGTCTGGCGATCTCCGCCCATTTCTTCCCACAGGTGGCCACCAACTGCTCGATGAGCTCCCCTTCCTCAGGGGTGATGGGCCCACGGTTCAACGAAGGTTTCAAATTTTGATGGTACCGCTCACGGCATTGCTTTGGTGTCCTCGTACCCAAAACTTGTGAGATTCGCACCCAATTGGAGGCTCCAAAGAGCTGGATCAAATCCAAGAGACGATGATCCTCGTCTGGAGCCCATGGCCCTCTCCTGGCTACCGCCAGAGGTGTCTTGGAAGGGTCTTTGGTTTCAATTGGCGGTTGGACAACGGCGGCACTAATTTCATTACTAGTAGTGGTAGTAGTAGCATCACTGGCGGCTTCTGGGTTAGTATTTACCGGTGGAATGGGAAGTTGGTGTCCTGGTGGGTAATGGAGCAGAGCCAAACATCTCTGCCCGTCCGGTCCCTGTGGATCCGCCTGGTGTTGGGCCATAGAACCCTGGACTTGATGATCGGGATTCATTATCCGCACAGGGTGCAGTGGGTGTATGTTTTGCTGAGATATGTTGTACTGCGGCCCTAAAGCCCCAGGCTTCTGTTTCTGTGATGAGGAATCGTACTGCATCCCACCCACTTGGTCAAGGTCTGCTTCTCCCTTCTGTCGAGGCTCCTTTGTCGAGTAATGGGCCTTTAATTTATTTTGCTTTCAGCCTGTTAAAAAGCCTTTTGCGCTGCTCAGATATTTTCTCGGCTTTATGACGAGATACATAATTGGGTGAGTGGGGCACGACTTTTTGACTCCGGTGACGGTCCGGTGCCGGCGTCATGTGATTAGATCTTGACTAGTGCCTGAGTGTGGAGTCGATGAGGGTGAGAGGTTTCATTGGTTTGGTCAAGGGTTTGATTGGTTATGGTAGAGTTTGATTCCAAGTGGACCTCTTGGGTTATGGAAAGCACTTAGATAGCTCTTCAGTAGGTTTTTAAAAAAAGCGAGTGATCTGACTCGGTCTACGATTGCATCACACAATTCTATTACTACTTTACACACAAAGTATCACTTCAAATTACTCGTCAACACTTCAATATCAGAGCTATCCAAATTCAACAACATCTTCATCACAGGTAACAAGCTCGGTCTCATTTCTTTCTTTTCGATAAATCCAATCAACACATTCTTGATATACGACACCTTCTCATCGTCATTGGCATCTGATTTCGTATCAGCTGGGACTATAGTGTTAACTGTTGGAATATTGGTCGACGAGGCTGATGATAACCTTCTCTGTAAATCTATTGAATCTGTCTTCGATTTCTTCAATTCAGCTTGTTGTGAACGGTAGTTCTTGTTCAACTTTTCAAATTTCAACGAAATGTCCTCGTTCAATTTCTTCAACACACTGTTCATGTTCTCGTACTCTTTCAATTTGGAGTCGGTCAATTGCAATTGCTTTTGTAACATCTCAATCTGCTTGTTGAGCAAACCTGTATTATCCACATTAGACGGACTGATATCCATAGGCGTCGACTCATGTACCCCAACATCCTTCTGGGTCAATTCCTCCTCATATTTGTTCAATTTGGAAGTCAATTCGTTCAACTCACCCTTGAACTTCTTGTTCAACTTTGTGATCTCGAAATTGAGCTTCTCAATCTCGTCATTACGCTGGTTCAATTTTGTTTCAAACTCCTTGGTGATTTTTTGCTTCTCGTCCTCTAACTCAACTAACAATTTACGTATCGTGGAGGTCTCTCTCGTACGCTCTTGTAACATGGCACGAGAATCGTTCAACTCTTCCTGCAACGACTCGATTGTCTTTGTCTGTTCGAGCATTCTCATGTTTAACTCATCGTTTACACGGCTCAAATTATTGACTTGATCCGAATTATTGGTCTTGAGATGCGTCAAATCACTCAACTTGTCTTTGAACTCATCTCTGTTTTTCAACAAGATGGAATTTTCGTTGTTCAACTTTCCGATTCTCAATTCATACTTCTTCATCTCCTCCTTCAAGTTCTCATTCTCGGTCATTAACTTATTACCATGCTCACTGCTAGATTTGAGTTGGTTCTTCGAGTTCTCTAATGTCACTTTCAACTCGACAAGCTTATCGTTAACAGAGTTCTTCTCCTCCTCGATATACTTGATTCTGGAAGTTGCCTCTTGATACGATTTCTCTTTTGTCTCTAAACTCTTTTTCAAATTGTTGATTTCGAGCTTGAGATCGATATCTGAATCTTTTACCTTTTGAAGCGATTCATTTTGTGCTTTCAACAGCTGCTTCTCGTTCGTCAAGACCTCATTGGCTTGCTTGAGAGAGTCGAGTTGAGACTCAAGTTTTACAATATCATCGTGCAAAGTTTTGATGTTTCTCTCATATGATGTTATCAGTTCAGTGTGTTGCATGTGCAATGCCTTCTCATCGTTCATCTCTCCGTTCTTCAAAGTAACAAGTTCATCTCCGATGTTTTTCAAACTATCTTTCAAGTTCTCAACTTCTTCCTTGGAGTCAGTTAATTCTGTTTTAAGATCTTTAATTTCTTCACATGCTTTCTTGAATTTGAGTTCAGCTTCCTCAACAAGAGCATCCTTAGCTGCGAGTTGTTCGTTAAAATCAGGTTTTTGCTGTTTAGTATCCTCGACAACAGTTTCAGTCTCCTTGATAGCATCCGGTTTCTGCTGTAATGATTTAGCGTTCTTCTTCTTCTGTTTCTTCTTAGCACTTTTGGACAACGGAGCCTCTGTTGGTTTTGGATCGGACTGAACTTTCGCTTCAACTCCATTTTGTAATGATTCTAATTCCTTTTCAAGTTCCTCGATCTTTGAAGACTTCGTATTCAACTCGGTCTCAAGATCTTGGAATTTAGATAATTGAGACTTCAAAGATTCCAATTCCTCATCGTGACCTTTAGAGTCGTTGTTCTCAGAAATCATTTTTTGGAGATCTTGTTCTTTACTTTTAAGTGATTCAATCTCTGAATTGCTCAGAGAGAGAGAATCTTCCAATTCTTTGGCTTTCAACTTAAGAGACTCGATTTCCTTGTCTTTTGTGTTGTTAGCTTCTTCTAACTCTCTAAGTTTCGCGTCATTTCTCTGTAAATTCTTGACTATCACTTTATATTTATTATTGTCCTGTTCCAATTGAGAGGATTTGTTTTGAGCTTCCACCAATTGTTTGCCTATTATATCATTTTTCAACTTGAGATCGTCAAAATAGTGGAACAAAGCCTCACTTTCACTAATACGAGAACATGGAGTGTGATCCAGAAGAAGTCTCTCGAACTTTGCGATTAACAATGTCTTTTCACGCTCTGTTTTATAGGCGTCCAACAATTTAGGATATTTTTCCTCATATTTAGCGAATTTCTTGATCTTTCCCCTAAGGTCAGGGCTCAATTTGCTTATATCAACACCACTCACTATTTCCAGTGAGGGAGACTGGACTCTGGCGGTATCTAAGGCTTCAGATCCTTCTTTTTTACTTCCATCTTCTTGGGTCTCTTTATTTTCACCTTCTACAGTTCCTTTGCTCTCATTACTTTCGGAATTTGCAGTCTCTTCATCATCATCTGTTGGCTGTGTCATTGTGTCCGGATCCGGTGTCAGTGTGTGGAGCACTTTATCACTTCGACTCAACTCATCGGTGATCATCTTTGTCTGGTCCTGTTTGGTTCGATCCTCCATTGCACCATTGGCAAACTGCTGGGCCTGATTCAGCGCCATCTTTATGAAAGAAGCCGCTCGGCTGTTGATGTTCGACCCATTGGGGCTTTCCGAACCCTCGCCACTGAACCGAGAGAACATTTCACTCTGTTTTCTTTGCAATATCGAGGCTGATTCGAGCGTCTCTTTGGAATTGATCCTTTTTTCTAGTGGCACGGGTAGCATATGAAAAGCCCCTATTTTAACGCGGTATCAGACAGCCCTTGTTTGATGCTACTTTGGGACATTTAACCGCCCCAGTAATACTAGTTGACTATATACAATTACATGAATTCAACCTCTGGATGGTGGTAAACTGGACAATTCCAGTAAGAACGACGGATATCTTTCCAGACACTGTCTTCTTTTGCTTTGAGAGTGTTTTCATTTGGTATTAAATCGGTGAATTTGACTTGAAGACCGTAGTTATTCAAGTCTAATTCGACAAGTCTTTTGTAAACTTCGTAGACGACAAACCTATCAGCTCCAAGACCGTTGAAGAAACTGAAAACACCTTCGGACTTTAAAAGACCAACGACAAGATCAAACAAGTCCAACATATCTTCGTAATGTTCACTGAAAGTGTCGTAATAAATACCATCGAAAAATATACCTTTCGAGAGTAACTCTGGCAAAGTGTCTTGCCATCTTCCGGTAAGGACAATGACATTTTCCTTCTCGAACCAACCATCTTTTTCCATTTTTGATAGAACATCAGGATGAGCTTCACAAATGTAGTGTTTTGTAGGTTTATGAGACTGAATCATAGTATCAATGATACCCATACCAAATCCAATGTTGAGTATATTCACTTCGGAGTCTGGCGCTGTGTTTTTGAAAAGAGATTTACAGCCTTGTTCCATAAGATTGTTTTCCCAGGCCATCATGACACCATCTTGAGCTTCAGTGACAAGGGTATCATTTTTGTACTCCAATTTGGACAGAAGATAGATATTCTGGTCATTGGAAGCATCCTTAGTTCTGGCACCGTTTGTGTCGGATTCAGATTCGGCATCAGCAGATTCTGGCTTCTCTGCAACTTTTGTTGCCTCAACAGCTTGATCCTGTGTCTGCACTTCTTCCAGATCATCAGGCACTTGCTCATCAGATACAAGCTCTGGAATTTCACCTTCTGCGAACTCTGGCGGTACCTCATCGTCACTGAGAAACTCCACTATATCGTCCATCTTCCTCAACAACATTTCCAGTCTTACACCGGCATCAACGATGACATCCCACAATTTCGACCCCACCAAATTTCTTCTCTGCAAGACACAACCTGGAGTTTCATCTTTGTCGTTTAACAAACTCCAGCCAGCACCACGCAAGAACAACTCTTCAGCCATTTGAAGCACCACTTTCTCTTCACCATCACCTAGTTGAACAGGAATATTTTCGCATATGAGGTGAAGAGGGGTAGTGGTGGATGTAGGCTCATCTTCTATACCATTCTCGAAATTCAGAGCTTCTTCTACAGTATAAGTAGAGGGCACACCCAGCTTCAACAAGGCAATCAAAGGTTGTAAAGAGTTTTCATCAGTGATGGGACGCTCTTTCAAAGTACAGATCAAATGTAGATCGGACATGACTCGGTTTCCTTAACTCGATTCGAGACCCTTTACAAAAAAGATCCGGAAAAATTCTAGCCGGATAAACCTAACGCTAAAAATTTTTCCATAGTTTTTCCTTGCAGGATGCAACAAGATCGCACTCCGATGAGTTGAGACGTCATCGGGTTTTAATAATTTCAAGATTTGGGAAACCTCTTAAGGTCCAATGCCTCGTGATCATAGCTTGGTCAATTGCAAACAATTCTACTTGATCTCAACCAACCAAACAGATTTCTTTTATAAACACTTAAATATGCACCTAGTCCGAGGTTAGGATTGGGGGTGTCATGTGTCACCGAGATCGAATTAGGTATCTGCGAGCGTGTAAATTTTCGTGTAAATCCAACGGTTCAATTTCACTGATTTCCGCACTACTCTAGTGACTACTGTGTAATGACTAACAGTTTCACCACTTGCAATCTCTTGATATCGGTGCCATCTCCAGTGCAACAGTGCACACCTTACCTCCTGCATATGAACTAAGCCATTTCTCTGTATAGATAAAATTAACAAGATCTTCAGCCTTGTAAATTCCAATTCATCTCATCGTCACTTATCTCCCCGCCTAATTCTCCTTCCAAATGCTCCAAGGAGTGTCCTCCCCAATTCCCTGCCGGTGCACAGCAATAAACCGAACCAATCCCGAGAAATTTTTTTTCCAGAGGTAAAAAGAATTGGGGGTTGAAAGATTGTTTTTCAGTTATATGTTACACACTCTAAACACCGCTATGATGTCGAGATTGTTACCCAGAGTAAATCTGAGGTTTGGCATTGCAAATAACGTGTCTAGACAGTTCATGTCGAGAGCATGTGTACCTCAATACCGTAGCTCTATAATAGCCAATAATGTGTTGCGTCCGGCTATCAAGGCCCGCACGGTAAGACAGTTTCATATGTCTAGAGTGTTGTTGAAACCAGAGACTAAAGCCAATGAGGAGATCAAGAACTGGTCTAGTACTTTGGCCTTCAAGACAGTTAAGAACTCCTTGATCTTGGTCGGTGTCATTTCATCTTCCATCGGAGTGTTGCTCGTTGGGTTCTTCATCTACGATTACACCACCTATACCTCATGTCATGAAGATTTGTCCAATTTGAGGGTCAGTGAGTCCCTGTTGTTCCCCGAGCGTGGGGGTCCGGAGAACTTGCCTATTTTGTCCACCAACCTTGACACTTTTGACGATGAGTTGAAGGAGAAGACCAGACACAAACCGAGATTAGTCGTCTTGGGAAGTGGATGGGGTTCAGTCGGGTTGTTGACCCAGTTGAACGAAGGTGACTACGACGTCACTGTCATCTCTCCAACTAATTACTTCCTTTTCACTCCAATGCTTCCAAGTGCTGCCGTAGGTACTCTTGAAATCAAGTCTTTGTGTGAAAGTATCCGTTCCATCATCAAGGCAGTTGGCGGCCATTATTTGCAGGCCTCTGCTGAGAAGATCTTGTTCAGTGAAAAGTTGATCAAAGTTGGCTCTTTCGACTCTCAAAAGGGTGAAACTAGCTACTTCTACGTCCCATACGACAAATTGGTGATCGGTGTCGGTTCTGTAGCCAACTCTCACGGTGTCAAAGGTTTGGAATACTGTAACCAGTTGAAAACCGCTGAAGATGCTTTGAACTTGCGTAAAAAAATCGTTGAAAACTTGGAATTGGCCTCGTTACCAACCACTACACAGGAAGACCGTCGTAAGCTTTTATCCTTTGTCGTCTGTGGGGCTGGACCAACAGGTACTGAAGTAGCCGCTGAAATCTCTGATTTGTTGAACGAGGATTTGGGTAATTTCCCAAAGATCTTGAGACAAGAGGTCAGTGTTCATATCATCCAGTCTCGTTCCCATATCTTGAACACTTATGACCAGACAATCTCTGAATACGCCATGGACCGTTTCAAGAAAGACGATATCGATGTTTTGACCCATTCCCGTGTTGAAGAGATCACTCCATCCGAGGTTCTTTTCAAGCAAAAGAACATGGAAACCGGTGAGACTGAATTGAAGAAATTGCCTTACGGTTTGGTACTTTGGTCCACGGGTGTTGCTCAGAACCCATTGGCTCAGGAGATTGTCAAAGATTTGAGCTACGCTCAAAAGAACAGACGTGCTATAGAGACAGATCCACATTTGCGTGTTCTTGGAGCACCATTGGGGGATGTCTATGCCATTGGTGATTGTTCCACAGTTCGTACCGATCTTGCTGACAACACCACTGAATACATCAGAAGATTTATCGTCGGTAAGCATTTCGAAGGAAAGCAGATGCAAATCATCACCGATGACGATATCAAGCATTTGTTGTTGACACACGAGGAAATCAAGGAATTGTCTTACAAGATCTCCGAGAAACACCCATTGCTGAAGGAGAACTTACTGTTGATGGACGAGTTGATCGAGAAGTACGACAAGAGTAACTCTGGCCGTTTATCGTTTGATCAAATCAAATTGTTGTTGACCGAGGTTGACTCTAAAGTCACATCTCTTCCAGCCACTGCTCAAAGAGCTCATCAACAAGGTAAATATCTCGGTAAGAAGCTTTCCAAGTTGGTCCGTTCTTACAATTCTTTGACCTTGAACGATATCATCGATGGTGATATCGACGATGCTATTTCCAAACCTTTCAGATACCACCATCTCGGTTCTTTGCTGTATATTGGTAACTCCGCAGCCTTGGATTTCTCCGGGCACTCTTTCGTCGGTGGTATTGTTGCCATGTACCTTTGGCGTGGTATCTACTTTGCTCAAAGTGTCAGTATGAGAACCAGAGTGTTGTTGTTCATGGACTGGTTCAAGAGAGGTTTGTTCGGTAGAGATATCATCATGGTGTAAACACTTGTAAAAAATTCTTTAAATCACTAAAATGATACAGTTTGTTTAGATTGAATAGACTTTGTATTTGAAAATGAATAGATATTCGATTCCAAATGTAGAGTTGACTTAGCGTAGATCTCAAGTGTTATTTATTGGTTCCAGACATATAACGGCGCTTGGACCGATAACCCCCAATTTGCATCCGATCAACTGATGCCAATAAAAATAGGTGATGAAATTTTTCGCACAGAATTTACCCTTCTCCCATTTTGATGAAGAGACCTGGTTATCCTTTATTTTTCACTTTACTTTCCATTCAATAAAACATCTCAGCCAGTCCCATCTTATCTAACAGAATAATGTTAGCTAACCCCCAATTTGTTGATTCGATAGCTAAGTGCTTAATTTGCACCAGCTACACACGGAAATGAAAATTTTATACACCATCGTCAACAACACAAAGAGTTATAATCAGCCAGTCCATCACATCATGTTCAGCCTTTTTGTACCACTCCACCATACAAACACTAGACAGCCCTATAATTGTACCTGCTTCAACTGATAAGAGGACCCTGAAAAATAATTTTTTTTCAAACGGCTAACGCGAATCTAAACGTAAGCCGTGCCGAGGTCAGTAATAAAAACTGGGGAACAGATACAACAAATAGCGTGTTAGAAGCGGTTAAAAAGTAGTGAAACGAGTAAAGAAAGTCAATGGGAATTCATCTTGTTATCTTAGTTCATGGATTATGGGGGAATGCATCCCACTTCAACTATATCAAAGCTCAATTAGAAGAGAGTTACGATAAGACTCTGGACGAGAATTTAGCAGTCTATCAGACTGGGTCCAACGAAGGTTATAAGACGTATGACGGTATTGATTTGTGTGGTAAAAGAGTTGCTCAAGAGATCGAGTTGGAGATTGCCCGGTTGAACGTCGTTGACAAGGTCGTTAAGATCTCGGTGGTTGGTTATTCTTTAGGTGGATTGATTGCAAGGTACGCAATTGGTATCCTATACTACCATGGAGTGTTCAAAGATATTGTCCCTGTAAACTTCACCACGTTCTGTTCACCACACGTAGGTGTTTTGACCCCAGGAGACGGGATATCTATCAAGATCTTCAATTGGCTTGTTCCATTCCTATTGGCCAATTCAGGCAAGCAGATGTTTTTAAAAGATAAGGCGAAAGTGTCTTTAACTAATGGCGGAACACCTTCGATGTCGAGATCGAACTCGTTCTCGAATTTGATCCAGAATTCGCAGGTCGAACACCAGCCTTTGTTGATGTTGATGGCCAATCCAGCTTCGATCTTCTTCAAAAGCTTGAAAGCGTTTAAATATAAACTGCTCTATGCTAACGTGGTCAACGACAAACGTACATCGTGGTGGACCGCGGGCATTTCAATGATAAACCCTTTTGAGATCCTAGATGTGAACCCTAACATCAGAATCGACCATAACGGTGTCTTGAACTTACACAATGGTAACAGGTTCAAAGTATCTTTTGTCTCGAATTATAATCCTATCATAATTGACGCCCACAAACCTATACAGATCATCACCAAAGGATTGGGTTACGTCGAGCATCAAGTCAACCCTTTGACCAAAAACATCCCTGGTCTAGATGATACTCTTGAAAAGGAAAAGCTTACAGCTGCCACCGATTATGCTGAAAACTTCTTCAAGAGGAAGTTCAAATGGTTGATAGTGATCTTCAACATCGTGATTTACGCGCCAATGTGGGTTGCCTGGTTTATTCTGGCCAATTTGATCGAGAGGTTCAAATCTGGTCTTAGAGTCGTCAAGGAAAGTGATGCAGCTTCATTTTTGGAATTTTATCAATTAAGCGAGGAAGATGATCTCAATGACGAGAGTACAAAGAAAAGACCCTCCTTGTCGAGAACTTTGAGTGAGACTTATGATAATTTAGAAACCAAGTTCGAACAGAATTTACAAGACCAAACGGACGAGTTGATGGAGAGTGTTTGGGATGCAATGATGAGTAAAAAAATTAACGACGATGACGAGTCCTTCTGGTTTGATAATAAAGAGGACCCTTTGGCTGATAAACCTGACCAGCAGCTGTCGATAAGCTTCTCCGACCTCTCGTTGAACAAAATTGAACCATTTAAGGAAAACGACGATTTCGACCATATCTTACAGAACTTCAACTTGAAGTTTAACAACCAATCACAGTACGAAATCATCAAGAATTTGAACAGTATCAACTGGACCAAATTCCCCATCTACATCCAAGAGACAAAAGCCACTCATCCAGCAGCTATTGTAAGACATCTGGATAAACATTTTGGAGAAGGTGAAATTGTAGTCAAGCATTTCTGTCAAGAGATCTTCAAGTACGACTAGCCTCCCAAATGAGAAACCACACCATTGATAACTAAATCGGATAACTAGAGATGCCGGTAATTTTGAGAATCTTTTTTAGAATACATCAATCGCTAATATTTACCAATTCAAAGCTGTTAAAACCATATATACTCCTAAAACCTAAACGATCACCAATAACAATATCAAGAGAAACAAGACACTCAAGATCACCAACAACCAGAAACATCTTGCGTTGTGTCTCTTTTGATAGTTGTTCAGTTTCACCAACTCGTTTCTTGACAGTTTTGTGTCGTTCAACACTGAAAAGATATTATTCTCAATACTATCAATGGTCAAACCCTGTTCTTGTACCATTGTGTTCAAATCCTGATAAATGTCGTTGATCTCCAATATGGAACTACTTATATTCTCAATCTCTCTATTTCTCTCGTCTATCAAGTTCTGTTGATACTCCAACTCTTCAGAGTTGATCGGATCGTACTCTATTTGGAACTGCTGTTGTTCTTGTGGTGATTCCAACGAAATTGGTTGTCCACGACTTTCCTCTTCGAGTGCTACTAACGAGGAGCCCTGGTTTAACTTGTTCTGTTGTTCCTGATTGGCCTGTTTCTCGAAATCTGTGAAATCTTTCTGAAGCTGATTGAACTTCTTTAACGACTTGTTGATCTCTACTAGAAGCTTCTCCTTAGCGAAAACTTCTCCATGATTCAAATCATCATCGTCAAACTTCAACAACTCGTTCTTATCACTGTTCAACTGCTTGAAATTCAAGATTAAAGTGTTGATCAAGTTCATCAGTCCATCAAACTCCATCTTGTCTGGAGTCTCCAATCTCCTCTGAAGATTCTGTATAGAGTTGTTGATCCTTGTCAACAACGACGACACTGTGTCTGAAACAGCTTCAAACGACCCATTGCTCATCAAGTTATCCTCTAGCCGGATGCCTTCCATCTTGAATACTTGTTGTAGATTAATTGATAATTAGCTTTGCCTCGCCTACTTTTTTTTTTTTTTAAGAAATTTGGAAAAGTTGTAATTTGCTCACGAGCACAGCTCCTCTGGAAATTCGTATTTTGCTATACATATTTTTCACTCGATATATACGTTGAACTCTTCCTCCAACATCTCCAACAGAGAGGTGAATTTGCTCGTTAACAGCATCACCTCATGCACAAGTCTCTGCTTGCAGTTCTCAGTGTCATCCACGAGCAATCCGCTTTGAAATTGAGGTAATTCGGGGAACACTGTTCTTCTGGTAGTCTCTTTGGTGATCAACGACATTCCATTAGTAGAGGAAGTCACCGTTTTGCTACGAGACTCTCTCGAAGGAGTCAAGGAGGATGTGACGTTCTTCGGTGTCACTTTCCCACCACTCAAAAAGGCGTTCATCGCACTCAGTTGAGACTTCTCGTTCAAAGGAGTCATAGTTAACGGTGAAGCCAGCGCCTGTGATGGATCATAACCAAATTGGTTGATCCTTGGAGCAGCATCACGTGGAGCTGGAGACGAGGATGACGATGACGGTACCGATCTTTGTTGCACAATCGCTGACAGAGATTGTGGTTGCAAATGCTGATACTGTGGATCGAAATTGGTCAAAGATTGAAGACTGGCAGTGACACTGGTTGGAGCTGGCATTTTCAAATGCAAATTCGAGATGTTCTTGGACTTATTTCTCACCGTTGTTGTCTGCTGCGTTGGAGACAAATCGTTGGCTGGAACGGCATCTGAATCTATCTTATTTATAGGCTGCAAGAGAGCAGACATCCCAGCATTAGTGGGCAACGGTTTCATCGAGTTCGATGGTGTCATTCCAGTGATTCTTTGAGGTGACAAATTCACATTCTCCACTGTAGAGCTAGCAGTACTTCTCTTTGGTGAGGGGGTTCTGCCCATTTGTGATGAAAGCGATGAAGTAGACTGTGTCAATGAAGCCGGTGGATTGAGAAATCCTGTGTTTGGCAGTGGTGGTGCCGATATCGGTGTTGGAATCTGTGTAATTGTAGGCCTTCTAGGCATTACCGATGGGGTCTCACTCATCTCATTACCCCTAGCAAGCACAGCAGCGGCACTCTGTGTATGTGTCAACGTTGGAGCTCTGGAACGAGTCTCAACTACAGGTTCACTCACTGGAATCTCGTCCATACTTGGAATCTCAATCATTGGAGATGACGACCTCGGTATATGAGAAGAGGCAACTTTTGGTAGTGTTGGTACGTTTTCGAAGTCAGAGTCCGGTTTGATCGTTGTCAGAGAACTTGGAATCGAGCTGATCTCAGTCTCTTCTTCGAACAACTGAAGTAATGATTTCGGTGCACCTCTCTTGGTCCCCATAGTGTGTCCTACGGTACCACTGGCTGTCATTCTCAAAGTTGGGTCATCTCTCGATGTTGGATGATCGTTTCCAGTCATATAGGTCTGCTGATTCGATGTCATCATGTATTCATCGTCATCTTCATACAACTCTTCACCATATTCTGGCTGGTTACTGATCTGGTTCACGTTGATGTTATTCTCCATGATATATTCACTGGAACTCAAGGAATCGAAATCCCATTTTACATCCAACTCATTGTCTCCACTTTCACCGTTAGTTGAGTTGTTAGGGTTGGCATTGTTCTCGAGAATCTCTTCGTCCATTCCATAAATAGAGGTTACTCTATCCTTGGCGGACCTCGATTCCCTCCAGATCAAATATCTCGAGATGATCTCTTTCAAAATCCCTACAGGAGTGTTCCTATGAGCTTTGATAAATCTCGATTTGAGCAAATCGTCAGCAGATTGTCTTTCGTCTGGATTTTCATCGAGACATAGAGCAATGATCTCCTTGAGAAGAGGAGAATGGTTTCTTCCCTCCAATCTTGGTGGTTTAGACTTAGTGATGAGTTGCATGGCTCTCATGGCATCTTTATCACTGTATGGTGGGTTACCTGTAGCTATTTCATAGATGGTGATCCCTAAAGACCATATATCCACTTTCAGATCGTACTTAGCACCTTCCATGATCACCTCTGGAGCCATCCAATAAGGTGTTCCTGCCATTGTGGTTCTCTTCAAAGCGTTTGCTGTGAGTTGAGCTGCTACACCGAAGTCACACAACTGGACATTCCCATCTCTTGTAATCAACACATTAGCAGCTTTCAAATCTCTATGGATAACACCTGCTCTGTGCACATACTGAAGAGCTACAAGTAACTCTCGCACTATGACACCGATGTACTTCTCTTCGATTCTACCTGGTTTCAAAAGACTCCTCACAGAGCCTCCGGCACAGTGATCCATGATAATCCATAATTTGGTATCACTGAGATATGATCCATGGTAATGGGTGATGTTTGGAGCCTGTTTCAACCTGCTCAAGAACTGGATCTCCTGTTGAACATCCTTCACCTCTTCCTGGTCGGTGTCCAAGTTCAACACCTTTATAGCCACCACCTGGTTGGTCTTTCTATTGTAACCTTTGTACACCACACCAAATTTACCTCTACCTATCACCTCGGTTCTCTTGTATAGATCATTGACATTAGTCTTACCATCGTCCTTTGCAACTATACCCATCGTCTCCAGCTGTCTACCATCGAAACTTGTTCCTTGCTGTTGCTGTTGTGCACTCGAAGGTGGCTCTACTCGGAAACTCATTGCAGTTGTTATATATGAACCTTTCTGATCTCTCTGATCTCTCTGATCTCTTTTAAACGATCCCTATAGATCTCTCTTTGTTTGAACTCAACTGCTCTCAATTTACCTGTAGATCAATGTATGATCTTAACACCTCACCTCAAACACCTTTTTCTCCTCCTAAATGATCTCGAGTTGGTCTTGTTTTTCCTCAACTCTTTGTGACCCTATTTTGATCTTTTAACTGATCTCTAATTGATCTTTTTTTTTTTTATCCCAGCAAACAGTTTTAAATATATTTCAAATCCCCATACTAAAAGTACAGTTAAACGAAATGGCATCAGGAGCTCAAATAATAGTTGAAATTATCAAGAAATTAGGAATTGAAGTTGTCTTCGGATTGGTGGGTATCCCTGTGGTGGAGATCCTGGATGAGATGGTGCAAAATGGCATTAAATTTATACTGTTCAGAAACGAACAAGCTGCTTCATATGCTGCTTCTCTGTATGGCTATTTAACGGGGAAACCAGGGGTTTTATTGGTAGTTGGTGGTCCAGGAGTGGTCCACGCATGTGCCGGAATGCTCAATTCAACTGTGAACAGATGGCCTCTATTGGTACTTGCTGGATCTACATCCAGTGATGAGACTTATAAAGGTGGGTTTCAAGAATTGGACCAAGTGAGTTATCTCTCTCCAAATATCAAATTTGCTGCTCGTCCACGTTCAATGGATCCATTAGGATTCTTGATTCAAAAAGCGTACAGAATAGCTGCCAATGGAGTGCCTGGAGTCTCGTACATCGACTTACCAGCTGACATAATTCAAGCCAATGTTTCTAAAGAAGTTGCTGGGGAAACTCTACTTCCTGTGAACAACTCAGTAACTACGTTGGGCCCTCACAGATTCCTTGCTGATCCCGATAGTATAAAGAAGGCAAGTTTACTCATCAAAAATGCTAAATTCCCTCTCATAGTTATAGGAAAAGGTGCCTCGAGTGATGAGGCAGCTCTGGAGACTAAAAGATTTGTCACAGACCACCAATTTGCTTTCTTACCTACCCCAATGGGTAAAGGAATTGTGTCAGATGACTCGATTCTCAACACTTCTAGTGCAAGGTCTGCAGTACTCAGACAAGCTGACGTTGTGGTGCTTCTTGGTGCCAGATTGAACTGGATCTTGCACCATGGCGAGACACCTAGATTTAACAAACTGGTCAAATTTGTTCAGATCGACATCTCAAGCGAAGATATTGGAGATAATGGTGCAGCTCAGAGCTACGAGTATGGGTTAGTAGGAGATTTAGCACTCACTCTCAAAGCTTTGAGCTCAGATTTGGGCTTTTTCAAGGCCCCACCAATAGACCTGAAAATTCATGAGATCAGCGAAAACAACAAGATGAAATTGATCAAACAAGAGGTCGTCTCTGAGGGCCTATTAGATTATAAACAGGTCTACAAGTTGATCAAAGATCAATTGGCAGACCTCTTGGAAAGAACAGTGTATGTTATTGAAGGTGCAAACACTATGGACATTGCCAGACTTTCATTCCCTTCCTCGACACCTAAGTCTCGTCTTGATGCAGGCACAAACGCTACTATGGGTGTAGGAATGGGTTACGCAATAGCTCTGAAGTTGGCTAATCCCGATAAACTTGTCTTAGCAATCGAAGGTGATTCAGCTTTCGGATTTTCGGCAATGGAGTTGGAGACAATTGCTCGTTACAAGTTACCAATGATCATTATCGTAATGAACAACTCAGGGGTCTATCATGGGACTCACAAGGAGAATTACGACAAGCTGTTGCCTTCCACAGCACTTAGTTTGGATGTCAGATATGATTTGTTGGCTCAATCTCTTGGAGTTCATGGGTATCTCTGTCAAAACGCCAAAGATATCATGAAAAATATGCTGTTGGCTATTTCTAATTACAAGAACAATAAGACTACTTTGTTGAACATCTTGATCGAGCCAGGAGCTGATAAGAAGTTGGAGTTCGGTTGGCAGAACAAGAAGGCAAAGCTCTAATGTTTGTTAAAATCAAAGGAAGAATTATAGTGTCACACTTGATTGATTAGAGGCAAAAATTGGATGTCTAAAGTGACAAATTTATTTCAGTGAGAAAGGTTAAGCAGTTTTGTCCACATTGCAACTACAATGTAGATGAGCTATGGAGGTTAGAGCTTATACAGCACAACAGGTGACGTATGATTTAGTTGAGATGAGTTTCGCTACGAGATCAGACAGTTTACTTTTAAAATCTAATTCGCTAGATTCTAAACTCTCTATTTGTATGAGAATTGCAAGCTTTTCATAGCAAATCTAATATTTATTCTATTCAGACTTTATTATCAGATCTTCGCTTAAAAAATAAAGCTTAAAAAAAAAACTTTTCAGGCTCATCGCATCACCAAATCAAGTAATGTTGGACCCATTTGACCAGAAAAAAGCACTGATCTTGCTGGAGATAGCCGGGAACTCCGAGGACTCTCCAGATGCTTCTCCTAAAGGTACTATTGATGAGCTTTGCATTCCAATGATGGAGTTGTTGAACAGCCATCTGGATATTGTCACCACATCGTCTTGCTCCGGACGAGTAAGTGTATTCTTAGAAGGAGATAAAGGCACTTCAGAGTCTGTAAAGATTGGTGCTAAAGGTGCTGGTGGCCATTGGTTGTTTGTTAGCCACGACTCGAGTAAAATAGAGAACTGGTGGGTGGATAAGGAGTTGAAGTTCAAAGAGATACCATATGATAAGATCACAGATCAAACCAGGTACCTTCTATACAAATTTGAACCTTTCATCTTGCACGTAAAATGCCGGAACTTGGAGGTGGCGAACAGAGTTTATACATGTGCTATGGGTTGTGGGTTCCGTGAAAGTGGTATCGGTTCGAATAACATTGTTGCAGTCAGAATTTCAATTAAATTGGATATTCCTATTGGATTTCTTGATGAGGACTCCAATGAGTTCGTAGCAGTAGTGAGCGAGGATTACTTGAAATTACTGACTAAATTGTCTCTTGATAGATTCAAAGAGAATCTGAGAAAGATAGATCAATTGCATTCTGCTTTCGAGAAGATGATCTCACTGCCTGTAGTTGTGAAAGCTCAGGAAGAGACCAAAGAAGAGAGGAAACTGAGGAAAATGCTGGAGGGAATGGCAAGAAGAGACGGAGTGAGGAAACAAAAAGAGCTGGCCAAGTTGTTGAAATTACAACAGTTGAACATTGAGAGCTGAGAAAGGTCACGTGATGAGCTCGACTCTCGAAGTTTCAGTATGATGACACCGCTTATGAAACCATTTTTGAAAGATGATACTGATAAAAATGAAGAAAGAGTCACCACGTCTCTTTCCACATCAGAAACACCCAATTTAATTTCAATTCAACTAGATACATCTCAAAGCTAACCACAAGATTGAGAAGTTGTCAGACAAAGAAACCCTCATAATCGTAAAGCGATCAAAATATTGTAAATAATTTTGCTAACATCCAAATACACTCGTGGTTCAATCCTGTTACCCTGTTGAATTACCTGACCTCATTACTTCTCCAATTAAACCACCAGAATGAATCATATAGACATCATAAGAGTCGTGCATATAAGTCTAATGACACGATGACAGAAACCGTTTTCACGATTTTTTTTCAAGCAGGGTGAAGAAGAGTCACATCGATCAGTAGTAAAAGATAGAAATGTCTGAAGAAGTAGCTCAAAAATTGGAACAGACTACCATTTCAGAGCAGCAAGCACCAGCTGCTGAAGGCCAAGTCTTGGGGTATGTTTTAAAATTTTTCATACTCAAATGTGAAGCAATATAACTAACCATATATAAAATAGACCAGATGGACAACCTCTTTCCAAGAAAGCCTTGAAGAAGTTGCAGGCTCAGCAAGAGAAAGAGCGTAAGAAGGCCGAAAGAGCCGCCCAATTGGCTAAAGAACAAGCTGAAAAGGCTGCTGCTGAAGCTGCCAGTGACTTTGCCAAAGAGAACTACGGTAAATTGCCTTTGAATCAATCGAGTACCAAGACTGGTATCAAGAGAACTCAGATTGGTGATTTATCCGCTGCCAATGATGGCGAAGAAGTCGTCTTGAGAGCCAGAGTACACACCTCGAGAAAGCAGGGTGCCACCATGGTCTTTGTCTCCTTGCGTCAACAGAGTGCATTGATCCAAGCCTTGTTGAAATCAGACAACGAAGTCGTCTCCAAGCAGATGGTTAAATGGGCCGGTTCTGTCAACTTGGAAAGTATTGTCTTGGTCCACGGTATTGTCAGAAAGGTTGACGAACCTGTCAAATCAGCCACTGTGCAAGACGTTGAGATCCATATCACCAAGATCTTCACCATCGCTGAGGCTCCTCTGCAATTGCCAATGTTGATCGAAGATGCTTCCAGATCAGATGCCGATGCTGAAGCTGCCGGTTTACCAGTTGTTAACTTGGACACCAGATTGGATGCTAGAGTCATCGACTTGAGAACCGTCACTAACCAAGCCATTTTCAAGATCCAGTCTGCTGTCTGTGAACTTTTCAGAGAATTCTTATTGAGCAAGAAGTTTGTCGAAGTGCATACTCCAAAGATTGTCGGTTCTGCCTCTGAAGGTGGTGCCAACGTTTTCGAGGTTTCTTACTTCAAAGGTAAAGCTTACTTGGCCCAATCTCCTCAATTCTACAAACAACAATTGATGGCTGCCGATTTCGAAAGAGTCTTTGAAATTGCCCCAGTTTTCCGTGCTGAGAACTCCAACACCCATCGTCACATGACCGAGTTCGTCGGTTTGGACTTGGAATTTGCTTTCGAAGAACACTACGATGAAGTTGTCGATTTGTTGTCCGAGTTGTTCGTCTTCATCTTCACCGAGTTGAAGACCAGATTTGCCAAAGAGATCGCTGTTGTACGTAAACAGTACCCAATTGAAGAGTTCAAATTGCCAAAAGATGGTAAGATGGTCAGACTTAAGTTTAGCGAAGGTATTGCCATGTTGAGAGCCGCTGGTAAAGACGTTGGTGAATACGAAGATTTGAGTAGTGAGAATGAGAAATTCTTGGGTAAATTGGTTCTCGAGAAGTACGACACCGATTTCTACATCTTGGACAAATTCCCATTGGCTGTTAGACCTTTCTACACCATGCCAGATGCTGAAGATCCTAAATTGTCCAACTCTTATGATTTCTTCATGAGAGGTGAAGAGATCTTGTCCGGTGCTCAACGTATCCATGACCCAGAATTATTGCTGAAGAGAATGGCTGAACACGAAGTCGACACCTCTTTAGCCGGTGTTAATGACTACGTCGACGCCTTCACCTATGGTTGTGCTCCTCACGGTGGTGGTGGTATCGGTTTGGAAAGAGTTGTCATGTTCTACTTGGGCTTGAAGAACATTCGTCGTGCCTCTTTGTTCCCAAGAGATCCTAAACGTTTACGTCCATGAAGTAACTGTAAATACTGAATAAATCGAGATGATTGTAAAGTGAAGCTTGTGACGCGCTTGTAAGGCGCTTATCTAGGCAATATATGATTTCGTAAGTGTTGAAGTGAGTTGGTCAATCTCTTTCTTTTAAATCCAGAATTGAAACTGCAATCTCCTCAACACTCCAAACAACACTATCAATAGTCTCTCTTGGTGTTTTCTCAGAAAATCAGTGTAAAATTGTTCGTTTCAAATAATAAGACAAATCCAGTGTAACTAACCCCCAATTTCTTCTTTCCTTTTACCATGAGGTGATCAAAAGCCTTGAATTTAATTAAAAAAAGCAATCAGTATCCCCAAACATCTCACTCATCAAGAAGAGCTTCTATTCAAGTATAAATAGTATAAAAAATCACTAATTATAAATAAAGTAATAATTTCCTCATCTGCTATTGTTCAACACCAAATAACCCCCAATTGAGCATACTAAGTGAACATTCCCCTAGTCCTCTTCAAAAGAACTCGACAAAATTTGCAACAAAATTCTACTTATTCCGGTCCTCAATCACTATAAATATTAAATACCACACCATTTCCAGCAATCTTTTGAAACGATAGCAAGCCAGTGTAACCACTTAAAGCCATCAAATAACCCCCAATTTTCAAAGGTACACCCCTTTTTTTTTCTCCTTTTGTGAACGACAGGTAAAAAAAAAGTGGACCCAAATAAATAAATTGTTCTATCAATCTAATTTTCAATTAAGAATTGGTTACTGGTGAAGACTGGGAAAGGTCCAATTGATCCAAATACATGTCAATATTCAACGACAGGGTCTTGTTAAGCTTCTGGAAAGTGTTTTTATAGGTCCTGCACAATTCATTTGGGTTCAATTGAGTGATAATAGAATAGATGAGTCTGGAACTGCCTGGAGCCGTCCAGGATTTGTCTTTGCCAGGGACCAATGGCGACAAGACGAGGAGCATCGATGTGGTACGTGTCATTTGTGACTTTCAAAACGAGGGCTCCAAATATTTGGATCTCTATGTCAACGACACGGTACACGTACTTCAGAAAGGTCAGAATGAGTGGTGGGATGGAGTGGTTGAGAGAAACGGAGAGTATCTCCGAGGATGGTTCCCGAGCAGTTATTGCAAGTCTATAACTACAGGGCTCACCAAGAACATAAGGAAGAATGTGTTCGATGCTCTGATGTTAAACCAGGGCTCTTCTTCGAGAAGAGACAGTGGACTGAGTGCTGTCAGTTCCAACATCGACAGGTCGTCTGTAGCTGACTCGCAAACAGAGATAAATATCCTCACCGCTGATGAAGTCAACAGTCTATGTGATCGTGTATTACTGCAGACTAATGAACCACCGGTATGGGTACCTCAATTGACAGATGAGGGAACGTTGATTTATTATAATGAGAAATTCAACGCCTATTCAAGAGATTTACCACTCACTTCTAACCCTACAATTGAGCCGGAATCCTTGTTGAAGTTCCCTAATAAGGCTGTTTTGAACAATTTGGACACTGTCAGTCTCCCGAAAGATGATGAGGCTCTGGAGAAACTTAACTATAGACCAGTGATAAGCTCAAGTAATGACCTCATGGAGGCCCGTGAACTGAAAGAGTCATCCGTGAAACTGCACCTGGATGACTCCTCTTCAACACTGCAATCTTTGACAGGCTCAGCTTACAAGCAAGAGTTGTTCAAATCGCATAATGCCTCTTTCAGTGGTGAAACTGTACATCAATTGAACAATGCCTTGTTCTCAAGGGATGATTTGTTCTACACTGATCCTTCCGACATGAAAACATGGATCCAGCTATTGAAGACTCTTTATTTCTTGGTCGATGTCACCATCGACGCTCTTTCAAACAACCAATCATCTTTGTTCTCTGCTCATTTCAACAGATTGGCTCAATTATGTGTCTTATTTCAACTCTGTGCAAGATTGGTACAGCACGAACTTGTCCAACAGAATCTGGACTACTTGATCCAGAGGAAGTTGAAGAAAATGACAAACTCCGTTGCTGAATTAGGTCTCAACGGTGATCTCCATATCTCCTTGGTGAACCGTGGAGAGCTTTCAGGAGACGATGTCACGTCAAATTTCAGTGAGTCGACAACCTCTGAAGATGTTTATTTGGAAAACGCAAGAGTCAATGCCAAACTGTTGAAAGCTAGAGCGGAATCGTGTTACAAGATCTTCACCAAACTCAAGTATGAAGACCCAAGCCATGACCTGTCCTTGTTGCCTCAGATTTATCCTAGATTTTTAAAAGATGTTTTCGATGGAGCCAATTGGACAAATCCTTTGTTTGACAAGAAAGAAAGTCCTTTCAAGTATGATAGGAAGAGCCAACCTTTTGTTGGAACCCGTCCTAAACACCTTCAAGATAGAAGTAACAGACCCAAGATCTTGTTGGATAAAGATGCAATCAGTACTTTGGAATGGAAAAAGACTAAATTGACAAAGATTTTAGGAGAACTTATAGAGACATTACAGATGAAACCAGCTGAAGGTGTTGATTTGACCAAGTTTACAGAGGAGAAAAACATTGCAGTGTTGTCGGTGGTTTATAACATTCTTCAGCCTGCCTCAAGAATAATGGATATTCTCGAAGCCTTCGACTTCAGTGTCTTCAAAGCTGTCAAACAGATCCCAACTTTCAAGAATCACTCTTTGTTTTCCGATTCTGCAAGCAGTCAAGGGGATATTGTGACAGACCCTGTTGATATGGAGTCACAGGCCGGTTCAGCATTCTTAGAGCAGGAAGTTGTCTCTTACACTTATCCTATGTTGATCGAGTTTTTCGAGTACAAACAGGAGCTTTACGATTCCATCTCTGAGTTGATCATGGATGCTCAAGGTTTGACTTTAGAGGATCCAGAGATTTTCAAAGGTATAAAAGAAGACGACTCTGAGACCAAACGTGAATTTGCCAATTTAGCTGAGAGTCTTGCAGCCAAATTGAAAAACCTTTTGATCGAAAACGATATAAACAGCGAGAACGATGCCAGGTTGATGTTCAAACAAGAGGACAAATTGAGATCGTCCATTGATAAGCTCGGCAAAAGTTTAGGAATGGTGTTGTATTCTGCTCAACAATTGATCACAGAGAGAGAGAACATCTTGAACTACTCTTCGAGAAACATGAATATCGAATTTGATATCAGCATCTTTATGGGAGAGAGACATAGCACTTTGCCCGAGCTTTTAGATGATTACAATCACAAGGAAGACACCACACGCCAGAGAAGACTGTCCAAAGATGTTCCTTGGTACTTGGACATCGATGAGGCAGAGTATTCCATCATTTACGATTCCAAAGGAAATGTCAAAGGTGGCACCATCGATGGTTTGATCTCTCATTTGACTAGTAATGGAGAAAGAGAGTCTGATTTCCTCAGCGCATTCTTGTTAACTTTCAGGAGTTTCATCTCTCCTATTGATCTCATAACAAAGCTTGAACAGAGGTATAACATCTTACCACCAGAAGGTCTAAGTTTCGAAGAGTACAATACATGGATCGAGAAGAAGTCCAAGGTTGTTAGAATCAACACAATGACCACGATCTGGTTGTTGCTCACCAGATTTTGGAATTACTTCTACTACGATGAGCCATTGATGGATAAGATGGCTCAGTTCATCCAAAATGTATCAGATGAGATAGTTCCGAACAAAAAAGAGTATTTGGACAAGATCAAATCGGTCTCTGAGGCCAGTAAGAGAAGAACCAATCATAGCGTTGGAAGCAGTTGTAAGATCGAGCAAATTCAGAATACAGAACTTCCTCCACCACCGGTGATCAAAGGTTCTTCACTCAGAAAATTGAAATTGAAAGACATTGATCCTTTGGAAATGGCTAGACAGTTGACCATAAGAGAGTTTGCTTTCTATAGCCGTATCACTGAGCTGGAGTTCTTGGACAAGATATGGGGGGACAAGTACTCTCATTTGGGGTCCTCGACCAACATCAAGTACTTCATCTCATATGCTAACAAGCTCACTAATTTCATTTCTTTCATGATCATCAAACACAAGGACATAAAGAAGAGAGCAGAGACTATTGTATACTTCATCAAGGTGTGTGAGAAGTGTTTGGTTTTGAAAAACTATTCCTCGTTGACTGCTATTATCAGTGCACTTTCGTCGTCACCGATTGCCAGATTGAAAAAGACATGGGCTTTGGTGCCTAAGTCAAATACAGAGACGTTCAACAGACTCGACAAGTTGATGTCCATCGACAGAAATTACAACGAATACAGAGATTTGTTGAAGTTTGTCAAAGACAACGAGCCATGTATCCCTTTCTTGGGTATCTATTTGACCGATTTGACTTTTGTTTCTCAAGCAATCTCAGATAATATCGATCGTGATCGTGAGATGATCAATTTCTACAAACGTTACAAGATTTATCACACCATCACCGAATGTTTGAAATATGAGAGAGTGCCATACAATTTCCAGATCGTCCATGAGATCCAGAGCTTCTTAGACTCCTGGTTCTCGGTGAGTCCCGACGTCAACGACCAGCATAAAGTCTCTTTACAATTGGAGCCAAGGGTCGTTCCTTCCTCCTAATACAAACACTATGGTTATAAACAATATATATTACACAAAAACATGTTTTAATTGTATAATTCTTCAATTCTATTATACATCTCTGAAAACAAAAGGTAGTGTACCTCGTTACTGAAAAAAAAAAATTTCAATTTTTCACTAAACTTTTCACGACTCTTTTTTCTAAACTATCTTCTAACCAAGAGCAGAGATGAATATACAGGACAGAAAGAGGCTTCTAGGCCCGGCATCAGCTAAACCACTTTTATTTGACACTTCGAGTGTTTCAGAGGCTATTAATACACAGAAATCTGGTGAGAATGAGATCTCTAAATTCTTCATAGAGACTGGATTGATCAAAAACGTCAACGGATCAGCATACTTGGAAGCAGAGGGTAAAACTATCATCCAGGCATCCGTGAGTGGACCTAAACCGATCCGTGGATCATTTGTCGAGAGACTGGCGTTAACTGTGGAGTGCAAGTTTGCTCCGTTTTTACACCAGCCTAACGACTTGATCAACAAGCTTGATTCAGATATAACGACCAATTTTAATGGGAAGCTCAATTTGACCAAGATCGAACATCGTATATCGTCGTTCGTGGAGAGCTGTTTATTGAGCAGTCTTTTATTGGAAAACTACCCCAAGTCCTCCATTGAAATCTTCATCAAAGTGTTGAACATCAGCGCTAACTCTTCATTATTGTCCTTGACCAAAGATGTGCTACACAGTGTAAATTTGGCCCTAGTAGATGCAGAAATAGAGATGAAAGATATAATCACGTGCGGGAATCTTTGGTTCGGTGAAGATAAGTCCGTCTTAGACCCGAAAGTGCTAGAATCTCAAGGCACAGAGTTGTTAGTAGCGTTTATGAACTATAAAGAGGAAATTGTAGGCATATGGTCTGAAGGTGAAGGGGTAATAGAGGATGAGCAATTGGAGAAGTTGGTGGAGGAATGTCAAAAGATGAGTCTCTTGATCAGATCCAACATCAACGCCTATTTAGTCGAGAAACTCGACCAGTAACCAAAAAAAAATCTATATGTGTACAATTGGGGGTGATCTTAGAACTATATAAACACAAGGTGGTGGTTTCACCTAATTTCATCAATCAACTTTTTAACTGTAATGATCTTCAAACACAAGTCTTTGATGCTTTGACATTTGTAGATCGAATTTAAATTCAAACTGAATCCAATACTCAAATTAAGGAATTTGTTGAACTCAGATATCTCTTTCTCATCGCTTAGACAGTCTTTGAACTCTTTGTATTTGGAGAACTTTTCAAATATCTCACTGACTTCATCGATGAACTTATCGTTAATCTCGAGGGGAATGTCAAGCTTTTTAACTCTAAACTCAAACGGTTCACTGATGAACGAAACGTTATGGCTCTCGTCATTGTACAATCTCAACTCATAGACTCCAGGCTCGAAGTACAAGAATTTCTTAGTGAAAGTGACTTCACCTTCATGATCTTCACATGAGACTATCTCTTTTGAGAAGTCCTGGTTGTAACTGCCGTTCTGCAATCCGATCCAATGGTTCTTAGAAGAGATCAATGTGGTCAATTTGGATCTCTGAGTGGCTAGAATCTTGTACAATCCGATCCAAGCTTTAGGGGTAGCCAAAGGTGATTGCCAGTATAAACTGATCTCGTCTCCTAGGTAGAAGAACTTGGTCTTAGTAGCCATGTCCTCTTTGATATTTAAAAACTTGAGAGATCCCTCGTTCTCTTCATCTTCTTCGATAATGGCGTCTCCTCCGAGTTTCAGTGTATCTGAACTCTTATCAGTTTTCATGATAGTCAATTGAGAAGCAGAGTTACTTCTAATGACCTTGATATACTTCTCGTTTTGGTTTTCGTTACTAAATCTTCTTCTAATAAACTCATCAACTACTCTCGAAGTGTCATCGATGATCTTGTCAACGTTCCCATTGACAACATTAATTCTGCCTTGTACAGGTTTTGGTATGAATAACTGGTTTATAGACTTGGAGACACCTGATTTGTGAGTGAGCACAGTTTCACCATAAATCTTGATCATATGCTGTCTTTCGATAAAGTTGATCAAGATAAAAGTGCTCACCACCCAGATGCTGGCCAATATCAAGAATCTGAAGGAATTGAAAAGAATGGCAAGTCCGAAAATAGTCATCAAAGAGGTGAATCTCTCTGGCTGGTTCAAATATCTATAGATACCAGATCTAGATAGACAATTGTTGATATATTTTGATCTGGACAGTTGTGAGACCAAGAAGAAATCCCCGTAGAACCACCCGAATCTCCCAATTGAGCCCATGATGCTCATGTTGACCAAGAACTGGGAAACAACGAGCAGAAGAAATACCAAGATACGGAGCTCGACCCAGTAGTTGTTGAGAAGTAATCTGTTGTTGATCAAGTAGTTCAAAGCTAAGCTGAATACTGAACTGTACTTGATGAGAATCAAATTGTTATAGATAACACACCAATTTTGGAAAGCGTTTATCTCGACATTCTCACTGCTCTCAATACTCTGGTCTTTTGATAAACTCAAGAGGGTAAAAGTCTTGAAATGGCTCTGGAGGTACAAAATCATGTTGATGATGAAATTCGATGCCAAACTGAAGAGCAAAGTGATGACAAAGAGAACATCTGGGTTCATGGCAGGAGTTGAACCCAATACTACGAATAACGAGATAATTATAACGCTCAACCAGTCAGAAGGTCTGATATAATTGAAATCGTTCAACATGACAAGAGGTAAATCATCTTTAAAGATGTCATGATCTCTCTTCTTGATAAAATCAAACTCTTGATTACTCTCGGAGCCATAAATCTTCTCAATATGAGGATCCTCGACAATTTTGAGAAAAGCAAATTGCAGAATATGGCCAAAGATAGACATGAAGAGCACAGTGTAACTCTTTGTCATCAAGGCAAATCCGTAATAACCAGCATATCCAATGGAATACATTGGGTGTGGAGCCAAGTCAAATACACCATCAAAGATCAAATCCTCGTTATTCTGGAGTCTGAAAAAGAAGTCTCCCCAATACCAGGCGTAGTCTTTAACGATCTTATGGGCGTCTAATTTAACAATGATGTTAAAGATGAAGAAACCAGTACCTAAAAACCATCTGAGAACAGTGATTTTCATATGATCTCTATCGATTGCCTGCGAAGAGCACGAAATGACAAGAAGCATATAAGTGGTAAAGTCGTTCATCAAGATCAAATTCACCAAACTACGGAAAATGATCCAAGTCTTGAACTCTTTTGGAACATCTTCCCGGAGCTTCTTGTCCAACCGGGCGTTTAACTCCATCTGGACAAACCGGTTGTCCTCCCATTTTTCAAACCACTTGAACAACTGGTTCGAATGCGATTGTCGGTAGAGGAGATACCCGATGCCGACGTTGTACGACAACCGCCAAAACACATATAAGCCGATAAAGATTGGCGTGCTGTACGGGTACCACCACCAGATCACCACGTTCATCAAGAGCGACACCACAATGGCAAAATCGCTGATCGACTTCTTGAGTGTCGGGTCAAAGAGAGACCGTACCATATCGTAGGTCTCAGGGATCCTGAACAATTGTGTCAGGGTCTTCCCCACGGAATATTTGGCAGCATCTTTCTGATTGTAATCCATCTTTGTAACGAATTGATCAATTGAATTTTTGCAGCTAACCGCCTTTTAAATAATACTTTACTGATTTGAAAAAAGCTTAAATCCACCCCTTTTTAACCCCTGAAAAATTCCTTTGGGACTCCAGCCGTTTTTGTTGTATTTTAACTTGCATTTACAAGCATGTGATTTTTTTCCAAAAGTGAGCAGTTTACGAAATTTGGTAGTGTGACATTATGCAACTGTGGAAGTGTGAGACTGTGAGATGAGCTACTCAAAAAATTAGTGCTGAGATGGTATGAGTTGGTGGATAGGAGTTTGAGTGCCTGTGTGGAACTAAGTGGCTTGTTGAATCAGCAATTAATAATGTCTTTGATACTATAATTTAAATCAGTATTCTATGTCATAAAATGGTTAGATCGCTCAAGGTATGATGGTCGACTGATGATGGAATGCTCAAATCTAAGCATATAACTGAAAACTCGGGTATTCTTACAAAATTGTTCAACAGTGTGATAATTCACTTTCAGCGTTGACCACATTCTGTTACCACTTCAAGTCTTATCATAAATAATTAGATGAGAAACTCACTTTCTCTTCATTGGCATGATGTCATCGTTAAAATTACAGGTGGTCCTTTAAAGGTGGTTCGAAAGAGTCGACTCGGATACATCCACGTTGATACCTTCAATCTGCGTTGCAAGTTTGCTCCTTTCATACAAATCGTCGTCCTCTGCCTCGTTATCTGCACGATTTTCGCTATTTTTGTCATATTCCTCATACATTGGCACGTAATCGATCATTTCATTACTCGAGTGAGGGTCGATTTGATGATGAGAGGAAACATGCTCTGGAATGGTGATCATCGACTCCCTCAGATTGTCGGAAGTCGTATAAACCGGTTCCGATGGATATAACGAGGTTTCTCTCAACTGAAGAAGTTGCTTCTCGGTGAGATTGGTAAATTGGGGTATCTCTGGTATTTCATGTCTCATCTGACCTGAGCCTCTCGATGTAGGTGACGGAGTCGACAACCCAATGTTTTGTGAATTAGAAGGAGAATCCGACGGCGAAGCCAGTTCGATAGGTGATGAACCACTTGCATTACCAAAATTGTCAATTGGTGGTGGTCTCACATAGCTGTCGGATGTTATAGGCGTGGAATGGGATGTCGAGGACTCTGGTGTCGGAGTCAGATCCACGTTGAGTGAACCACGGTGACGACGATGACTCCCACGTCTAGCTTCAGATCTCTTGGTCCCGATAATGATCTCTGTATTCAAGGTCAAAACATTCTTCAACCTTTTCAACTTGTCCACATTGAAAATACTGTTTGAGACCTGTTGGCTGGAGTTGAAATTGTCGCCTGGAGAGTCGCCTGCGTTGATTGAGCGTTGCATCTGCGTTGCAGAGGCATTATTACTTGTCATCACTCTGTTCAAGTCTTCGTCGTCGTCCTGTACATTTTCACGATGATTCTTGACTCCCTTGGAGTTAGATAAATTCAAAATCACCTCGATAGAATACTGGAAACTTATTAATTCGTTGCCCGTGATGGTGGGGAACACATCAGCTGGAACTCTCACAGAGGAATTGATCTCAGCTTGGAATGTTTGAGGATCAACATACAACGGGGCAATGGTTTGCGACAAATCTTTCCTGAAAGATTGTACCGGACCATCTGGTCCAAAATCCACTTTGCATATTCTAATCAAGGTAATTATAAGTCCATTGATGTTCTGTACTCTTTTGATATGCTGTAGGCTCACTTTCACAGGTACTAACTCTCCTCTTAAATAACCTAGACTAGGTATTTCCACGCTGAGCTTGATCTTTGAGTGATCGATCACGCTTTTCGTTATCATGGAGGCGTTGCTATTGTTATTTGTGTGGTTGTCTGCCTGTGGTGAGACACTGTTATATGCACTGGTGATGACATTCGGTGTATTACCTGAAGACGGGAGATTCTCTTGTGACCCTACTGAGACGGCCGAAGAGTTTATTGTTGATGAATGTGATATTGTCTTTTTCAATTTCTTTGTAGGGTATTTCACCACCAAAGTCTTGACTTTTGGCTGTGGGAGTGCAGCTACATTAATTGGTTTTAGTACTTGTAGGAGCTTCTCGCATGTGAAAAGCAGAGATTCGTCTTCGCTGGTGATCTCGCCTATAGAAGCCTTCAACTTGTATCCAATTGAACCTTTCTCGAAAGAGATACTGGTGAATATATTTTCACGTGGTAACTGTGCAATAAATGGGAAGATATGCTGTCCCTTGGTCAATCCGTTCTGCAAATCTGGATAGTCAAAATCTTCATTCTCATTGAACTCTGGACCTGGGTAGATTCTGATCACATGGTTAAATAGGGTTTTCTTCTTAGATCTGAAGGATGTCGCAGATATCGAATTCTTAGCCTTGATGCTACCTATCAAACTAAGGTCTATGCTGACATTTACCAAGTTTCTTTTTAAAGATAGATATATCTCGCCCTTGATTTGATCCCCGGGGAGATACGGTTTGTGTGGATCACTCAACAAGATGTAAAAATCCTGGATCGAATTGACATCCAACTTCTTCACCACTGTCGACCCAAGCTTCCGTGTCTTCGGGATGAACCGGTTGACCGCCTTCTTCATCTCAAATACGGCTGTACTATAACTTGTTCTCTGTCGGAGTTTGTTCCCACTTATCCCGAACTCGATCGCTTTCAATTAGGCCCACTGATCTTTTATTCTTAATTCTTGTATCTGACAGTGTTCTTTAAATGCGCTCTACAGATATCACTAAATTTTGGGGAATTGTGTGTTATGTACACGACTTTTTAATTTCTCCCAATTTCAACTATTTCCTCTTTTGTCCTGAAAAAAGGGATACAGATCTGTGAAGAAGAATAAGGATTTACATGGAAAAGTAGAGAAAACCTAATCTTAGGATATAAGTGAATTTTGGGTAAAATTGTTCCTGAAGAGTGATGACAACCATTACGTGGAAAGGGGGTCACTCCAAGCCCACATGTGAGTTTCACGTGGTATTTTGAATTCTGAACGATAAAAGATAAAAGGGATAAAGCTCAGCTGTAATACAGAGTTGATATGAAAAACAGTTATTTTATTTGATCAAAAACATTCAATAAATCCAAGCGCCCCTCCAGTCCTACATGAAAGACATACCAGTTGCAAAATGAATTTGTTATTCTATCGAATAAGGGCTAAGTATATAAAATTAAGTGCTTAGAATGGGAACGATTGTAATGTACATGCGATTTTTTCAGTCAAAGGTCTTTTTGTTACCTTTGAATTCGGCGTTCAATGGAGCACGGTTGGCACCAGTGGCACCACCTCTCTGTTGGTTACCGAAAGCACCACCTACGTTTCTACCACCACGGTTACCACCGAATCCACCACGACCTCCACGGTTACCACCGAAACCTCCACGGTCACCTCTTGGAGTACCTCTGTTAGATTGGTCTCTTGGGGCAGAGTAGTCCAATCTGACGGCTCTACCTTCCAAGTATTCACCGTTCAAAGCTTCCAAAGCAGCCTTGGCCTCGTCGATAGAGGAGAACTGTACGTAACCGAAACCCTTTGGTTGTTCAGTGTCTGGATGTGTTGGGATTCTGACACTTATGACAGAACCGTACTCGCTGAAAGTGGTGAACAAGTTATCTCTGTTAGCATTGAAAGACAAGTTACCCAAGAACAAAGTGTCAGATGGAGCAGATGGAGTGTCACCAAATTGCTTAGCTCTGTCGTTGGTTCTGTTGGCTGGAGTGTGTGGTTTAGAGGTGGACATGTCCAAGTTGACTGGTCTACCATCGATCTCAGCACCTTGCATTTCGGACAAGGCCTTCTCAGCAGAGGCAACGTTGTCGAAATCAACGTAACCGTAACCTCTAGATTTACCAGTAGCCTTCTCCATGATGACTCTGGCACCGGTGACACCACCGATGTGTTCGAATTCACGTTTCAACCATTCGTCATCGATGTTCCAGGACAATCTACCGACGAACAAAGTAGCTGGTTCACCACCTTCAGTCTTAGCTCTCTTT
Source organism: Nakazawaea molendinolei (assembly GCA_030569155.1). Lineage (NCBI taxonomy): Eukaryota > Fungi > Ascomycota > Pichiomycetes > Alaninales > Pachysolenaceae > Nakazawaea > Nakazawaea molendinolei. The sequence goes on from JAJMKB010000006.1 coordinate 434,453, forward strand.
ACTGGAGTAGCTGGTTCTTCAGCCTTACGTTTCTTTGGCTCTTCAACTTTTTCTTCCTCCTCTTCGTCTTCTGAAGAAGATGAAGATTCGTCATCACTGTCGGAAGAATCACTGTCAGAGGAGTCGCTGTCAGAAGATTCTTCTTTCTTTTCCTCTTTCTTCTCTTCCTTCTTCTCTTCTTCTTCATCATCTGAAGAGTCAGAAGAGTCGGAGTCAGAAGAATCAGAATCGGAATCAGAGGAATCGGAATCAGAGGACTCGGAGTCGGAAGATTCCTCTTTTTTGGTTTCTTTCTTAGATTCTTTCTTAGACTCTTTCTTTACCTCTTTCTTCTCTTCTTCTTCATCGGAGGATGATTCGTCGTCAGAGGAGTCAGAAGAGTCTGAGCTAGAAGATTCAGAGTCAGAAGAACTGGAGTCAGAGTCAGAAGAGTCGGAATCGGACTCTTTCTTCTTCTCTTCTTCCTCATCAGAAGAAGAGTCTTCAGTCTCACTTTCTGATTCACTAGAAGATGAGGAGTCAGATTCACTTGAAGAAGACTCAACAGGTTTCTTTTCAACCTTTTTGGAAGCGACCTTGGTCGACTTCTTCTCTTTTAATCCGGATTTAGCCATCTTTTAACGATTATATCTGTTCAATTCAACTTAAAATCCTTGGAGATGAGTAGTTACAATTGTATCTTAGGGACTGAAAAACTTTCTGTGAAAAAAAAAAATTTTTTAGAAGCAGGTGAAAAATTTCTTTTTGCCTGAGAAGAGTAGTGCAAAAAGGTTGATTTTTCATTCTGTCAATTGTGGAGATGATCTGTTGATTGGAGATCTTTTGATTTGGGTGATAAAATTAGATAAATGAGATTTTTACACCACTCAAATGGATTGAAACTTCTGTTATTATTAAAACAGGATTTTGAGCTCATGCAATTCTAACGATTCATTAAGCACAATAAGTAGGCTACCAAGCGAACCAGGAACAGGTGCTGTGGTTATTGTAAAGATCAGTAGGGGATTTCAGAAACTAAGTATCTCTAGCCAGTTAGTTAAATATATGTCCTTTTGTTTACTTATCTGCTTCAGTGTCTCAGAGAGAAGTTCAATTTGGACCCGGGAATGAGGTTACTCAGCAGAGTAGCCTATCAATGCATCAGCCAATTAAGTATCTACTTGAACACTTCTCCACTGATCAAAGCAGAGTTTTATATTTATTACTCTGATACACTATAGAAAACAAGCAAAAATCTCTGATCAGCTGATCAGTGATCTATCAAATGCGCAGCTGTTAAATGAGCAGTGCATTATACCGCTAGCTATAACAAAAAGGATACACACTTAAATGAATATTATAGTCAAAACCATAGTTGATCACAGCTCAGCTAAAAAGTTATCCCCTCGTTGGGTCGTGCGGAATCTAATCTTTGGCTGATCCGGTACCTGCTTTTGGAGGAAATTCATCGGCTGAACCTTGACAAGTGCACCATTCTTCCTTTGGGACTTGACTCATCAGAGCTGGAATATGAAGACCACACCCGATCCAGGCGGTCTTGCCTGTCACTCTGTTAGTACACTTGTGCTCCTACGCATTGCCGAAATATTACATACTGCAAATTGAACATGGAGAAGGTCTACACATGGTTAATGAATATTATGGTCAGAAGTATTTGTTACACAAACTGTGGGAGATATTTGTTCAGATAACGAATCAAGGCGATTTTTTTCAAGATTTCTTCAATCAGCCGTGAATAATTTCCTGATTGAGAATCTGACTATTTTTCGCACCACACTTCAGATTTGACCTGATCCTTGATGAACTATTGGAATTGAGTGTTACTGAATGACAATTGAGTTGTTCCTCAGGCAGACATAGACTGGTTCTCATGGTTTCATGATTGGTTGAAAAAGAGAATCATTTTGAGATACAGAAATCAGCTATCAACTCCTACCAGCTACCTTATTTTTCTCAACTCATATTGATGGAGTCAGTGACCATTCAAGAATACGGTGGCAAAAGAATTTAGCAAACGGGTTGAAACTACAAGAGCAGAAACGTAAATTGATCTTGAAAACCAGTATGTATATTTACCAATTTGTATCCCAAGTGTTATAGGGGCAATCTGGCCGAGTGGTCTAAGGCGTCAGGTTAAGGTCCTGGTCTCTTCGGAGGCGTGGGTTCGAACCCCACGATTGTCACTAATAGCATTTTTTTTTTTTGCTTCTCGACACTACACTTTCGAGGAGCTAAATTTTACATTTTTTGTACTGCACACGACATCAGACTCGTTGCTCGGTACCACTTTGAGGTTATCCGGGTTTAAAAGTTGATATTACAGTAGAGAATCTTTATTGACGGAGAGCGACGTCAGAGAAAGAAGACGAGGAAGTAAAAACAGATGACATCGAGTCAAAGACCCTGAGCCTGAAGTAGTGTCCGGAGAGTTGGCGTCAAAAGCCGAGAACTCAAACAGCGTTCAAAGCCAGACTTTAAAGATCTAATTAAAGATCCATGGGATCTGTGCAAGTAGTAGTAGTACAATTTTTTTTCTATTCACAGAAGGCTTACAATACGTAAAGAAAGCCTAATTAAGAATTCTACGGCAGTGGAACCAATTGTGGTGAAAGGAACGCAAGGCAAACAGAATGCAATTGAACAAGAGCTGTACGAATATTGCAACGTTGTAAAAATTCGATTGGATCTGCGGTGATAGTGGCTAGAATCTATTGCATTGCAATATATAGAAATCGAGTCTGGACCGCAGTTTGTTGAACCGATATCGAGAATCCCATGCCTTAGCGAGAAGGGGCTGTCTCTATTTTGAAAAATTTCGAAAATGGCCTGTTACCGGGGACACAGCAGCAGTACGTAGAGTGAGAAAAAACAAGATCTGACGAATTGAGGATAAAGACCAGATCCGCGTGCCTAGTTGATATAACAACCGATCGCACTGGTCTTATTTTGAATAGAATTGTCTGGGCCACACATTTAAGGAGACTGTACTTTGGGCTAAATTGGAGACCAGGAAGTGGTTGTTTTCTTTAGCGGTTGTCTGCCTTGAATAGTTTCACGAAACCTGTTGTCGCGGTTACTGCGCGATAAGGTTGCAGCGCATAGCGTTAAATTGTTTGAGTTTGGCAATTTACGACTTTTCTGGTACTGCCCCAACACCAATCAGGACCTTTGTGCGTCAAAAGAGAGGACGAAAAAAGCAGCTTATTTGCCCCAAACAGAAGTTGCATTCATTTCGCTTTCCTGGAACCATCTCCGTACATCTGCTTACATTTTTAGACGCTGGATCGGACCTGGACACCTTTCTATTTACGGACCATGTCCTGATATATAGTCCAGGACAACTGCTGGTATTCTTCAAGTCGTTGCACCAATTATTGTGGACGACTGGCGATACCTTATGTCGGTGTTGTTATGATCATGTCTGAACCATTTTTTGCCTCAACCAGACATCCAGAATCTTCATCGGATCTGCCTACTCTCCTAGAGAGGGCACACTCGAGATCCCTCAGTAAATCTGAAAAATTCTTGAAGTCGCTCTCGATTCCTTTGAACGTCTCCAACGCCCTGGACTCCACCACCAGTAGTCCCACGGGTTCCACTTCTAGTAAGAATAGAATTGGTTCGAGGTCCAATTCAATCACCGGAATCTTGTCCAAAGATGATATATCTCTAGGTGAAAAAATCAAGAGGAAGTTATCAGCGAGAAGTTCCTCGGTCAGTAACGGTACCGGTTCGGGTTCCTCGAGCAACAGGAGTAGATCCAACAGTTTGAAACAACCTCAGGACCTGACATCTTCAAATCACTCACCTATTTTCAATACGGGCTGTTTTTCAGATATCACCGATGATTATTTCAAATACCAGACGAAGAAGAGAAACAGATCCAATGCCTCTTCGACATTTTCGTCGTTGGTTCATGGTTCTCCAGCTGATCCTATGGATAATTCTAGTCAAGGGTTTGAAGAAAATGAGAGCGTTTACAGCACGTATTCTATCTCACAAGAACTCACTTTAAGTCAGTTACAACAGAGAAACGAGTCCGAGTCCGGGATAGAGATCTTCGAAGAAGATGATATTGACGATGACGAAGACATAGCAGAGTCAATGCTGTTCAACATATTGGAGAAAATCAAAGAGATCTCCTAGAGAGGTTTTTCATTTTTTGCTCTGGAAAGTTACGAATTACGTCTATTAGCTATTTGTATTTATTGAGAGGTTTAGGAGTTGGATCTGCTGGCTTTTTGCTATTAAGAAAAGTTAGAACATATCTTACAAAAGGTTATGTTATAAAATGGAGTTGAAAGGTGTGTTTTTTCAAAGTCTACTTACACTGCTATTGCAAAGTCTTATTACTGTTTATATGCTTTATATCTTTTGAAAAAATTATTTTCCACCACCTCAGGGCTGGCTCTGAGAAATTGGGAAATCTTTTTTTTTTTGTCACACAACATCTTGTAAAGGGAAAAAAATTACCGGAAAGGGGAAACTAGTTTTAGTACTGCTGCAAGTAGAGGTGGTTCAACTGTTTACTTATTTCCCTAAATTTGAACAACTACAATTGAACCAATTGATAGAGCGGCAAGTGGGCATACACTTTGTCGTGTTTTACGCGGTGGTGTTGTAGAGAGCGTTTAGAGTGCATGATATAGTGGATATTAGTAGAATTTAGTAAATCGTGCCTAAACTGTTAGACGAATGACTAGTACTAACTTTAATGTGGCAGAGTTCAGATGAGGAGAGCTTTTACAGAGACAAGACAACCATTCTAGAACAATACACCAACCTCAATGGTGTAGCGAACACAAAAATTCAACGGAAATCAATGCAATATTATTAGTGAGAAGTAATTAGGCACACCCCTAATTCTCTAGGTACCACCCCTAAGTAAACGAGACAAGGGTCCATGGACAAACAACTATTACATAATAACAATTGATTGTTGATACAAACCCAATTCAGATTATTATTAATGCCGACGCACACACTTCTCTAAGCTCTTCTTTGTTAGTGCTCTTTTTATCACCTCCATCTGCAGAGGTCCTCTAAACTCCATGTGGAGGGAGATTAATAAACTTTTTTTTTTTTTAGTAAACAAAAATGTGCCCTTCGGCTAACTTTAAAAAGTGAGCTAAAACCGAAAGGCAAGAGCGCAGTTCAAGTGCGCATCGCTTTTAGCATTTGAGGAAAATTGGTAATTTGCTCGAATTACAGGAGGGGTTTCTCGGGTAGTTATCTCGCTAAATATAGTAAAAGACACCGAGGTTTTAGAGTTTGGTTGTCATGGGAAAAGCTCAAGGAGTGAGATCTACATCTGTGGGAATCTATCTATAGTTATGCTTGATTATGTCGGAGTTGTTTAGTTCCAGCGAAACGGCCTCAAAAAGAGACAATTTTCTATTAATAATAATGTCTTGAAATTGTGATTGATTGGCAACAGCTTTCTCCGATACAGAAGACAACTTCTATTAATAATCGGTTATTGTTGACCCTTGCCTTACAGTAGCTCCACATTCAGTCTTGTGACGTCAATTGGTCTTTAAAACCGATGTACAATTTGGTCAAAGAGCAACAACCCGAAACCAAGCCGAAAGACAAGTAGACGGCTCGGTTCACTTTCAAATTGAACACATCAACGGTATCAAAAGAGAAATCACAGAGCAACCCCAGAATACTTAAAATAACAATTGTTCTTTCTTTTGATATCTGTTCCAATTCCAGTACATGCAATTCTGTTGTCAACGAGTTGAACAGTGGTGATGGACTGTTGTCAATTTTTAAGTTCTTTAAAACTTGGCGTGCCTTCTCACGGACCTGCTGGTTGAGACGGATACTCAGTTCCCGTTCTTTCAACTTCCTTAATTTGGAGTAATTTACTTTTAAGCCGAGGATGATATCCATATACCACGAATAACATTCGTGATCTCCGGCCCATCTCCGCAATTTAGGCAAACCTGTCAAGGCTCCAATCTTGTACAACAATAAGAGCTCGTCGGTGATCCCATAGTAAAAATTGATCACTTCTTGAAGTCTGTCCTGGTTGAACCAGCTATGGTACGCGTTGATAACCCCCAATGCAACTCCTTTACTACGTGCATAATTCACATCTTGTAATATTGCCAACAACAAATTTCTTGTCCTGAAGGGGGTTTTACCGAATCTGAGCAACTGCCTGTACACTGAAAGGGCACTGATCGTGCCCATGGTCTGCTTTATATATGACCTCGATAACAACGCTATCAACACTTTAGGTGCTTTAAGCAATTTGACGAGCAACGGGAGTTTTTTCTCCCCTTTCCAGTCATACGTAGAGGCTGATGTACTGTATTTTTCAGCATACACCAATATGATCCTCATCGAATATAACGCTATTTTGGCGATCTTGTCTTTACCCGTGAGATCTCCAATCATCTTTAACCATATGTCATAGATAGAGACGCTCTTCTTGCTCTTTCTGAGAGACTGCAATTTCAGAGTATCAAAAGTGATGCTAGGAGAGTTGGGAAGACCTGATTTGGATTCATTAGGAAGACCAGCTCCTGGTTCACCTGATAATACATCTGGAGTACCCATTCTTATACTATCTTTGTTTCGCACACCTGCTGGAGCTGTTCCCTCCATTTTGACAACAGGAACAGAGTCTGAGCTCTTGATATAGTTGGCGAAAACACCCAAAGCTCCCCCAGCCTTGACCTCCTCACTCGCTACACTCATTTCTTTGTATTGATGCCCGAAATCTTGGTGACTAAATGGTGAAGAAAAATCTTAGTTAAATCTGACGTTTGGGTTTTCTGTGCACGACCAAATTGGGGGTTTGCAGGATCAACAGGTGGTGGTGAAGTGGATGGAATGGAATAAACTTGATTGAAGAATTAGGAAAGTGGGGTGTGGTGAAATGGGTGAAAAGAGTGACAAACCTGACTATTGACCAACGAAATCTTGTGAAGACTATTGGACATGTTGCAATGAGAAAAAAAGGGGTTACCTGAAAAAGGGATACCAGTCCAGTGTAACAGTCAGATGAGAATGGTGGGTACTCATTTTTATAGCACTCTGATAATATCAACCTAATTGCTAGGATACTATACCACTTGAATACAACAGGAACTGTCAAATGTACAGGAAATATATAAGAAAATATACAGGAAATATACAGGAGATGAGCTATAGAAGCAAACGATGTGGACGAAAGATGCAAGAGATGTAAAGTCACACACACGTCACCACAAAATGACATCACAAGAACTTTTGGAGCAAAAGACCAGCTGCGACACTGACATTCAAACTATCCACAGAATCATCCAAATCTACTCTGTTTGCCTGGAGAGATACTGTATAATCACTTCTTGTGAGAATGTTAGTTCTGATACCCGAACCTTCACTACCAAACACCAAGATACAAGGTGTTTCCAGTAAAAGCAGACTCAGATGATCGAGATCGAGCAAGTTACGATTCTTTCTAGAAGGTGCCACCGAGGAACTTATAAAAACCCAACCATTCTGCTGCGATTTTTCGATGAAATCCACTGGTTTGTTAACGGAGAAGATATTCATGAACTCCATTGCACCTGAAGAGGCCTTCGACACCAGCGGAGTGAGCTTAGAACAGTTCTTTTCGGACATCACGACAAAGTCGACTCCGAGATAATACGCGGTTCTCAAGATCAGCCCCACGTTATGTGGGTCTGAGATCTCATCGAGATACACACCTAATGGGTAGCGTTTATCTGCGTTCTGTCTTGCAATCATCAATTCTTCTACATTCTCCTGGCCGAACTCGTTGCTGACGACTCCATAACTCTGAGTCTCCGGGTCCAGAGGTGCAAGTCTTGTGATTTCTACGGGTAAAAGATGTCTTGTCTTTAGCACATATCCGTTGTGCACATTATTGTTAGTCAACTGGTTCAAGATCATCTTGGATGAGCTCTTCACAGGGACATCGAGTTTTTCAGCAAGGTCCATGATCTCGTCATGCCTGTCTTTTGGATTATGATAGAGAAGTTCTGTGAAAGCGTCTCTTTTCTGAGCTTTTAAAGCTGCTATCACCGGTCCCACTCCGTAGACATAGTCGTGCAATGGAGATGGTTGAAGACGAGACACTGGGTCTCTTTGGAAACGTCTATTTTTCACAAAACCTTCATTTTCATCACTACCAATATCTTTTTTTTCCTGTTTCGACTTGTCCTTAGCGTGAACATGGGCGTACTTCTTCCTAAACCACTCTTCTCTACTACGACCATCTTTCTCCCAAGCCTTAGGTCTTGAGAAGTATGGGATATTCCTATCCACAGACACGCCTTTCCCAGGCACCACGCTCTTGAAAGGTGCAGAGATCTCTCTCATGACTGCCCCAGTGGAGCTGAACATGCGATTGGACCTCATCTCAACTGTTGATAATTTTTCACTAACAAAAGTTTCTGGAAAGATCGTGAAAAATTTTAAACTATGTAAGCAGGTGCTTTTTCTTTATATTTTATTATATCTGACTAAGAGTCACTTTCCACCCTAATATTTATAGAGATGACCCAGGAACGTAGAACTGCCACAGTCAAGAGAATCACCAACGAGACCAAGATACAAATTGCCTTGAGTCTCGACGGAGGACCAGTCTCTTTGGAATCCTCACTCTTTGCAGACAAGAAGTACGATGACCATGCTTCACAGGCCACCACCTCCCAGTATATATCGGTGAACACTGGTATCGGGTTCTTGGACCACATGCTTCACGCCTTATCCAAACACTCCGGCTGGTCTATCATCATCGAATGTATTGGAGATTTACACATCGATGACCATCACTCAGCTGAAGACGTTGGTATTGCCTTAGGAATGTGTTTCTATGAAGCCTTAGGCCATGTGAAAGGTGTCAAGAGATTCGGGACCGGGTTCGCTCCTTTGGACGAGCTGTTGAGTAGAGCCGTCGTGGACTTGTCCAACAGACCTTACGCTGTAGTGGAGTTGGGGTTGAAAAGAGAGAAAATCGGAGACTTGAGCTGTGAGATGATTCCACATGTCATCGAGAGCTTTGCACAAGGTGCCAAAGTCACTTTGCACGTTGACTGTTTAAGAGGTTTCAACGACCACCACAGAGCCGAATCGGCTTTCAAGGCTTTAGCTGTCGCTATTAAGGAGGCTATTTCCAGCAACGGAACTGACGATGTCCCAAGTACCAAAGGTGTATTGTTCTGATTTTTTTCACTCACTGTATACATATTTATTCGTGTACATATAACTTATCTATGTATTTACTACTATTCAGTATCACTGACTATTTACTGTTACGTAATACTTACTTAGTACTCATTGGCTATGCACAAATTACTCACCAGCGTGTGAATTTTTCATCACCACAGGGACAAGACTCTGATTTACTTCTTTCACTTCAAAGAGTTACAACAAGGTATATTTATCTATGTACATACTTCTGATCATATCTATTATGACCACACAATCTATATCTCCTCAGTGTTGGACTTATCATAACCTCTCAAAAGATTGAAGATCGTGTCCTCGTTCACCTTGAGTGATCCTGAACCTCTTGATGGAATCTTCAAATTATTATTCTGGTTTCTTCTCACTGTTCTGAACTCAATACCTTCTACTCTCAATTGAACAGACCCATTTGGTTGTAAAAAGGCAGAGTTCACATGCACTGGCACAGTCTCTTGGATCACATGCTTGGTCTTGTCTCTGTTGGCGAAATTCAACAAGGTTCCCAAATTGGTTGGAGAGGCTTGTCCTACAAATCCACCAACAGCTACATGGTAATTACTACCGGATGATTTCAACAACCTGGCCGGAACAACTGCACCGGGTTTCGAAACACCGTTTGGAGATGCATCCAATCTACCTTGTAATTTATAACTCAAACCTCCAGTGGCTTTCATGATAGGTCTTGTGGCTGGAGTTTGGGCCAATTTGGAAAGACTCTTGGATGGAGCAAAAGACTCTTCTTTGTTCAACTTGAGCAAAAACTCGGAGATCTCCTGTTCGATCCTGAGGTTCTTCAAGTCTCCCTTTCTGATTCTGATATATTTTTCAGGCTTGTTCTCGGCCAAATATTTTAAAAAATTCAATCTTTGACCCTCCAAGTTGTTCAAGATCCTCTTCTTCTGCAAATCACTGGAGTCTGGCTTGATACCCAAAATCTCCGAGAGCTTTGAAGTGTCTGTTTGATCTTTCTCGGTGATCTTGTCCACTGTTGGGCCGAAAAAGAGTTGGTTCCCTTCGTTTGGCTTGGTGTTTCTGATCTTCAAAGGGATGTTCAACTCGTTGAACTTCAATTTCTTGTAATAATCCCCTGGAGCACGTTCATACGCTATCATGTTCTCAATGGTATCCATTTGGTCCACTACAATTCTCTTTCTCTTGTCCTGAGGTGGTAAGGCACTTTTCAAACCATAGTCTCTATATTCAAAAGACGCTTTAGTGGTCTCCAACGTCTGAGCAGTAGGAAAAGGCTTAGCCGTTCTTAAACTCATCAACTGGTTCGATCTCGCGAGCTGAGCAAACTTCGACTTCGAAAGCAACCCATTTATATATGAATTCGACATCTTGGTGGTGAAGCTCTTCTATTCGATCTTAAATATTCTTCTCTTTTGTGGTTCTTGATCAATTTTTTTTCACCAACCAGTTTAAGCAACAGTGCACGACCTTTTTTACTGACACGAAAAATGACAGATGATGAGATGAGCAAAATACGATTCCGATCAGCATGAGCCGATGAGGGGAGAATAAAGTAGTGAGAAAGTTGATCTAGGCTTAAAATGATTAATAGCTGGAAAGGAGAGATTTAAGTTTAAATAATAAATTGTTTGAGTGAACAACACTTGAGGGCTGTTTAATAATTTGTTCAACACAGTTTGAACAGAAACAGTTTTGAAGTATTCAGTAATTCTTAGTCTTGTAAAGCTCATTTGCCGACTATGTGAAAGACATTTGAAATGGTAATTAAGTAAGTTCTAATAGATGTTGAATGCGTTTACTTGAGACTATTATCAGCACCATGCTGTCTGTTGTCGACCATGAGCTCATTTAATTCCAAATGCCTAATAATAGGTAGGCAGAAGCTTGAAGCTTCAACTCTTTCAGCTTTAAAGTCATATAAGAAGCTTCACTTCTGAAGACATTGCTTCAGATCACCAGAGGTATTTGAATCATCAAGTCTACATCAGAATTAAATTATTACATCACTTATCAAATTGACTATATGTCTATGAAGAATTGAACAAAACAAGATTATAGAATTGAAATCTGGACTCAAGCCCAGAGAAGAGTGAGCCATCTCCATCCTCTGAGAGGTTCGTAAGGTGGTTCTGGGTTCTCTTCGACATCTCTGAACAAAGAAGCCAAATCGACTTCCTCTGGTTTCAACAACTTGGTCTTCTTCAAAAGTTTCCAGCCAAAGTACAAGACAAAGAACAATGGAATGATGAAGTAGTCAGTGAAGAAAGTAGAGAATTCCCACAATCCACTCATGAAGACGTTGAAACCAGCAGTCAACAAGAAGAGGAGGGAGAAGAAACCGGAGATCCAAGCGTAGATTGGAGTGAATCTGGCCTTGTGTGGCAACATGTCTCTAGAGTAACCTTGAGCTTTCATGGCTCTGGTCATGGCGATATGGTTGACAGAGATCAAAGTCCAGTTCAACAAGGTGTTAGAAGAGGTAATGTTTTGGAACCAGGAGAAAACGTTGTTGGCAGCAGAGGAACATGACATGTAGGCCAATGGCAAGAACAAAGCAGCTGTGACCAAACCAACCCATGGGACACCTCTCTTGTTTGTCTTCAAGAAAACTCTTGGTGCTTGTCTCTTGACAGCCAAGGCAAACAAAGTTCTCGAAGTTTGAACCAAACCCAAGTTACCAGCAGAGAAGGCAGAGGTCAAGACAACAGCGTTGATAACACTGTCAAGACCCTTGATACCAGCACGCTTGATGGCAATGACGAATGGAGAAGAGTTGGCAGTACCTGTACCGGTCAGGATTTCTGGGTCGTTGTATGGAACGATCATACCCAAGATCAAGACAGCCAAACAGTACAAGATAACAATTCTGAAAAGAACTCTCTTAGCGGCACGGAAGATACTTCTTCTTGGATATTCGGTTTCACCAGCAAGAGTAGCAACACCTTGTAAACCTGCATAGGCATAGACAACAGAGTTAATGGCACTCCAAAAACCACAGAACTTACCAATGTTACCAGTAACGTAACGTTCTGCAAATGGTCCTGGGTCTCTCCAGTATCTGAAACCAAGTCTTTCTTGACCTGGGACACCTCCCAAATCGATACACAATCCACAGATGATAAGACCAAAGACCAAACACAATTTGAGAAGACCGAAACAGAACTCAACTTCACCGTAGAAACGAACAGAGTATGAGTTAGTAGCGATTTCAACAAGGGCCATGATGGTAATCCAAATAGCAGGTGTTAAATCACTCCAGTATGAGATGACGACGGCAGCGGCAGCTAATTCTGTTGGCAAAATGTTGGAGTAGACGGTGATCCAACCGTAAGCGAAACCGACAGACTCATCGATGAAATGTTCAGCTTGTCTAACGGTAGAACCAGTAGCTGGCAACAAACAAGAAGTTTCAGCGATACATAATTGATTCATACCAATGATGATACCGATGAAGAAGTAACACATAAAGATACCCAGAGGACCGGTTTTAGCCAAAGTACCACCGGAGGACAAGAATAAACCTGTACCGATGACACCAACCAATGTCAACATCTGGATATGTCTTTGTTTCAAACCTTGAGACAATCTCAGTCTTTCATGTTTCAAGATGTAGTCTTCAGCTTTTGTGATGTTGGTCATGGCCTCCTCCAAGGAGCCCAAGTCATTGCTGACCTCCTCGACGTCGATCAGGATAGGACTTTTCACAGTTCCAAGTTTCTCAGTTACAGAAGAGTCACTCATTGTGTTGAGTTATTGATGTATGATACAGACTATAAAAGTATCTGATACACAGTTCAAGATATCTCCAGAGTTTAGGATTATCAGCAACAACACAGGTTCCAGAAACAGCTGACGAGTGCTCATTTATAGTTCTAGGGGGCTAGCATCCTGAAAACCACGCTATCGCTGCACAAGCTCCCAAAAGATTATGCACTCACCCGCTGATAAAAGAATATTTCAGCTATCTCGCCCACAATACAACGTCATGAAATGCCACTACTCTATCTCGAATTCCCACAATGCTGTCGATCTCAACCAAGCTTACCTCCTCAATGCACTACTGACGCACCTTTAGAAAGAGAAAAAAAATTAAGCGCTATCTCTTATCTGAAGATTTGCAACACGGCTAGGAGCATCTTAAAATTCCGAGAGTTTCTTCGGATTTAGAAACGATGAGACTAAGCTTTGCTTGGCTCTTCTTTCAAAAAAGCTTGTCCTGGAGAGCATCTCTTGGCTGTTTCACTATCATCTTAGAGCCAGACATACCTCTGTCTCCCTCTCACTTCATAATACGGGTGCTGACATTAACATTGCATACCAGCTCACAGTACACCCTTTTCTTATCGTGCCACAGTCTATCAAAAAAAAGTGGCCCACCCAGCTCGTGGGGCATTAGTTTCCCGTGTTTTCTGAAACTCTTATCGGTATTTCGACTTCCTTAATTGGATTTTTTTTTCACACGCAAAGCCGCTTGTTGCATAATAAATTTTGGGGGTGCTTAAGAGTTGGAGGTTGGGGGAAAGGGAATTGCAGGGATGAAAACTGTGGAATTGGGATTATGAATTAAAGATGGAGTGGAGATCAAGTGGAGGTAACAGGAGACAAAAGTTTAATTTTGATTACGAAAAAAAACACTGAGGCTAATGTCAAATGTTGGTGCCGTTCCATCTGAATTCGGCATATGCCACAATCAGATCAAGTGAGTGCGAATATTATGGAACCAAATCTAAATTAAGCCTCCAAAGAAGTTGATATCGTTTGTATCATTTGTCGCGGAAAATATGATTCATGGGTGCACGAATGTTACATTCAACGTGCAAAATGCCAGTAATACAAGGTGACTTGTTGCGGCTAACTGTCCTAAAATGTCAAAGCTCACTAGTGGAACTCGGAAAAGTTACACAGATTTCCATGGCGGTATTCCCGGTTATGTTCTCCTGGAAGAGCTACTGACTGCTGCCTAGTGGATGCTTACACACTCGACGTACCGAACTACCGGCTACTCTGTTCCAACTATCCGAGTCCCTGTTTCCACCTAACAATTTAGATCACTTGATAGGTGTCTAACACATTTCACACCTATCTTCGTATCTATCTCCGCCTTATGAAATGCCGTGCTGCTTTCAACACATATGAGCCCACAAACTTGTTCCGAAGCAAAACCGTCGATAACATTGGGGGTTACGCTTCAAGCTTCCTATCCGGACTTTGTGACGACTCTCTGTCGAATTGCAGCCTATTTTTACAGGTTACATTTTTTCAAAGCGCTTCCTTTCTGATCTCAGGGGAGCATTACTTCTTATTTGATCTGATCAGACCTTTAACTCATCAATTTCACCAAATTGAAGCATCGAAGTGTCTATTTTGAAGGTTCAAAATCGATACTTCGTGCTGATTTCAAATTTTTTTTGGCACCATTAGAATCATCTCAATCTGGAGAATTCATTGGCCTGAGTCTCAAGAACTTCACGCTTACCATTCTCTGGATACAACGAGGAATCCCACAGCTGAACCATTGATAACTGGATCACCCATCACGAAGAAAGCCCCGGTTTACCCGTTTTGGAAACATCAACTAGACATAAAAAAAAAGAGCAGAGTTCAACGGTATTTAAGTAATATTCCACTAATAATCACAAGACAAACGAGCCCTGCAAGCATGGAATCAGTGTCAGAGGAGATCCAAGTGGTTGGGAATGGCTTGGAGAACAACAATTCTGCCTCCGTATTGCTCATGGGGTTGAGAAGGTGCGGTAAATCATCTATCTGTAAAGTTGTATTCCACAACATGCAACCTTTGGATACTTTATATTTGGAGAGTACTTCAAGACCTACCACGGAGCATTTCAAGTCGCTTATAGACTTGCTGGTGATGGAGCTCCCTGGCCAGTTGAATTTCTTCGAGCCTTCCAGCGTCTATGACTCTGAAAAGTTGTTCTCATCAATTGGAGCGTTAGTCTATGTCATCGATAGCCAGGATGAGTATCTCAATGCCTTGACAAACTTGTCCATGATCATCGAGTATGCCTATAAAATCAACCCAAAGATCCACATCGAGGTGTTGATACACAAAATCGATGGCTTATCGGAGGAGTTCCGGATGGACACCCAAAGAGATATAATGCAGAGAGTTGGAGATGAATTGTTGGATTTGGGACTTGAAGGTGTTCAAGTGTCCTTCCATTTGACCTCCATCTTCGACCACTCTATTTATGAGCTGTTCTCCAGGATTATTCAGAAGTTGATCTTCGAGCTACCGGCCCTCGAGAATTTGCTCGACTTATTGATCCAATACAACAAATTCGAAAAGATCTTCTTGTTCGACATCAACTCCAAAATATACGTTGCCACAGACTCCTCACCAGTGGACATACAAACATACGAGGTTTGCGCTGAATTTATAGACGTAGCCATCGACCTCGATGGACTATACGAAACCACAGATAAGTCCAAAGCTGTGGAGAAACCTATCAAATGTGTGTCAAAGCTTCAGAGCGGACTCATCTTATATTTACACCAAATGATCAGAGGATTACTGCTAGTCGCCGTGGTGAGAGTGGACGACTCGTTGGGCCTCGACGCTAAGGAAATGGACGAAAGAATCAAGACTCAAATCTCTTTGATCGACCATAACGTTGCAATCTGTAGAAAGACGTTGGAACAGATGTGGAAAGATCAAAGAATAAAAGAATAACTACGGATCAGCTATTAGACAAAAATAAATCATAACTTTTAGGTCTAAGTAACGTTTCTTGCTATTGTATGTTCAATGGTTAGCCTGCTATCATCTTGTAGCCTGAAACTCTCTCTTTCTCTAATTAGCCGCTAAACTTTTTTTTTTTTTCTTCATCCCCCTCCCTACTTACATCATTTGACGTAAAAAGCCGCTAACAACTCTCCATCTAGGAGATGTGGACTGGTAAAAACAAACCGAGTAAAAAGTAATCAAATAAAAACAAATCAAAACCGACGTTGTCAAATATCCAGACAACCTGTTTTTTTAGCGGTTAGTATTTTTTTCTCATGCAGTTACCCCGGAATCGCTCACTTTGATACTTACAACAAAATAGCAAAACCCGACGACAAAGCATTGTCTCCCAAGATGTACCTGGAAACCTGATAGGTTTTGCTGTTTAACATTGAGGATGATATGGCTGGCCAGAATGTTAGAATTTGGTTTTGAACGACTTTTTCACTCTCAAACTTACAACTTCTAGTATCGAAGAATTCTATCAAGTCCCGTACCATCAAGATCATGATCCATGGTGAAAAAAATGTGATCAAGTCGATCAATATGGGTTGAAATTTGATACTTTGATTTCTATGCACAGTATTAGCCATCTTGATTGTGTCAAGTGTCTTTCCAGCTTTGTCGAAGCAAAATTGTGAAAAATTGCAACACTTGAAATTCGAGGGGAATTTGTACTGCTTGAACAACCTCTTTCTTCAACGTACCCTCTTTCTTCACTATGGCCGTTTTAAAACCAGACCGTTCAACAATTGCAAAAGAATGAACACAGCAGTTAAAAAGCTGAAATCGAACTGTCCTTAATGATCCACTTTAATACTTCTCTCTCGTTTGTACAACCAATATGCAAAGGTCGGCTCTCTTTATACGGCAGTGGAAAAAAAAAATAATGTGTGAGCCCGAAATTTCCTAAAGAGGAAAACTAATTGGATTTCTGGAAATTTGAGCTAAAAATCAAAAGCATCCATATTGAAGTCCAAAGAGGTGGGCGGTTCGATAAATTTCTTTTTGGAGGCTTCTCCATTCCCCAAAGTGAGGTCGTCCATAATCGGATTACTAGAGACAGCTGATAAAGTGGAGAAGTCTTCTTTAACATTTGTAGCTGCACTGATCTTAGAAAGGACAGTGTCGAATTGACCGTAGTTGAAATTCCAATTCCTTGAAATGTAGATAGATAAGAGATCACAACCCATTCGGTTGTAAATCTTGACAATCTTTGTAAGAAATTGGTACTCGTTTGTGGATGAGATACCACTTTTTCTTAAAAACTGATATAACACAATCAAGACCGGATCATATTCCAAGAAAGATCTTGTTTGGGGGGTTATTCTCAGATCAACGACGACCAGATCACTGAAATCATCATCGATAAGACACTGGATGGATTTCTTGATCTCTTTCAACTCATGGTAAACGTAACTCATAGTCCACCGGTCGTTGATATCAACAGCTGTTGGTAGTAAGTAATTCTGTAACACCATCTGGAAAATAGGTCCATTGTCTCTATTCTCATAACATCTCACAACACCAATGGCCAACTCAACATCTTTCAACTGCTTAATGATAACGTTGACACAATCTTTCAAAGAATCACCGAGTAAGAAGAAATTTGCTGCATCCATGTATCTATGCTTACTCAACAACGCAAATGCATTCTTCATAGCTGATGTCTTCCATCTCTCTTCCTTGAAATCATTGCTCAAAAATTTCAACATCTTTTGTTGTTCAGGATGTCCAACTGCCATCTTCCAAAGTCCAATGATGATCTGTTTCTTCTTAAGAGCAAAGTAGAAAATTGAACACACTGATGGATCTTTCTTACCCCCATTTTTCTCCGAGTAATGCAAAAACTCATTTCTTGCAATTTTCTCAAACTGTTCAGTGAGTTTCTCATTACTTAGCCAGTAGACTAATCCATAATTTTTAGCCACAGACCAGGTCAATTCGGAATGAGAAATATCGTTCACAATGTTAAAAAGAAGATCTTTGTTCTCACTGTGGAGTGCGAAACTCACATCTCTCATCGATATAGACCCGTTGAATCCAATTTTCAAAGCGTTCAACTGATACAATTTCAATCCTAAATAGTATCTCAACCCATTCATGTCCAAAACTGATTTGTAATTGGAATCGATATCTTGAAGAATCTCAACAACGGAGACTAAAGTGATCTGTTGATGATTAGTCAAAAATGGGATCTTTACCTTTTGCAATTTCTCTATCAAAGACTCAGTGAGCTGTTTATCGAAATTGATCACATCATTGGAGGCCCCATTAGAGAACAAAGCTTTGTACTGCTCTTTTGAAGTTTCTCTTTCGCTCGAGCTACCGGAGGCCAACGGACCTGTTGTCACAAACACAGACACGAAATCCTCAAAATTTAAACTTAACGAAGGAAGTATATCCTTCCAAATATCACCATTGGGATCCAACTCGATTTCTCTTATGTTTCGATAGAGCTCCACCAATATTTTCTTCACGTCATCATACTTTTCCAAGAATAAGGATTGAATCAAGAATTGAGGATGATATAACGGCAAAGTACCATTGACAACTCTACCCAGAGTGAAAATATCATTATAGACAATCTGTGTGGAACCAAGTATTCGTTGAGATAAGTTGTCTTTATTTATGTCCAAGAACTTGTCCGCGACATAGAACTGGTTTCCGGCACCAATAACTAAAGTTCCATCCATCAACCAAGTTGAATCACCAAGCGGATGTGACGTCATATCTGAGAACTCTATCGATCTGATTGGCGCGTATGCGGGAGTCTCGTTTGTGTAATCATATCTCAACTGAGTATATAATAAAATGTGAGCCTCAAACCCCACTGCCAAGATGGATACATCGTTTGTATAAGCACAAGTCCAGTCTAAGTCAATGATCTTCTCATTCAATGAATCCTCAAATTCCATGAATTGAGTCTTAGTGTCCCATATACGTAACGTTTGATGTTCTGAGTCAACGATAGCACATTTATTGATCGAGGAACCTTTGATGCTAGCTGCGTCTTTAATATCTGTCTTTGTGTGACTTTTAAGATACCATCGAACCAATGATTCGTCCTCGGCTAACATAGCTGAATATATTCTCAAATTACCTTCGCGATCGATAATCGACAATATGTCTCTTTGCTGGAAAAACTTGACATCGTATTTGTATGGAATGAGATCATTATCACCAAGCTTTGTATCCCAACCTACAGGATCGACGGGGGAAATTAAATGAATATCCTCCTGTTCTGTTGGAAATTCAGAAATACCGAAATCTGAGATATTCCAAATGCTTTCTGAAACATCAATAGTGATCTTCCAAGATTTCAAATTGGTTTTGGAGTAGATAGCTACCAGATGATACAAACCTTCTCTTCTTTCAGGTAACAAGAAAAAAGCTAGAGGCTGGCCGTAGTCCACCAAACCTGCACTGCAGATTCGTTTTGCTATCTTTGAAGTATTTGCGTCATTTCTACAATCCCAAAGAACCAACTCTTCCTTCAAAAGAGTTAAGACAAACTCTGCTCCATTGAAGACAATGGCATCTAAGACCTTTTCTGATGTATTTATCAACGATTTTCTACTAAGAGTGACCCCAGTACCGTTGAAGTAATGCAAATGCTTCTGATGCTTTTTGAGGTAAAGATGATGTTTGTGCAGTCTTTCAGGATTCCCAAGTGCACCGGGAGTCCAAAGGTGGGATTCCCCGAAATTTGTCAAGGAAAGCAAAGCACTACCATCAAATGACCTTCTTAGCTTCCTGATTGACTTTCCGTGGCCTGAGTATTTATGTTGCAATGACCCAATAGTGTGGTGAAAACTTTGAGCCGATGAATCTTCATTGACCAAAAAGAAACTGCTATCTTCATCTTCTAAGTGCTTTGGCACTTTCAGCTCATTTTCTTCCTTACCCAGTTCCAACAAACAATCGAGAATACTACTAAATAAAAACTCAACATGTCTGATAGAGCCTTTCTCCAAATCATTGAAGACTAAGCTTAAAGTATAATCAAGAGAATCGTGTTCTTCGTCATAATATTTGGTGATGAGAAAGTCTTGAAATGCTAAAAATCTTGGAGCTTTAGGGAAACTGTTTGGTGATAAAAGTATTGGGTGTCGTGTTTTCAACTTTGTAAGCTTCAGGAATTTTGGAGGGTGCTGAGATAAGTTTTCGATGATATAGAATTGGACCTGTCCCTTTGAATCAGTTACCAAGCATATATCGATCTTTTTCTGTAGAAGCAGGAGAAGCTCTATCTCTCTCTGTTGAGATAATGAGACTGCACTATCACTTCGGTGCCTTGTTTTAGGAGTTTTCAATGAGCTCTGTTCGAGTGATTTCGAGCTCAGATTATCAAATGAATGTAAGTCGCTTATTGCCAACTGAATGGCGAAATCCACCAAATTGTTGTCTATTATATTCAGGAAAATTGGGGAGTTCATTTCGTTGCACAGCAGTTTCAAGTCCAAGGAGCCGTTAAATTGAGTGACATTCTTGTTATCAGCTTCAAAAGAGGTGAAAATTCTTACTGTGTGGTCTGTACTGAAAGTGTACAAAATGTTTATGTTCTTCAAAAGAGCTGTAGTCGAGTTTAAGCTTGCAGAGTCTGTTCCATTGATAAAAGAAGGTGAAGCTGCTCTCGACTGAGTGAGTTGCTTGGTGGATATCTTTTTACGCCATCTGAACCCAGTGACAAAACCCACATGTTTCAGATAGCTCAAATCGAACTCCGCACTTTCAATTCCAAAAGTTAGACGTTTCCAAATCTTGACAAAATTGTCATTTCTTCCACAAGA
Source organism: Nakazawaea molendinolei (assembly GCA_030569155.1). Lineage (NCBI taxonomy): Eukaryota > Fungi > Ascomycota > Pichiomycetes > Alaninales > Pachysolenaceae > Nakazawaea > Nakazawaea molendinolei. The sequence goes on from JAJMKB010000006.1 coordinate 455,177, forward strand.
AGCAATGAGAGTCGAGTCTGGAGACAATTTAGCCATGAACACAGGGCCCGGTTGGATTTTATACCACAACACTCTGCTGGTCAACTTCATTTCAGTATGCGATTTTTTATTTTTATAGTACAATCTCCATAGAGTCAAAGACTTCATTGAACCTATGATCAACTCTCCACTGGTGTCAGTATTGAATTCGTCTTGACTCTGGATCCCCGACCCATCAGAGTCAGAATCTATAAGATCATCGTCATCTTCATCCCCTGTAAAAGAATCGCAACTGTCTGACCAATTGATACAATTGATGCTGGTGTCATCCAACCTGTTGGTGATCACCAATTCAAGTTCCCAATGGATGTTCAAGATATTAGAATTCTTCTTGTTGGTATAAAAAGTGTAATCCGAGTAGTTCTCTATCACTGGGCGATACACCAATACCTTCAGCCCCACTGTGACTGCTATTTTACCGTTATGCTTATTGATATCACAACATCTCGAGTCGGACTCTAGAGGTATCGTCTGAAGAGACTCGAAGTTCTTGGTCAAGATGATAAGATTGTTCCCTGAACAGTACGCCAATATCGTCAAACTGTGCCAATTGACAAATGATACACTACCTTCACACGACTCTGGTCTCCCAGGTAAGTAGTTAACTGTCATTCGATCTCTTTTTGATCTGTTTAACCCCTAAATAAATTTAGTTAGGAAGAAAAAAAAATTATATATATATATGTACGCATCGTGAAATATCTTGAAATTTATCACATACAATCAAATGGTAGCAAGGTGAGTGTAAAAACAGGGCCATGTATAGCAATACAGAGAAACTAACAAAGGAAGTTGCAAAGATCAGTTGAAACAGGTAGCGATCTGTCTTCAGAGATCACCTTGTGTATTGATAGAGAGAAACACTCCTAAGGAATGTATTGAGAATCCAGAATTGAAGAAAGACTTACCCGATCTCTGTAGAGCTCAGCTAAAGACGTTCTTGGAATGTAAAAGAGGGATCATTGATCCTAAAAAGAGAATCAGAGGGAATGGTACTTTAAGTACAGGCAAATATGATGAGCAGTATGAGAAACTCTCTACAGGTCAATTTGATCCATTTGAAGAGATCAAGAAATTGGAGAGATTAGATAGTAGGATTGAAAAGTAGGGAGTCATACACTGTGTGCGTGTATTGGTGAGTGAAATCATGTATATAGCTAATTAACACATTCAAATGATTGCAGATCAGCCAGTTGGTAGCTGGCTTAAGGTTTATATAGCTAACAGATGGCTAACAGATAGTTTGATAGCGTTTAGCAGTTCAAGTGTATTTAATATCAACTAACAAATGGACAAATTTTTCAAAATCAATCTAAGTAATATTATCTAAACACACTCAGGCACCCTGGATCGCTGCCATTCCACAAAAAACACTTCCAGCGCTTAAACTCACTGACATCTAGTTAACAGTTTTCATGATATCCTCAATCAACTCATCAACCACCTGGAAAGTCACTGATGGCGAGTTGAACACCACTCTAAAGAACTCCCCCTCATCTTTACTAGCATCTGGGTTTGGAGCATAGTCCACCAAAAATTTACCAGACTTGAATAAGTTCTTAGCGATGACTCTTGTAGTTTTCGTGTTCTCAGCCTTTGTCACACTAACTCCATCAGCATACTGAGGGTTATAGTAGAAACAAACTTGCAAACAAGGTGGTGGAAACTCCGAAACTAACTTGAAACTTGGAATTTTCAGGATCTTTGAGGCGAAATACGAAGTCACTTCAAAGGCATGATCTACTCTTTCAGAGAACCCATTCTCACCGTAGTATAACCAACTGAGATAGAGCTTTAAACTATCAGCACGTCTCCCACAGCCCATAGTACCATCTCCTAGATCGTAATTTTCCTCGTCATCCAAGGAATTATGGAAAAGGTATGGAGCATCGAGGGAATTGGCTCTCTTGAAAACCGATTTATCTGGTACTAACAAGAACGAACAGGTGGTTGGGACTCCGAGCATTTTATGGGGGTTGGAAGTTATAGAATCAGCAAGATGAGACCCTTCAAGTTTGTGTCTCTGCTTCTCACTGAAACAAACATTACCACCCCAAGACCCATCGATGTGGAACCACACATTATACAGTTTCAGAATCTTCGAAACCTCGGTGAAGTTATCAAAAGACCCAAAAACAGTGGTCCCAGCAGTGGCATTGATGTACAAAGGAGTAAAACCTTGCTCTTTTGTCTCCTTAATAACCTTTTCCAAGTCCAGGGTATCCATTTCTCCGCTATCGTTGACCTTTACTTTGAAAAGAGCGTTTTTACCAAACCCTAATAAGATACACAGCTTTTCAACACTATAATGCGAGTGCAAAGAGGTATAAATGGCAAAATTGTGTCCACTAACCCCGGAAGTCTTGGTCTCAGGGAACAAAATGCTTCTTGCCAATTGCAAAGAAGTCACATTGGACCATGAACCACCTGCAAACGTCAACCCACCAGACTTATCTCCATCGAATCCGAACTTTTTAGCATATTCGTGTGAAATGAACTTCTCAATGATAGTCAAAGCCGGAGACACTGTGAATACATGCGAATTTGTATTCAAAACACTCAAGATCAAATCTGAAATGACTCCGATCGGATTGGTACCTGCATATAGCTTATCGAGAAAACCAGGGTGCCATGTGTTGATAGAATTGTGCAATATTTTATCAATTGCCTCAACCACTTTCACCATTTCACCGGACTCTCCATTTGAGTAGTCGTAGGACTCCAAATCTAAAGCTTTTTTCACCTCATCGGGTCTATCGAATGATGAGCCGATAGTTTTTGGTACTTTACCTTTGGTGATTTCACCACTTTTGATGAATTCGAGGATCTTTGGCTGAATAACTGCAAGTAATGACTCCAATTCAGCTGCATTGTCATGATTTGAAGAGCTGTTGACGTTCATTTTAAACCCAATTGCTTGTTATAGATCAAGTTAGGCAATGACTATTAAAGGCCTCGAGATTTTTCTTTAGGAAATTTTTCACTCATCTCCTAAATCTATAAAAGAGACCAAATTTGATACCTGTGGATCAGTTGAGGAAATAAGCGCTTTTGGAGGCTTGTAAAGATGGATGATAATTTAGAGGAAGGTCCCAGCAACAGCTTGGAGCTGTTGGGAGTGACTCTCAAGGAGCAGGACTCTCTTGAGAGAGAGATGGCTCAGAAAGTGGACCTGGCGATGATCTCAAAAGAGGATGAGTTAGATAACAAGAGATTGCAGAAGAGCTTGGATAAGTTACAAAAGGTGAAGGGGAGATTACAAATATTACAATCGAAACTCAGCAACCCGCTGACAAGGATATCAGAACGCCAATCGTTGAAGAAAGACGTTGAATGGTTAACTGAAAATGAGATCAAACCTCTAGAGAAGGACATCAAGGAGATCAAGGAAAGATTATCTGAAAGAACAGCATCGGTAAATGCAGCATCATCTTCAAACAATAACCAATCGTCACTGGTGACCCAACTTCCGTCAGAATCAAGGCAGGAGTTCTTGATAAGAACTGGTAAAATCACAGCTTTTGGAACATCAAATGGGTTTGAACAGGAAGACGCCACTAATCTTTCAGCTTCTAATGGGGTCCAAAATCATCAACAGTTGAAAATGCCCGGAATTGTAGATCTCGAAGAAAGTGACGGCGACCTCAATTGGAACAGTGATGAAGAAGAGGAAGAGATTTCAGACCTGTACTCCGATGCAGACATCGAAGTAGGGGAATCTCGAAAAAGGGAACGTAAATCAACCAAAAAGGAAGATGAAGAAAGAAATATAGACGATGGAGATGAAGATTTCTATCAAAACAGGTTGGCAAAATGGATATCCAAGAGATCTGAGTTGAGAAAGAAATTTCAACCAGACTTGCCGGATGATCTGTCAATTCCTGAATGGCTCAAACCTCACCCCAGTGTCCCAGATGCCGTTTTGAACTCAGAATTCAAGATACCCGGTGATATTTATCCTTCTCTTTTCGATTACCAGAAGACTTGTGTGCAATGGTTATGGGAGTTGTATCAACAGAAAACTGGAGGAATTATAGGAGATGAGATGGGTCTTGGTAAGACTATCCAAGTGATATCTTTTATAGCTGGATTGCACTACAGTGGGAAGTTGGATAAACCTGTTTTGATCGTTTGTCCTGCAACCGTCCTTCGACAATGGTGTAACGAATTCCACAAGTGGTGGCCACCTTTGAGAACTGTTATTCTTCATTCGATCGGTAGCGGGATGGACAACTCCACTTCAGTTTCAAAGAAAGAAGAAGATTTAGATAAGATGTTCGAGGAGGATGACTTCGACGACGATGAAGTCACCATGTCTGCTAACGCTGTCAAGTCTCACGCAAGAGCAAAGAAAGTCGTCAATACAGTGGTGACAAAGGGCCATGTTTTGATCACTACATATGTGGGACTCAGAATCTATGCAAAAGAGCTTCTTTCACAAAAATGGGGTTACGCAGTCTTGGATGAAGGTCACAAGATCAGAAACCCAGATAGTGCCATATCATTGACATGTAAACAGTTGAAAACTTCTAACAGAATAATCTTATCAGGAACACCGATCCAGAACAATTTGATCGAGCTTTGGAGTTTGTTTGATTTCATCTTTCCCGGTAGATTAGGGACCTTGCCCGTTTTCCAACTGCAGTTCTCGATTCCTATCAATATTGGAGGTTACGCCAATGCAACAAACGTACAAGTCCAGACTGGTTACAAATGTGCTGTTGTTTTAAGAGATTTGATCTCTCCATATTTGTTGCGTAGAGTGAAAGCTGATGTTGCCAAAGATCTTCCTCAAAAGAACGAGATGGTGTTGTTTTGCAAATTGACCAAATTTCAAATGACGTTGTATGAAAAGTTTTTAAGTTCAGAAGAGATGACATCAGTGCTCAACGGTAAAAGACATGTTTTGTTTGGTGTCGATTTCCTCCGGAAACTTTGTAATCATCCAGATTTGGTCCAGCCACAGACAAAGAAAAACCCAACATACGGGGACTACAAGAAATCAGGTAAGATGCAAGTGGTGAAAGCTTTGATTGAACTTTGGAAGAATGAAGGACACAAAATCTTGTTATTCACTCAGACTAAACAGATGTTGGATATCTTGGAGAAATTTGTCAACACATTGAACGAGACTCAAGAAGGTGTACCTTTCAAGTATCTTAGAATGGATGGAACTACTCCTATCAAAGTCCGTCAGTCTCTTGTTGATACTTTTAACGAAGATCCATCGTACAATATTTTCCTTTTAACAACAAGAGTGGGAGGATTAGGTGTGAATTTGACCGGGGCCAATAGAGTGATCATCTACGATCCTGATTGGAACCCTTCAACAGATGTACAGGCAAGAGAGAGAGCATGGAGATTAGGACAGAAAAAGGATGTAACAATATACAGATTGATGATTGCCGGGTCCATAGAGGAGAAGATCTATCATCGTCAAATCTTCAAGCAGTTCTTGGTGAACAAGATTTTGAAAGATCCGAAGCAGAGAAGATTCTTTAAGATGAACGATTTGCATGACTTATTCACTTTGGGAGATCCCTCTGAGAAGGGAACAGAAACCGGTGATATGTTTAATGGGACTGAGATCAATTATGAGGGATCTAAATCTAGACTGTCGAAAATGTTGAACAAGAGAAGGAAAACAGATCAGGATGAAGGTGAAGACGATTTCGAAAAAGTTGCTCAGATCAACGGAGTCTCTGCGTTGGAACAGTTTCAAGGGGACAAAAAGGAGAAGAACAATGAATCTGATCGTTTGTTGGATGGTCTTTTCGCAAACTCTGGGGTGCACAGTGCGTTACAACATGACTCTATCATGGATAGTTCAAGACCAGATACTATTTTGATAGACAGAGAGGCTAGCAAAATTGCAGAGGAAGCTGCGAGGAAGTTGAGGGAGTCCAGAAAACTGGTGAGAAGAGCGAGAATCGGTACACCGACATTCACTGGAAGGTTTGGGTCAGCAGGAAGATCATCTGGAATATCTTCGAGCTCGATCTTGAATAATATTCGGGCTAAAAAAGAAGCCAAAAGTACAAGTACGACACCGAGAACGATGTCACCGATTCCATCAAGTGTCACACCTGAACCCGAGTCATCTACAGAGTTTCAAGAGTCACAAGTGATCTCGAAGATTAGAGATTTTGTTTCACTGAATGGAGGATCAGCCACTTCAGCTCAAGTTGTCTCGAACATCGAACTTCCACTAGATTCTCACAAGAACATTCAAGTTATCCGCTCAATGCTCAGATCAATCTGTGACTGGCACAACGAGTCAAAACTCTGGACATTGAAAGAAGACTTCAAAGACTTATAAGAGGGTGCCGGTAGTGTACAGTGGATCAAAAAAATTTTACTCGGTTTTTTCAACGCGTAGATTTGAGAAAAAAAAAGTTTCTGCGAGGGCGTTGAGGATCAAGTTGAATAGTTTCTTGAAAAGAAGAAGGTACTTTGGAAGTAGTGACAGGAAGACAAGGTCTGTTATATATAGCTGAACTAAAAAGACATCTGATTCAAAACTATAAAGAACTTGAAATTCAGGAAGCAACATGTCACTTAAATTACCACAAGCACCTAATGCTGGGATCTTCAAAGGAGGATACCAGACTTATTCCAACAGCGATGGTGCCATAATAAGGAACATCCAAGCATGTAAAGAGATCTCATCTATGTGTTTGACGAGTATTGGACCGTGTGGACGCAACAAGATCATTGTAAACCATTTGGGTAAGATCTTCATCACTAACGATGCTGCCACAATGATGGATGAGCTTGATGTTGTCCACCCAGCTGTCAAATTGTTGTGTATGGCATCTCGTCAACAAGAGCAAGAGATGGGAGATATGACCAACTTTGTCTTGGTGTTTGCAGGAGAATTGTTGCAACTGAGTGAAAAATTGATAAACTTGGGCTTGCAACCGGTAGAGATTATCAGTGGATACCAGTTGCTGAAGAATTTTGCCTTGAAAGAGTTGGAAAGCTTAGTTGTAAATAAAGTAGAAGCTTTAAACGACAAGTCTGAGTTACTCAAGATCATTGACCCTGTTGTGGGTGCCAAACAGTACGGTTCCAAAGAGATCATCAGTGGGTTGATAGTCGATGCCATCTTGAGTGTCTTGCCTCAAGGTGTCGATGCCAAAGTGTCCAATTTCAACGTGGACTCTATAAGAGTAGTCAAAGTGATGGGATCTTCTTTGCCAAATTCTTTCGTCATAAAAGGTATGGTTTTCCCAAGAGAGCCAGAGGGACACGTCAAGAAGATCAATGAAAAATCTAAAGTAGCTGTCTTCACATGTCCAATCGATATCTCTGTCACCGAGACCAAGGGAACTGTGTTGTTGCACAATGCCAAAGAGATGATGGATTTCAGTAAAGGTGAAGAACAACAATTGCACCAGATGGTCAAAGAACTTTACGACAGCGGCGTGAGAGTTGTTGTTGCCGGTGCCGGTGTTGGAGAGTTGGCTTTACATTACTTGAACAGATTCAACATCTTGGTATTGAAAGTACCATCCAAATTCGACTTGAGAAGAATATGTCGTGTCTGTGGAGCCACACCGTTACCAAGATTGGGTGCACCAATGCCTGAAGAATGTGGTGTTATTGAAATCGTAGAGTCCATTGAGATCGGTGGTGACAGAGTCACTGTTTTCAAGCAGAACGACGACGAGATCTCTAGAACTTCTACCATTGTCATCAGAGGTGCTACTCAGAACAAATTGGACGATGTAGAAAGAGCCATCGATGATGGTGTCAACGCCATTAAAGGTTTGTTGAAAGATGCCAGATTGTTACCTGGAGCCGGATCCACTGAAGCTGAGTTGGTCAGTAGAGTCACCAAATATGGTGAGAGAACCGCTGGATTGATGCAGTTGGCCATCAAGACTTTTGCTACTCTGTTCGAGGTGATTCCAAGGACTTTAGCGGAGACAGCAGGTTTGGACGAGACAGAGACAGTTTCTAAATTATACGCTGCTCATTCCAACAACGAGCTGGATGTAGGTTTGGAATTTGGTGTCGACGTAGACAACGAGAACGCTGATGGATTGTGTAACATTGTCGAAAGAGGTATCTACGATTTGTTGTGTTCGAAGAAAAATGCCATCGAATTGGCCTGTGAAGCTGCCTGTACAGTGTTGAGCGTGGACCAAATTATTATGGCTAAGAGAGCCGGTGGTCCAGTGATGCCTCAACAACCGAGACCAGGAAACTGGGATCAAGAAGATTAGATAACCAATTATGTAGCCCCAAATCAACATCGACTAGCGTCTAAAAGGACCCTATAAAACCCCCAAAATGCGTCCTCATATGAAAAAAAAGTCAGATCGGTCGTGACAGAGAAAAAATATTTTTTTTTTTTTATATATAGCAGGCGGAATTTGTTTCATTTAAGCGATACCAATACAGTTCAACACCAGATCAACCGGTGGTTACACCAATCAATTGCACAGTTTCGACCACGAAAATGGCTCCATTTTTCAAGAAGAAGAGGCTGTCGACACTGGTGAAGAAATCCCAGCAACCACAGCTCACTTCACAAGGGTTGTCCAGTGGTGATCCAGATTCCCATACTGTCAGCAGCAATGGCTCGAGCCAAAACTCCAATACTTATCAAAGACAGCCCGTATACGGGTCTCCAACCCCGAAAATGACTCCACAACAGCACCAGTATAAAAATTTTCAGTCCTCCCTGCCAAATCAATACTCAAGTCCCAATGGAACTTTTCCACTGACACCTTCTCAAGGTAACAGCGTCCAGCATGGATCTCCATTTCATCACCAAAATGCTTCAAATGCCCCACCACAACACTACAATACGGCAAACATCCCTCCACATTCCACTTTCAGTCCTCAGAATTACTCCAATCAGAGCCCTGCTCACCAGTACGGATACTCCAGATCAGCAACGCAGGTACCAACAGCTTCATTCCAAGGGTCCCCTTACTCACAGGGTTCACCAGCTCAACGGTACGGTGCTCAGCAGGGCCAACAGACTTATCAGTCACAGGGTCCTTCTCCACTGCAAAATTACCAGTCGCAAGGTCCATCTCCACCACAAAACTACCAATCAGGTCCATCTCCCCTGCAATATACATCTCAAAACGCTAATGTGAGGTATGGACAACCACCATCGCAACAACCTCCTCCTCCACAGCCTTCTCAAGGGTATCAGAACCCTGTGTCTCCTATTGTACCTGTGCAACCCAAGACTTCAAAGCCTTCCACTCCATGGAAACGTAAAAAACTTTTCAACTCTCCATTCCCAAGGTATAGACACACAGCTTCTGCTATCACAGCAGATAACGGATGTTCTTTTGTCATGGGAGGGTTAAGAGACGACAATGTGTACGGAGATATTTGGCTTATTGCGCCAATAGGAAGCGAATACACTCCTAATTACTCGTATCTCGCTCAACCAATCGAAAGCACAGAAGGTGTTCCTGCTCCAAGAGTGTGTCACGATTCTATCTTGATTGGTAACGCTTTCATAGTCTTTGGAGGTGACACAATACTGTTGAACGACGAGGGTAAACTTGATAACGATCTCTATTTCTTCAACATAAACTCGATGAAATGGACTACTCCTTCTCCAAGAGGTCCTAAACCTTCGGGTCGTTATGGACATACGATCACCGTGGTCACTTTCCAAAATAGTAACGACCAAGATTCTCTGTGGTCTTCGTATCTCTACCTATTTGGAGGTCAACTTGACGATGATAGGTTCAACGATATGTGGTGCTTCGATTTGAGTAATTTCAGGAAACCCACGACCCAGTGGAGACAAATTTTCCAAAATGACTCTCGGTCCGAGATCCAACCACCTCCATTGGCCAATCATACGATGAACGTGTACGATGGAAGAATCTTTGTCTTTGGTGGTTCCACTACGGGAGGTGTTTTATCCAACACTTTGTACTGTTTCGATCCTGTCAAAGAATCGTGGTCTGTTTGTGAATATTCCTCGAAGTTTCAACCTCCACCGATGGAAGAACACTCTGCTGTGCTCTATGAGCACTTTTTGGTGATCATTGGAGGTAAGAACGCTCAAGGTGTCACTATCAACGATTTCATCTTGATCGATTTGCACAGATTCGAAGTGATGACAATCGAGACACCAGATTTGGGGTCTCCAGGTAAAAGAGCTGGACATTCTCTCACATATGACATGCAAAATGAGAAATTGTTGATAATGGGAGGAGATCAGCTCAATCTGCAACATATCAACACTTCAAGAGACATCTTCGTGCCTGAAAGTGATAATGATGGTGAAAAATTCGATGATTTGACAAGATTTACAAACATTGATCCTCAATCTTTGAGCTATGAAACAACTTATATCTATGAGTTCGATTTAAAACTCTTAGATGAGTTTATCAACAGGTCACCTGAACCACGCACGCAAGATCCAGTCCCAGAGAGTCTTTCTGTCAACTTAGATCCACTGCATAGAGTCATATCATCAGCCAAAACGGAGTCATCTCTTGGAGACTTAGACGAGCAAGACGTTGTATCTTCCACACCATTAAAAGGTGAAGACCATAACAATTCTTCACTAGGTCCTGACAGTACCGCTGGATCCATTCAATTGGCAAGAAAAGTGAGCATTTCAAGATCTAGAAACGAACCTGATTTTGGTCAGTCCTCAGGTCCGACAGTGAGAAGAGTCGACAGTATAAATGTTCATAAAAATAGAAGAATCAAGAGTGCTGGAAGTTATGCTGAGGAAAAAGCAGAGATAGTCAACAGTTCAGGTAATGCAACTCCAGTATTGAACAAGATCGATTCCACGGATTCCAGAGAACAGATTTTCACATCATCTTTGAACCACACTGAGGAGGTATTCAAGACTCCTGATACCTCATCAGTCTCTGTACCCACCGAGTCTGTATTCAAACCTTACAACAAAGTGGGTTCAAAAGTGGATATGTATGAATCTGACGATGAAGAGAATCAGAGCTCACCAGTAGGTCCACGTCCAGTTACAAATGGTAGAAATGGGACCTCAGAATCTCTTGACACCAGTTCAACAGAAGATGTTTCCCTCCTGGAGCCTAAAAATTCGAGACTGAGAGCTCATATACCAAGCACATTGTCAGATGCTACTATGAACAGCTTCTTAGATAACTATACCAGTAAGACCGAGTCATACGACCTGACATCATCAAAAGATCAGCTTCGTCAGAGTCTCGCAGCAAGTTCTCAGTCATTTGCCGATGAAGGAGAAGAGATTGATGATAAAACTCCATTGGTAGGTGCTAATAAGCAATTTGAAGACACTCCAAGACAAGCTCAGTTCACACCAAATGGGTCACCCCATGTTAAGGACCAGAAACCTTCAACAGAAGACCTATCTCTCTATGGATTTAGTTCTAAAGCTAACAATCAGACTCCAACGGCAAGCAGAAAACCATCCAGTACTAACGCAGGAGCTCTGGATACCCCAGAGAGTCTGAAATCAAGGAGAAGCCTGAACGCTGAACTATATGACCGTTTGAACGATCTCAAGCTGTCTTTGAATGAGAAGATGGTGATTGCAAGCGAGAAGATTTCAAGTTTGGAACGTCTGAATAGTCAAAAGGATGAAGAGATAGAGACCTTGAAAGCTCAATTGACGGAGAAGACAGATCAAACCAAAGCTCTTGAGCTCACCATCTCTGAACTGGAGACTAAACACAAGAATGAGATCGAAATGTTACACAAGCTGATTGCAGAACACGAGAAATCGAAACAGGATCACACTTCAGTAGTTGAATCATTGGACCGTAAGTCAAAGGACAAGGACATTGAATTGGACTCACTTAGATCATCCAACACTGAGCACGAAACCAAGATCAAGCAATACGAAGTCTTGTTGAACGATCGTTTGCTTAATATCAACAATTTCAACCGTGTTCTTCAGAAACAAAAAGACTATGTAAAGGAACAACAATTACAGCACTTGTCAAAGGAAGAGGAAATGCTCAAGAAGATCAACGAAGTGAAGTTGGAGAATGAAAATTTGAAAATCGAATTCGAGAGATATAAGAAAGCCCATGATATCCACAAGAGCCAGGACCTGAGTAGAGAAGCTTCATACAGGTCTGTATCAGAGAATGTAGCATCAGGGGCTGTAGAGGAAGATTTCAATGATTCTTCCATCAACGACTTGTCTCAAGGACTTGACAGGTTGATGGCTACTTTCAGAAGTGTTTCTGGTAACCATCAACTGCCCAATATTTGAGTGAGACACTAAGCTTACAAGCTACTGATATCCAAAAATATGTGTATTATAATGAAACAACGAAAAGAAGATAACTATCTATTCCACGGTCATTGTATCGAGCTTATCGTTACCCTCGTGCTCTTTGCCCTGCTCCAAAGTTACAACTATCTCCTCCATCTTCTTACGAGCCCAAGGGAAGGCTGGGTTCAAGAGGAAAGGTCTCAAGTCAAATCTATTATCATCTGGGGAGTACTGTTCAGCATGATACGAAGGTGTGCTGACAGTTTGTTTGTGTCTGTTGACAGCGTAATACCAGTAGAATCTGTTCACCTTGTCAGCTACAATACGAGGAGTGTACTTGTCTCCCCATTCATGTAACAATTTGATGAACATCGAGTAAGGTCCAAATTTGGACACTTTCCTCAACCTACCAAAGATAGATAACTCTTCATATGTCATTCCCATATCGATCTCATCGGACTGGACATAAGTCTCAGTGATAGGTTCCAATTCAGCAGTTGGAGTGGCATCGAGAAACTCTCTTAGTATAGGCAAGTTGAACTTGGCCTCTCCATATGCGATAAACTTCTTCAAATCAGTCTTGGAGATACCACCAATTGGGTTGATATCAGCAGAGGAACAGTCGTACTTGGTAAGATACCCACGAAGTTGTTCGTCGACATTAGCACTACCTAAAACGAGCAAACCTCCTGTGTTAGTTCTTCCCCTGGTCCAAGGTAAAAGTTGTGCGAAAAGGTAGGCCAACACCATTCTCGATCTTGCCTGGATGTTTTGTAAAGCCAAGTTCTCGATCTGTGAGCCTCCAAAGATCTTATAGATAGGTTTCTTACCAGTGGCCACTTCGAAAACCGAGATGATAGCTGCTACCATCGAGTCCATGTTTAGATCTGTGTGGTAGGCACCTATTTTATCGGCCAACTCTTTAGCTCTGGACCTGGTCTCTTTAGAAGAGTTCGAAGTACCCATGAAACAGGTGTGGAAGATCTTGTTGGCAAATTCTACAGGATCAGTGGGTTTCCAATCTGGATCCTCCACTGCTGCTACCATTTTGGCATCTTTGATAACCTGCTGATTACCGTTCTTAGCGGCTTCAGCGACTAAGACACACATACTGTGGACGATAACAGCAGTAGCACAACTGTCGATACCTCCACTAAGAGGTAAGAAGAATCCTGAACCTTTACAACGTCTTACGTAGTCCCATAACCAACAGGCAGGACCATAGGCGATCTCTTCCTCTGGTAAATGGTATCGGATCTCACGAGGATCTGTAGGTTTCAAATTGGCGTCGAAGCTCATCGAGTCCGGGCTCAATTCTACTGGGACATGTATTCTCTTGTACCTTGGAGAGTCACGGCTCTGTAAACCATGAGATATAAGAGATCTATAGGCTCTTACCTCTTCAAGATCAACGGTAGCTGTGACAACTTCAACGTCTTCTAAAGAGAACTGAGAGCCTTGAGCGACTATCTGGTCGTTTACTACGATAAGGGCACATCCGTCATAGTATAATCTATCACCATCACAACCTTTCTGGTTGGCATAGAGGTAGACACCACCACATTTGGTGGTGGCTTCTCTGATCAAATCCATTCTGGTGTTCAACTTACGAAGCTCATGGTGGGATCCAGAGGAGTTGGTGATAATTTCGACACCGTCCAATGCCATGGAGATATGCGGAGATTGAGGTGTAAACAACTCTTCACACGTTTCACATCCTATGACGGTGTCCAAAGTGCTGATGATCAGATCTCCAAAATCTACCGTCAATTGACCCGTGATTTTCTGGATAGATCTCGGTAAAATGTACTCTTCAACGTACTGAGTCTTCAACCAAGGGGTGAAGAACCTCATTTCACGATAATTCCCGTCGTTGGCCAATAAGATCTTAGGTCTGATGAACAATATCTTACCGTTATATGACATCACTCTACAGTTGAACCTCCTGTTCTTATGAACAATTGGCATACCGATGTCCAACAAGATACCATGGGTCTGCTCATTGGTCAAGATGCTGGCATACATCTCCCACGAGTGCAAATAGGTATCATTTTCGAGGAAATGGTCGAGACATCCATACCCGGTGATCTCCAATTCAGGACCCACTCTTAAAGTGGCACCCCTTTCCTTAGCAATAAGGATACTCTCGACAATTCTATCACGATTGCCTTCGAAATCCAATGCCCATTGGTTCAAATTACACGTTGCCAAAGTAATGAAATGGCCCATTGTGTTCAATTATTGAAATGTATGAGATGAGTAGTGAAAAATAGTCTAAATCTTTTTTTTTTAGCCCAAAATCGTTGAGCAAATTACGAATTTGAGAGATACAGATGAGATGAGCAGTTTACGATTTAGTTGATCAAAGAGACAGAGTGAAAGAAGAGCATTTCACAACTAGTTGTTGCCAATTACATTGAGTGTGTTGAGTATGAGTTGATATTTACAGTGAATTATACTCTCCGTCGAATGAGCAACTAATTTGGCTGTGATGTCTCGAGTGTAGTGCATTGATCAATTTTTTGTACTTGATTTGAACTCTACAATAACTCTTCAAAGTGAGTTAAGCATTGATAAAGTAAACCAATCAGACTAAACAATGCTCACTCATAATTCGAGACTGAAAGAGCTCTCTCAATGGTAATTGATATTAGCATATTCTTGTCCAAGACATCTAGCATGATTAACATATCAATCAGTTGATGAGCCAAATAAGCGTACAAAAGTAAACTAATCGCTTCAAGTTCGCTCTGATCACTGACTGATCAAATAGACCATAATGAAAAGAATCCTCAATTCTTGAAGATCATTTAAATAATTCTCCCATTGTTAGGATCCAATTCTCTGCCAAATATTCTGGCAACTTTCTGGAAATTTCTGACAACGATCTCACGGGCCAACTTGAGTAACCCTATACCTTTGTTCTTTCTCTCCTCATCTTCAGTACCATTCAACCTTGAAAGGTCAGAGTAATTGATGGGCAAGGAGTTCTCGTTCACGTTCAAAGAGATGAAAAGTGCAATAGGAACGAGCCACACTAACAAACCGAAGAAACTGGCAATCTCAGCGAAAGATGGTATATGAGGTGGTTTGTAATCGTCTCTAAGTCTCTCTTCAATAGAAGGAATACGTGGGTTGCTGAAGTATTGGAACCAGAAATAATGGTTCAGGACCACCAATATACACGACGAGACAAACACTGGAGACGTCAAGCTGATGTATGGGAAATGCTTCAAGTTCTGGTTGTAGATGTAATATGTGAACAAGGAGAACAAGGTCATTTTGAATGATAACCCATCGAAGAGCCAGAGCAACAGATACGTTGCCGATATGCCTAAGATCAACTTTTTCAAGAATCTCCTGGTGAACTCAGTGTTCTCTTCTATCACCTCTGACAAGTAGAACAACCCAGAGGCTTTATTTCGTTAGTACCTTAGTCTCCAATCTATTCAATTATAATCAGGACTCACCCATCGCCAATGTCACAGAGACAAACCCTGTCAAAATCCCTATCCACGAAAGTACTTGCAACAACATCGTCTCTTATAGATCTTCAAATGCTACACGTCTCTCAATTTTTCTTGACACGCTCTTTTGTTGTATCGCGCACGACCAAATTGGGGGTAATACTCAGTTTTTCATTTTATCATACTGAACAATTTCCTCTTGGGCTTGAATAAGAAAAGGATGACGATATGAACCGAGAGAGCGACAACACTGATAAGAGGGAATTCTCAATTTGAAGCTCAAGGTAAACATTATTAGATATAAAAGGTGCCTCTATATTGCCTTGACTTGGCCTCTAGATAATCTACAAAATATCACGAGTATGTTGAATAATCCTTTTCTATGTAATGATATGAAACTGATATATGAGTCGTATGTATCTAAATCTGGTTCGAGAAGATAATTATTAATGTTGAATAAGTGGTAAAAAAAACGCAAACCCCCAATTTTTGATTATTTTAAAATGAAACCACCAGCAGTCTAGTAAAGCAAACGGATGGCGATCTTGTTTGGAGTATTTTCCAAAGATTCGTACAAGGTTCTGATATCAGCATGGTTGGCATCAGAAATATCGGCCATCAAGTAAGCAATGTCACCTCTGGAGTCAGAAAATTGTTTCTCAATGTTATAACTTCCCAAGATGTTGTTGACGGTCTTCAAGACACCTGGAACGTTTTGATGGATGTACAATACTCTGACAGAGTCTTCTTGATCCAAATCCAACAGTCTCAAGGCGACCTCTGGGAAGTTGACTGCACCAGTGGAGACACCTTCGTTCAAGTACTTGGTCAATGAACTGGCAACCTCGACACCGATAGCAGATTGAGCCTCTTCGGTGGAACCACCGATGTGAGGACTGAGAATGACGTTTCTCAAACCAGTCAATGCAGAAGTCCATGAGTTCAAGTTGTCACTGAACAAGTCGGCACCGTTCTTAGGTGGTTCGTTTGGATAAACGTCCAAGGCGGCACCGGCAACTTTACCTGATTTCATAGCAGCGACCAAAGCTGGAATGTCTACGACAGTACCTCTGGAAGCGTTGATAAGGTAAGAACCTTTCTTCATGGCTTCGAATTGAGGAACAGAGATCATGTTCTTGGTCTCTGGAGTCTCTGGAACGTGTAAAGTGATGAAGTCGGCTTTTGACAATAATTCGTCCAAGGAACCAACTTGTTTGGCAGTACCCAAGGACATGATCATCAAGATATCGTAGTAGATGACCGACATACCCATAGCTTCAGCCAAGACGGACAACTGGGCACCGATATGGCCGTAACCTATGATACCCAAAGTCTTACCTCTGATCTCCCAACATTTGGCGCTCACTTTGTTCCAGGTACCAGTGTGCATTTCAATGGATCTGTCACCCAATTGTCTGGCCAAAGTGATGATTTCAGCAATGACCAACTCAGCGACAGATCTGGAGTTGGAGAATGGAGAGTTGAAAACTACGATACCTTGGTTGGCAGCGTATTCCAAATCAACTTGGTTGGTACCGATACAGAAACAACCGATGACTTGCAAGTTTTTGGCATGTTTCAAAATGCTCTCCTTTAATTTTGTCTTGGATCTGATACCAATGGCATGTACATCTTTGATCTTTTCGATCAATTGATCCTCAGGTAACGAAGTCTTGTAGAATTCAACTTGGTAACCTTGAGCATTGAAGATATCAATAGCAGTTTGGTTTACGTTTTCCAAAAGCAAGATCTTGATGTCTCCAGTGGAGAAAGGCTTCAACACCTTAGCTGGCTTGGAAGCAGCTCTTGGTCTCTGAGCCAAGAAGGAGTTCATGTAAGAGTTGGTTGGGGAAGTTGAAACAGCGTTCGAAGGAGATGAAGAAACTTCAACTGCATTCTTGAAACTCTCTGTCAAATTCTTGATTTGTTGAGGGGATGCCATCTTGTCTCTTGTGTTAAAACTCTTTTAGTTATCTGTTGATTTCAAAAGGTGATGCTTTTTGAATATCAAACAAAATATGCGAATCTCAGCTTTAAATATTCTCTGCAAACGATCGATGATTACCTCGCAATGACTGACTGAAAAATTACACTGAAAAAAAATTCATCGCGCCAGCTTAGAGTCACGTGTGATGTCGTTGTGCGCTATATT
The DNA here is from genome assembly GCA_030569155.1 of Nakazawaea molendinolei. NCBI lineage: Eukaryota > Fungi > Ascomycota > Pichiomycetes > Alaninales > Pachysolenaceae > Nakazawaea > Nakazawaea molendinolei. Next base: position 473,061 of record JAJMKB010000006.1, read on the forward strand.
AGCCACTATTCTTACTCTATTGAGACTTGTTTGCATGCGCGTTGTGGCTGGTGACTCATTCCATGCTGGGGAAAAATTGACTCTGGACATAGTTAACAGCGATGAGATCGAAGTCACAAATCAGAGATGCAGGTTTTCGTCTAAAATGAAGGCATTGACAGTCATGTAGGCTGGATGGGCTTATTGGGATGAAATGGAGTTTGGTCATGAGTTAGTCAAACGTAGTCGTACCTTGTAATTAGGGTTTCTTGGTAGTATTGAAAAATTTTCTGGATCGTGGCTGGTGTGCGACTTGGATTTGTCTATAATGTAGTGATGAGGCGTTGAGGCTGGAGAATCGAGCTGTGAGTGAGGATTGACACGAAAATAGTCAGGGAAGCGATCTTCGAGGCTAATCCTACCAACGCTATGATCTCCAGAGAAGTGGTAAAGCTCCTAAAATAATTTGTTGTGCTTCTTGTAAGACATTACCTCTCTTCCTCATCTCATAGACCCCCATTTTATATTCAACTGTTTATCACTACGAGTGATGTCATTCCGCTCCACGTAGTCAATCAAAGTGAGTGCCAGCTTATCGGGACAATCTTCTTGCACAAAATGTCCACAATGCTGCGTCTTACCTGTCTCTGGAACATATACTCTATCTTGAAAAACCACAAGCTGATACTTACCTTGCATCTGTCCTATCATCAAGTATTTATCGAGATTGTCATGTCCTGAAAGTATGAGTAATTTGGCTATTCGTGAGCCAATTGATACGAAATTCGAAGAGAGTCCGACAAACCATTGGTCCCAGAACTGTCTTGTCGAGTACAAGTCTGCTATCCACTTGTAATTTTTATCAGTTTCATCGTACCGGAAGTAAGACGGAACAGAGATCCTGGCGCTGATTTCGTTGTTGACCAATTTCCGATCTAGATGCCATTGAATGCAATCTTCAAGAGTTTTAAAGCTTCTAGGAGTCCTATCAAGATACGAAATCATTGCATGCAAAGACAGAGTAGCAGCTTCTTCCACAATGTCTAACAATGTTAACCCCTTAATTAAACCCAAAACTTCTTGATCCTGTATATAATTCTTCACGATAACATTTGTAAGAATTGAGCCACCGAGAGAGTGTCCTACCAAGAAGATACTCGGTTTGATACTTTTTTGCTGGAATTCATGCAATTGTAGAAACTTGGTGAGCACAAACACAAAATCTTTACAAAATTGGTCCATGGAGAAATCAGTCTCTTTTTTATTCAACAAACCAGTTTGTGAGTGACCTCTCATATCAAATGCAAATAACCCTGGAAGTTCATGATCTTCGGTGTTAATCTTTCTCGAGTTCTTTTCAGCGAATTTACTTTGTAGCGATTTGCTCAATTCGGCAAATGTGAGCCCAGAGGAGCCGGCTCCCTGGTGACACACAAAGATGACCGGATTTTGAGTCTGATTGAATGGCATTTTGGTATAGGTATTGAATTTAAAGCCTTCTTCTGTCTCAAAGACATCATTACGATCAAAATACTGGTCCCACTTGGGATATGTCACTTTTTCCAATTGATCTTTGACAGGGTTTTGATCTGATTTCTTATTTGACTGCTTCTTTCTGGAAAAATCTGGTAATGGTGTCAAGTCATCAGCAGAATTCTCTTCACTCTCTGACATATTAAGACCCAATTGCAGTTCCAGCCTCTTCAACTTCTTTTGAAACAAATTACGCTGGAATTCCGACATCGTTCAATTGAAGTGCTTCTATTCAAAGAACAATAAGATGTCTTCTCTATTTAAGTAAATGATTTTTTTTTGTGTCACATGGCATCTTGAAATTTTTCAGAGCTCATCGACTAAAACCTTAATTGTTTCAACAAGTATAAATAGCATGGTGGATCTTCAACGAGAGTTTCATTTCATGAGAGAGGCCCTTCTGGTGTCGAAGTCTCTGTTAGATGTAAATGAGGTGCCGATAGGATGTATCTTTGTACTTGGAGATGAGATCATTGCCTCAGGGTTCAATCAGACAAATATTTCATTATGTGGCATACGACATGCTGAGCTAGTGGCTATTGAGTCAATCTTCGAGAAGTTTAGTAAAACTATGACCAATGATGAGATAATAGACCAAATCTTTGCAAATTGTGTTGTATACGTAGGGGTCGAACCATGTATCATGTGTGCCTCGACCCTACGCCAGTTGAAGATTAAGAAGGTTGTATTTGGATGTGCTAATGAGCGTTTTGGAGGTAATGGAACCGTGGCTGCTTGTAACAAAGGATTCCCTTCCTCCTCACTACAAGAGTTTCCTAGAGAGTACATGTCGTATCCCGGAATATGTCAGAAAGAGGCCATACTTTTATTGAGGAGATTCTACGTTCAGCAAAACGTTAAAGCTCCAAATCCAAAGACTAAAAAGAATAGAAATTTGGTAGAGGACGAGTTTCCTCTTATTGAGTTTGACAAATACTTGACAAAGCAGGAGTTTATTGGTTTTTACGGTGAAGATCAATTAGATGTGTTTGAAGGTAGAAAAGAGGATATTCAAGAACCTGTCTCGATAGAGATCGATCTGAAAAGAAGAAAAATAGACACCACTGTACAATAGATATCAAATAAATTAAATTTTAGCCCTGAGCTAGCATACTTGCTGTGAGTAAATCATCCTCTTCATCGTCTTCACTTTCATTTGCGAATGTTGGCATATCTTGATCGTCATCATCTATTAGTGAATTGGAATGATTGTCAAACTCTTCATTCGGTACCAGCAGCAGATGAGTCTGGTCTTGTCCCTCCAGTTTCGAGCGCTCTTCGTGTATTTTCACTATCTCGTCGTACTGCGATTTGAGCAGATCCTGATTTTCACTTATGTCGTTACGTTGAAGAAATTTGGAATCCTCTGTCAACTTTGGCTTTGCAATCGAGTCATCATCGTGATTTCCTTCATTTTTCACCAAGTTTTCATCCAAACTTTGCCAATCCTCCAAGAGAGTATTGAAGAACTTCAAATTGAATTCTGCAAGTTTGTTCAAAGCCAGAGAAACTTCTTCCGTCTTGATAGGCTCAAATTTGGTGTAGTATTCTTTGAGTAAGTCTTTTTCAAAATTTTGATAAACTTCTAGCGCTGTTTGTGCTTCTTGTTCCAACTTGGCTATCTTGGAGTTCAATTTGAGTATCCTGGAGTTGGCAGAGTTAGCCGATCCGTAACCCGTATCTGTACCTGTTATAGATTCTAATTTTTTGCTGAAAAATTTAATTGCAGCGTCCGCTGTGGAAACTGAACCGTTGTGTAAGATGGCTTGTTTGTCACTCTTTGCTTTACTCAAATAGTTCAATAGAGCCTCATGGTCGATGAGTTTGGAATCTTTGAGTTTGACAGAGTTTTTGAACAGAACAATGTAGTGTTCTAAGTCTTTTAAAGGAATTAAAAATTCATGATCGATGTGTATCGTTAAATCATCACTCGCTGAGGAAATCTTGTGTAAATCGTGGGAGAGTGATTTGAAATTTTTCACTAGGGCTTGATCGATATCAATAGTGTTCTCCTCTGTGCTATCGTTGATCAAGCGGTTCAATTTGACAAATTCGTCTCCAAACTTCATGAAATTTGTGGAAAGTTCGTTCTGTTTCTTCAACACTTTCGAGTACACCTTGTCTATTTTGATCAAATTTTCTTGTAACTTGTTAGCCCTTGCAGTGATATCCTGAAATTCCTGGGTGTTTGGAGTGTTGGTGTTTGGTTTTTTGAACGCGTTCATTATGTAGTCGGAGATCTTGTCGTTAGTGTCTGAAGCGCTCGAAGGCTGGGTCGTTGAGAGCTTCAAGCTCTGTTTGTAAGTATTCCAATAGTCTGAGTTTTCCAAAAACACCTGGTAGATCTTTGATGAGCTCAAAGATTCGTATTTTGACACTCTTTGTAAAAAGATGTTTAACGAGATAGCTCTCTTAGTGGTGAACCCTTCTGAAAACCGGTCTCCCTTGATGTATTCAAGTCTCAGTTTATTGGGGAGAGGAGGCACAATAGCCGTTGGGAAATCGTTCAAGAGACATTGGTATAAAAAGTTAAAGTCTGAGAACCGCCTTCTGATCTGGAACGTTGTTGACTGGAACACTGGGTTATTTGTGGTGGTCTTTATCAAGTATGAAATATAATTATTGGAGCCGTCTGACTCCTTTAAAGGATCTGAGACTGTGGAATGGATATAGTAAGCTGGAGAGTTCAACGGTTTGGACTTGTCCAGTGATTTTGTTATCGATTCTGAGATGGAGTGAGTTGGCGAAGCTGTCACCTCTTCTTCCACAGGTTCCAGAGACCCTGATATCATATGAGGGTCCAAGTCGTCTTTGTCCCATTGAACTGAGGTGAATTCGTCGCCCATAATGACTAATTGATCACTAGTGTTGTCTGGTCTTATCGTGTGGCAATCTATCAAACACTATACAATTCTCGAGCAAAACTATCAAATATCTCTCTGCACTCTTCCAATACGAATGAAACCCCGCTTCAATTGAAGTGCTAGCTCCAGTTTATCTCTAGAAAGTTTTGTCGATCCTAGACGTCGTCTGTGTTTATTAGACTCCTGTTTTGACCTTTTTAAGCTTGGTCCTTTTTTGTCATACACGCTTTTTCTTTATTAAGAAATAATAGAAACTTTGATATAATGCTCAAGAGACGAGTTCTGTAAATTGCTCTTGTAGTTGTAGCATAATTTTAAAGAGGCTGAACTGAGCTTATTGCAGTTTCAAATGAGGAGCTGAATGGTTTGGATTTTGGGTCTGGGATTGGTAAGTGAGAACTGATGTAACGTTACATTATCTGCGGGGCTTCTCTGCGAATATCTTTTGACGTGATATCTTAATAGCAAGAAGATCAATTAGATATAAGGTAGCAGAGGGGTTGGGAATAGTTTCAGTTCAATTGGTTAGCAGTTATATGAAAGGTCAACATTTACCAAGTTTCGAACCATTGAAAAATAGCAATGCTACACATTCGTTAAAGTGACTGTAGGTGAACAGAGTAAGTGTAGCCATAAATACTATGTGTTATAACTGCTTTCGAATATACACTTGACGATAAGAGAGGTGTCATTTGAATTCAGTAAGTTATTTTATGAAGTGCACAACTTTCCAGTTATCGACCAAGCTCAGCTGCAATTCATACCTATGTCATCTCAACACCCCTTTTTTTTACTAATTAGGCTCTCACCTATAGCAACTAAGAATCCAGCCATTTTGAAACTATCTTTCAGACAAAACGCGGCTTCTTTGATGCTTTTCATGTTCAAAGCATCATTTCTATCAAGTTGCTTGATCTCACTTCCAACGCTATTTGTAGATTACTGTTTCTCCACAATCTCATCAGTCGTGCACTCGATCCCAAAATCCCAAAGCAAAGAGAGAAAAAATTTCGTTGAAAATAGGAGAACCAACGAACAGACTAAACGATACTGAACTTATCACTAGCTAAAATTGATCAATCGAAAGGCTAACCAACCTTGGAATCATTCAAACATTTTCATACGCCTACCAGAAATATTGCTGTTGATTTGAAATCGATCGATTGAGCTTATTTGATCTCGATCGCTATAGAAACCCATATACACATCATATACACATGTCTTTGCCCTCAGATCTCCAGACAGGGCCTAAAGACCTTCTGCTGGAAGACCCTTCCATCATACTGAACGAGAAGAGTAAGAAGACCTCACAGACACTAAAAAATAAGAAAACAGGCAAGAAGAAAGAGGCAATTGTCGCTGAATCGAACCAAAAGAACATGAACGCTATCACCAGATTCCTCGAAAGTGCAGCAGCTGCCGCTGCTGAGGAAGAAGAATCTCCTGCATTGAAAGAAACCAGCTCGAACTCCACCCAAGATGTGGAGGAAGTGTTTATCTCTATTCCTAGAAGAGTATTGTTACACCTGTACGAACCTGAACAATTGATGGCTCTTAAAGAATCACCTTTGATCGCTCAATTCCAAGAACAGCTTGATCTCCCAGGCTCAGATTTTTGGAGATTGAAACCAAACAGATACAACGCCGGTCAGAATTCTGGCTCGAACTCCAGATGGAACTCCAATTATCACGGCAAACAACAAGGTGGTTCCGGTACAGGTGAGATGGGTAACTTCTCCATTGGTGGTAAAAATGGCCACGAGAGGAAGAGAAACAATAACAGAGAGAAGAAGAGAAACGGCAAAGGTGATCATGAACGTAAATTCAACAGAGCTGAGCATGAAGATGAAACTCCGGAGTGGATGCTCGAGAACGATACACCAATGGGTAACTCTGCCGTTGATTTCGAGAAATGGAAGCTCAAGATGAAATTGGAAGAGAAGAAGATGAACGGAGAGGAAATAACAGATAGCGACTTGAAATTCTTGAACAACAATCAACAATCACTGGTGCCTCCACCTCCAGGGTTATCACAGAACGAGTCCAAAAACTCAATCGACAGTTTCTTCAGTTTTTACAATCCAGATTCTACAACTACATCGAGCACTCAGAAACCATCTGCTCTCACGCTGGAGCAGAAACAATCTGAGGGTAACGGAGGGTCGAGATTTAGCTCATTTTTCGGAGGCTCCGCTGCTGCAACTCCACCAGCTCCTCAAACAACAAACAACAGAGGCTCTAATATTTTGAATATGATCAACGGTGGTGGTAATAACTCTCCAAAACCTCCCCCACCTCCAGGTTTACAAATTCCTAACGTTGAGAATTCCCCAGACCAAAGTGTCGCTAATTCATTGTTGAATTCCATTGGAGCTGCTACAAATAATAAGAGTGCTGCTCAAGTCACTACTCCTGATCAACAAAACAATAAACCACAACCAGGTGGTAAGAAAGATGATGTATTTTTCCTGTCTCTTTTAACTAAGGCAGTTCCAAATGCGGGAGAGATTCATCCTCAATCACCACAAAACCAGAGACCGCTCAACAATGGTCAAGTTCCCCCACAATTTATGAACGGTCCGCCTCCACCGTTCTATGGACAAGGACCTCCACCTCCTTGGATGATGAGAAACGGTATGATTCCTCCACAGTTTGTTAATGACCAAAGATTCCCTCCTCAACCGTACTCAGGCCAACAAAAAATGCAAATGCCTCCAATGATGAATGGTCCACCTCCAGGATTCCCAATTATGTATCAGCAACAGGGACAACAACCAGGCCCACTGCCACAACAATCCCAACAACAACCTCAATTCAATCCCCAACAGATGGTTCCACCTCCTTATTTCCAACAAATGCAACAGCATCTGCAACAACAACAGCAACAACAACAACAACAACAACAACACCTGCAACAGCAGCAAAATCAACAACAGTAGATGCAATCATCTGCTGCTCAGATCTAACTAAATAACTGGAATCGATATACGATTTCTCGAAAAGGCGCTTTTGGTTTATGTATGTTTAACTCAAGTAGATAAACTGTGATGGTCTTTGAATTTTGAACTGTAGTGGATGAGAATCTCTAATCTGCCACCAACTGATACATATTTGGTCATCATTATCCTACTTTATTAGCAATGATTGTCCTTATCGCATTCTTATCGCTAGGATCGCAGTTGATCTCGATAAGCTGAAAAAAACGTCTCGGATGTCCGATGCATTTATCCGACTTTTGAAAAATAACTTAGGCCAAAATTGTGACTCAAGGTACCAATATAAAGTAACTTGAAAAAAGTTATAGTTTATTAGAACTATACGACAAGCCAAAAGATGGGTAAAATAGTCGTTGTAGGAGCTGGTGTCACTGGATTGACTACCAGTCTCTTTCTTGCAGAAAAAGGTCATGATGTCACTATCATAGCGAAGAAATTCTTCTTCGATGGGTACGAGGATCCATGTTATACCAGTAATTTTGCAGGAGCCAATTGGCAGTCATTTGCAGGGCCTGAAGAGTACGAGATTCAAGATTATGATAGACCCGGTTATCTCAAATTTATGAGATTGGCAGAGACGGAACCGAAAGCTGGTGTTTGGCAGAAGAAGAACGTTAGATATATTGAGAAAGAAGCATTTAAAGCTAAATACAACAACGATGCTTCCAAAGTGGAATTGCCTTGGTTTAAGAGTTTGGTGAAAGATTTCAGGATTTTCTCAGAATCTGAACTACCTGAGCACGTAGCTTACGGTTATGAATTCACTGGTGTCGTTATAACTGTGCCTATCTATCTCAATTACTTGTTGAACAAATGTATTGATTTGGGGGTTACCTATAGAAGAGTCACATTAGATCACATTATCGAAGCTAACAAATTCCATTCCAGTGGTTTGAAACCAGATGTTCTTGTCAACTGTACCGGTGTATTGGCCTCGAAATTGGGGGGTGTTCAAGATTCTAAAGTTCATCCGATCAAAGGTCAACTCACCGTTGTTGAGAACAATATCGATGCTCTCTACGGTGTAGATTTCTTCAAATCTGAATATCCAGATGATTTGTTGTACGTTATGCCTAGACGTGAAGGTGGAGCCATCATTGGCGGGTGCATGTTAGCGGGTAATTGGGGCTCTGAATTTGATAAAGAAATGGGCAAGAGATCTTTGGCCAATGCCGCTAAATATTTGCCTCAATTCTTGGACCCCAAATTCGGTAACCCTCCTGAATTCAGAATTGTTAGGGAACAGGTAGGTTTCAGACCTGGTAGAACAGGTGGTCCAAGAATCGAGATAGACTCGGAGATCAAGAACCTTGTTCATAACTACGGTATAGGAGGTGCTGGATATCAGTCATCTTACGGGACAGTAGCAAAGACAGTAGCACTTGTTGAGAAAGTTTTATCACAACCAAAGCTATAAAATCAACAATTTATTCGTTATAGATGGGGACCGATATTCACTTGCAAATAATTCCAAATCTATGATTGTCAGTTAGTACAATATTCAATTCTAGTGGAGAACAAAACATACAATTTGGTGAGACCTTGTTTACCGTATTTTTTACCATACTTCTTGCCATACTCTTTCAAATGCTTTTCATTGGTGTGTTCTTTGGCATATCTTTGAAATTTCAGCTTGGACCCTGGGTTTAAGAGATCGTGGTTCCAGAAAGGTGTAGGATGATCTGAATATTTCTGTGTATGAATTTTCAAATCACCATCTCTGTAACCATAATGTTCAGGTCTTACTGACTCATCTTTCACTTTCTCTGGTGCTTCAATTGCCATTTTTCAATTACTTATAGCATATCAAACTGCAATCGATGAAACCCCCCAGAAATTCTTATATTTGCTAAGGTAGTGCACCGACTGACAAGAAACGGAAGGTCACGTGACTAAATTTCAAGTGTCGTCAAGATGCCCTGGAAACGATTTCAGAATATTAAATAATATGGTTATTTCAAAAAGTTGAAGACAACACAGTTCATTAATCTATAAATTTTAAATCAGTTCTAGTGGCCTGTTAAAAATTGAGCCCTGAGTCTAAATTGAGTACCACTCAATATGTAATTGAACATCTTGAAAAGAGCGTCAGAACGAGCACTTCACATTGGGTAAAAATGTAGTTATTCCTCATCTCTCAGGAACCATTTATTAATAATTATCATCACCAGCTGCCATAGCACAAAGATCTTCCAACATACAAACAGCACAAATAGCAGTAAGACTAGAAAAAAAGGGGGTGTTAGTACCGTTCACAAAGTGCAAAAAAAAGAACCACTTACCATCCACAACAACTACCACAACATCCACTGCTTTGATTTCTTGGAGGTTGTTGCATGTACATTGGCTGTTGTTGTTGATAATAGCCCGGTTGTGGGTAACCTTGTGGCGGGTAACCTCCTTGTGGCGGGTAACCGCCTTGTGGAGGATAGCCCTGTTGTGGATAACCTTGTGGAGGGTAACCTTGTTGTTGGTATCCCTGTTGCTGATAGTACTACAGTCATAAATGTTAGTACATGAATTCACTTGAATCTGACATCATTTCCACTTACACTCATCTAAGATCCAAATTCAATTGATGATCCAGTAGTGAAAAATTCGAACTATCTTTATTTTTCTCTCTCGATCTCGATCTCACTTTTATACACCGATGATGCAGCCGCCATGAAAAATGTAATTTATCACTTGATCATGGTGAAATTAAATTCATTTACCACCGCTATTACGACGACTCAATTGATGGGCGTGCGAAATGTCACATAAGTCTACAAGCTTTTCAATTGAATCATAAATAGTGCATCTGTCAACATAACAGTTTGTCGATTGTTTCCCCTTGAGGTATAATAGGGCGTTATTCTTAATTTATGCCTCTTTTGGACTTTGTGGGTAAACGCACGACCTTGAGTTTTTTTCCTGGCTATTTTTGATCACTTACACGACTTTCGAAGCTTTGTGCTGCGCAGACACGACCTTGATGAATTTGTCGCTTGAAGAAAATTTGATGAGTCCAGATATAATTTGAATCGACAAGCAAGATGAGAGTAACACAGGTGAGAGGGTTCCATCTGAGTGCTTTGCTGAGTTTGCGTAGACCATGGAAGACATATAGAGATGGAACGTTGTTCTACGGAGATACCAAGACTGGCTCAAAGAGACATGCCTTGACCACTAAAGACGGTAACAAGAATTTCTACAAAGGTACAGGGTCATCAAGTATCGGTCGTCACACCAAGCATGGTAAATATGTGATCAACTGGGATAAAGTAAGAACTTTTGTTGTGCCGGAAACTTTGGAAGAGACCACTTTGAAACCATATGTCAGTTCTAACGTACCTGAACTTAAACATTCTTTCAAAGGTTACAAAGGACCACAAGATCCAGAGTTGTTCCTTACAAAATTAAAAGAATTTATCAACAACGGGAAGGTAGACTCGATGGTATCGGAGACTTATGTAGAGAGAGGTTGATTTGTATATAGTAATAAGTGCCTGTCTGTATTATTGTGAGTGTTTCTATAAATTAAGCCTCTGAATTATAACTGGCAGTTTTAAGCGACAATAGATGCCCAGCTATCTCGACAAATTACTTGCCAGCCTCTAAGAGTTATCCACTACTCTCAAAATTGTACAACTAGCACAACAAAACTAGTGAAAGTAGTTCTACAATACTCAAACAATATGCTCAGACTTAATATACACACGGTAACGATCAACTGTCAATCATCTCTTCGTCATCGTCACTTTCTTCCACGAGGATTGGCTCATCCACTGTAGTTTGCTCCTGCACTGTGACTGGAGCCTCCACTTGCACCTCCACTGGGGCCAGAGTCGCATCTGGAATTGGGGCTTTTGCTACCTCAGAATTCGACACCTCAGGTGTGCTCTTTGCACTATCACTATTGGTAAAAGCCAAGATACCTTGACGTCTAACCGGATTAGGGTCCTCGCGGCCCTCTTGTGGCTCATCTATCAGGATATCATCATCTAGCTGCTGTTCGGATCTAATTTGAATGTTCTTATTGGCTATCAATTCACGTACTTTATATCTCTTTGGCACCACATCCGATAAGAAATATAATGACGAATTGCTCTTTATAACATTGAAGAAGTCTTCGTAGTTGATCTTTTTACGCTGTTGTCTTCTGGTCTCGATCGATGCCTTAGAGGCCAAATCTTGTATGAAAAGTTCTGTTGCTTTGCTCATGAGGTGAACAGCTGGCAGGGAGATCCCTGAATAGTTTGGATCCAACTTGATGATCTTTTTGATCCTATTCTGTGGTAATTCAGATGACATTGTTTATCACTCGTAGATACCCTCTCTTTTATTCTAATTGATAATTTACTTAATTTTTCACTACAGGAGAAGAAAAAAAAAGATGTGTGACGCGTAAGTTGAGATTTTTCACATTTAGTAAGACAAGAAATCTTCAATTAGAAATAAAGAGTTGGAAAGGGTAACGAAAAAGATCATTTAAAGGTCGTTAAACACACGCAGAGACACGAAGAGACAGAAAAAAAAACACTCATCACTTGAAAATGTCCACCGCCCTGCAATTGATGGGGTTCAAAGATCCACATATCAAGGTTGATCATTCAGATCGTTTGGAGAGAATGCCTTGGGTAGAGAAATAGTGAGTATTTGTAGGCTGACCAGTCATTTAACAGAACTAACAGCAGCTTTATAGTCGTCCCAAAAAGTTAGACGATGTGACGTCTCAGGATAACACGATCCAGATCTTGAAGAGAAACTTGGAAACTGCTAACTTACCTCATATGTTATTCTATGGACCTCCAGGAACAGGTAAGACTTCGACAATATTGGCCTTGCTGAAACAGCTCTATGGCCCGAATCTTATCAAGACCCGTGTCTTGGAGTTGAATGCCTCCGATGAGAGAGGTATCTCCATAGTCAGAGACAAGATCAAGAATTTTGCTCGTTTGACCACCTCGAACCCTACCAAAGAGGATCTTGAAAATTATCCATGTCCTCCATATAAATTGATCATCTTGGATGAAGCCGATTCCATGACCAGCGATGCTCAATCTGCTTTAAGAAGAACAATGGAAACATACTCCAACGTGACAAGATTCTGTCTTGTATGTAATTATATCACCAGAATCATCGACCCATTGGCGTCAAGATGTTCGAAATTCAGGTTCAAATTATTGGAGAACGAGCAAAGTTTGGATAGATTAAAGTATGTTTCACACGAGGAGAAGGTGGAGCTCGATCCACAGGAAGAAGACAAGATCTTGAGAGAGATCTTGAGAATCTCCAATGGTGATTTGAGAAAAGCTATCACTTTCTTACAAAGTGCTAGTAGATTGTATTCTTTGACTTCACTGAAAGATGAAGATGATGATATAGAGATGATCGATCCTGAGTCGTCTCAACATTCCAAGATCACCATCCCAGTGATAAGAGAGATCGCAGGTATGTTACCGCCAGCTAAATCTTCTAGTTTGATCTCTGTGATTCAATCAGGAAACTTGAATAAGATCAACAGATTCCTTACAGATGAGATCTTTCTCGAAGGTTTCAACGGTTCCGTTGTCATTGACACTCTTCATGATAAATTATTGTTAGGCAATTCAGAGGACGATCAAGAAGAAGATATTTCGTTAAGGTTGAGTACAACTCAGAAAATCGCAATCTCAAAGATCATCTTTGAGACCGATTTCAAATTGGTCAACGGTACAGAGGAGTCGTTACAAATATTAAACATGATTCTCAAGATATCTAAGGTCTTATAAGAGCCATCTGTCTTGATACTCTTATAAAAGTCACAAAAGGTCTAGAAATATAACAGTGCCAGAAATTCCACAATGCAAAGCTCATTTGAATTGTTTTCTAATAACATTGTTGAAGCTAATCGGTTAGTAAAAAGCAGGGACAAAATGAAAAATCAACTTACAGCCATCTCCCTCCTTTCTTAGCATACGATTTCATGTGCAGTTCATCTGTGTGTTTTTCCAAGAAAGTTTGCAGCCTCGTCAGAATGTTGTTGAGATGGTTGTTCACCTTCTCATTGTAGTAAGGTGTTGGTGGTACAATGTACGTTTTAGATTGTCTACCGTCCAGCGTGACATTGGCCGAGTATCCATACTGAAGTGGAATAGGACCTGTATTTCTAGGCTCTGGAGGAATATTAATGCCCTTTTTTTCATCGGTTAATCTTTATGATCTCTCCAGTTGAACCAATGCTAATCAACTTACCATCTTTCTCTATATGATCTAAGCCTTGTCTAGTCAATGATACAGATCTGCAAAAAAAAAACATGAGCCAAATACGAAAAAAATTACCCCCAATTTCATGATTAGATTCTATTCTATAAAAACGTCAATTAAACAAGTTACAATTTTGGTTTGGTCAACACCTCTTCTACCAACTCTACAGTTCTAGCACAGGTTCCGTAAGAAGACTGGAATCCGCTGCCACCAATACCATAGTTATGGACGAGATACTTGATCTTTGGATCTTTCTCAATTCTAACACCACCTTTTCTACCAGGTCTGAAACCCACCATATGTCTAACAAGCTGTAAAGTTGGAGGGTTACCGTATTTCGGATCCACCAACAGAGGACAGTATTTCAAAGCTCTTTCTTTGAATCTCTCAGCGACTCCAAGATCAACTTCCTCGTTATAGTCACCAGGGTATGTACTTCCACCGATGATGGTTCCACCTTCCTTTCTAGGCATCAAGTACACTTTCTCGTATGGGTATTTTTGATCTAGAATGTTCACATTGACATAATCTGGACAGCTGTTTTCTACGAGGATGACTTGACCTTTAATCGAGACCAACTTGTTGTCTTCAACTCCTTTCAAGAATTTGGACGACAACCCGGTGCAATTAACCACAGCGGCAGCAGGGAGTCCAGTCAGATGTAAATGTTTGGCATCCTCGATATGGCTCAAAGTCTTTCTCTTGTACAGCACACCATTGTCGAGACATTTGCCAAACATATAACTGAGATATACCGAGGTGTTGATAACTACGCCTTTATAAGTCCATCCAAAGCCCACATCTGGAGGTAACTCAGATTTGTCGAGAATTCTGAAACCCTCGACGAAATTTGTGAACCATGGTAATGTGAAGTTCCCGTTCATCTGCTCATACTTGTCCTTGGCCACGTAGTTCATATGCTTCTTGATAACTACACCAGATCTTGGTTCAGTCTCCAGCAAATGCAAGAATTTGAAGTAGGCAGGTTTGTCGTATTCTTGCATCATGAAATCGTCCGAGGTTGCGAACGAATGCCAGTTGGCACCAGCATGGTTTGAGCAGAAATAAGGGTCATAACCGTCGTAACTGAACTTTTTGGCAAGAATTGTAACGTCATGTCCTTTTTCGGAAAGTAAGTAAGCGGTAGTCAACCCAGTGACACCGGCTCCTACTACTACGATTTTGGCCATCTCTGTATCGATTATGACTAGTTGAAAATTTTTAAAAACAAAACAACTGATAATATCCTCTTTTATATAGATCTCTTATCGGATGCATGTACCCTGCTCAAGTACGGGATTCGTAGTTTTCTCGAAAATAATATAAGGTGACTTTTTCTGACTCTTATCGTGGTGAAATTTTTCAGGTTATCGGTTGATGAGGTCGTGTGAATCGAGTCAAACGACCCGATCAGGAGATTGTATCCAGCCATACGGTAGTCGTGTGCGCTGTATTGTTTTGATCTAATCGGGAAGGTATAACCTATTTTTTTCTAGGGTAGTGTATCGCTTACAAAGACAAGGTCAATCAGGAAAAAAAGGTAGTAGTGCATCATACTACAAATCTGATAATTCTGTAAAGGGATCAAATTAAAGGTACACCTTGCAATTATCACTTAAAAACATAGCTGAGCAAATATTGCAATTGCTTCACCTCGAGAAGAGCCAATGGCATGGAAGGCAGAGTTCGGGAAGACTCCCGAGAATGCGAAGAAGATCCAGAGGTTTGATGATTTCAAGACAGTGGATTGGATCGATGACACTATGAAAGAGAATAAGCGGCAGCTTCTCATCAACGGTACCAGGAACAATAAGAGAACTGTGGATTCAGGTAATCTCGGCACGCTGAACGTAATCCTTTCGAAATATCCAAGGTTGGAGAAGTTTTATTACTCTTGTCAGAGTTGGCTGGTGTTGGCCTTAACAGGTACGGTGATAGGCCTCATAGCAGCCTGTTTGAACATTATAACGCAATGGTTAGCAGATATCAAGACAGGTCATTGTAGAGACTCATTTTATTTGAACAAAGCGTTCTGTTGTTGGGGTGAAGATGAAGCTTCATGCTCCAATTGGGTCCAATGGTCCGGATTTGGACTATGGAATTACATAATATTCGTCTTCATCTCCACACTTTTAGCCTTTTCAGCTGCTTCATTGGTGAAACATTACGCGCCATTTGCAGCAGGGTCGGGGATCTCCGAGATCAAAGTGATCGTCTCAGGCTTCACCATTGAAGGTTTCTTGGACTGGTGGACCTTACTGATCAAGAGTCTTGGGTTACCTTTGGCTATTCTGTCGGGACTAAGTGTAGGAAAAGAAGGTCCCAGTGTTCATTATGCTGTGTGTGTGGGGAACTGTGTTTCGAGGCTCTTTGACAGGTTCCGCCGTTCACATTCAAATGCTAGACATTTCCTTACAGCTGCCTCAGCTGCTGGTGTAGCAGTACTGTTCGGAAGTCCAATTGGAGGTGTTTTGTTTTCAATTGAAGAAATCGCCAATCTTTTCCAACTTTCTACAATGCTCAGGTCGTATTTCTGTTGTCTTGTAGCTACCAGTGTGTTAAGTGCAATGAACCCATTTAGAACGGGCCAATTGGTCATGTTCGAGGTGAAATACGATCAGAACTGGCATTTCTTCGAAATCCCAGCGTTTGCAATTTTAGGGGCTTTTGGAGGTGTTTACGGTATAGTGGTGAGCCATTACAACGTTCAATGGGTATCTTTGAGACAGAAATACTTGAAAAATAGTGCTATCAAGGAAGTTGTCCTATTGGCCAGTTTGACAGCCTTGGTGTGTTATTTCTGCGAATTCTTGAGATTAGATATGACCGAAGGTATGGAGATCTTGTTCCACGAATGTGGTGCAGGCGACTCAGATCATAGGCTTTGTAATTACGACAGAGGACAGTTCCAGATATTTGTTGCCTTGATATATGCCACACTAATGAGGATGGTCTTGGTGGTTGTTTCTTACGGTTGTAAAGTACCTTGTGGGATTTTTGTGCCGTCGATGGCAGCAGGAGCCACTTTCGGAAGAGCTATCGGTATTTTAATGTTGAAATTGTATCGTGCCAACCCCAGTTCAGGATATTTCAGTGGGTGTGGTGGTTCTGATACTTGTATAGTACCAGGAACGTATGCATTCCTTGGAGCTGGAGCTGCCTTAAGTGGGATTACCCATTTGACAGTTGCCGTTGTGGTGATCATGTTCGAATTGACTGGAGCATTGAGATACATCATTCCGACCATGATTGTTGTTGCAGTGACTAAAAGTATCAACGATAAATGGGGTAAAGGTGGCATAGCAGACCAGATGATCAGGTTCAATGGGATCCCATACATCGATGCTAAAGAAGAGCACACTTTCCATAACAAGGTCAGTAAAGATGCGATGACCGATGAAGTGGTGGTTCTTCCTGTAAACTCTTTGAGATATTCCCAAGTTGAGACAATTCTTCAAACAACAAACTTTACCACTTATCCCATCGTGTCCAGTGTTGAAGTCCCCATATTAATTGGGTTTATTGGAAGACAGGAGCTTCTGTTTGGCATTAAAACGAGGAAACAAAGTTTAGGTACAATCATACCCGATGATAGTGTCTGTGTCTTTGCAGGAGATTTGAAGTTGAAGAAATTAGGGATACCTGTGGACTCTTTAGGTGTTGAACGGTCAAAGAATGAGAGTGTTATCGATTTTGAGTCATTAGTCAACTTTGCACCTATCACAGTTGATGTTGGAAAGCCATTGGAGTCTACATTGAATTTGTTCCACAAGATTGGACCAAGACTTGTGTTTATTACAGAGGGAGGACTATTAGTAGGGCTCATGACGAGGAAAGATATTGTGAAGTACGAGATTTATCTCCATGAAATAGAGCATGGAGTGATTGCAGGTAAGCATTTTGAAGAAGAAGCATGGAGATTGATCTGTTCAATTGATAGTCGAGTGAGGAAATTACTACATCGAGCCATGGGTAGAACGATAGCTGAAAGGTATCTTCGGCTCTCGGTAGATGAATAATAGCAGCCGACAAGTCAGGTGACTTTGAACCAATAACTCAAGTCCAATCAACAACACCAACATAAATGAATAATGAAAACTATACACTACAAACTACGCACTACAAACTACAAACTACAGCATTAGTATCGTTATTTTGAGTTTATTGTTTTCTTTAAAAGCCAGTGTGTTCCTTTTGCTTAGAAAACTTCAACCTTTGCAAGGACAATTATTAAATATTATGAAGTTTGTCAAAATAAATGGAAACTGAAACACAACAAGTTGCATTTTCTCTTGTATAAATATGTACATAGAACCATTTGATATTTTGGTGCACTTTGTTTCTATGGAGGTTTTTTTCTTATGATGGTGGTGATCTTTTTATTTTGTTTCTTGTGATGATGGATGGAAAATTGGGGGTGTTTGAGCAATTTATTGAAAAAAAAATTGCTTAACCGACAACCAAGGTCTCTTCATCACTGAACTCGTATTGTGGGATTTCCAAGTTCAAAGGAGCTGGACCTCTTCTGATTCTACCAGAGATGTCGTAATGGGAACCGTGACATGGACAGAACCATCCTCCAAAGTCACCAGCCTCACCAATTGGGACACATCCCAAATGGGTACATATACCCAACATGATCAACCACTCTGGGTTCTTGACTCTGTCAGCATCGTTTTGAGGGTCTCTCAAAGTGGATATGTCGACGGTGTTGGCCTCGGCGATCTCCGCAGCGGTTCTGTGTCTGATGAAAACTGGCTTACCCTGCCATTTGACAATCACGTTCTTACCTTCTGGGATGGCGCTTAACTTGACCTCGACTTTAGCCATGGCCAAGACATCAGCAGAGGCAGACATCGTTTGCAAGAAGGCCTCGACGGTGGATTTGGCACCAGCGGCAGACAACAAACCGAGAGAACCAATGGTGAAGTATGTGTAGACTCTGGACTTGTCATCGGATTGACCTTTGCTCAAGTAGTGGGAGAAGTCTGGAGAGTCGTAGTTGGACTTCAACGAGGTTGAAGTCGAGGACAAATATCTGGAAGGAGTGGCCAAGGCTCTCAGGGCGAGCGATGATCTGCTCGAGGATCTCAAGACTGAATTGAACATGATATTTGTGTGTTTGGAAGGGGACAAAGCTCACAATTCGTGATTTCTGGTGAAGTTGATAAATCTCTTACAATTCACCTCTCAAACCAGTTTTTCCCTATACAAATTTTTTTCTTTTCTCCAAGCTCTGCGTATTACAAACAAAAAAATTGGTTTTTCCGAGTTTTTCATTGGCTCGTCTTGGTGACACGGGTCTGTCATGGAAGGGATTCGTATTTTGCTCAGCGTTGTGGGAGATGGTGAGAATTCGTAATTTGCTCGCATTTGGTCTCAAATTGGGGGTTATGGTGAATTGAGGTGGTGGGTAATTGGGTGAATTTTATATTTAGTCAATTGGTGATGAATTGTTGGGTATCAGAGGGTGAGAAGTGAGTGGAATAGTCAGTTTGATTTAGTTATCTTTAGAATGAACTATTATTGGGTTACTTTAAGGACTGTTATTGACACCTATATGTAGACATCTTACGTACAAGTATAACCATCTTGCTGGTACAAGTATAGCCATCTTGCTAGTACAAGTATAATCATATATCTTGTACCAGTATAGCCATCTTGCTAGGACAAGTATAGACATCTTGCTAGTAAAAGTATAACCATCTTGCTAGTACAAGTATAGACATCTACCTTGTACCAGTATAACCATCTTGCTCGTACAAGTATAGACATCTTGCTAGTACAAGTATAACCATCTTGCTAGTAAAAGTATAGACATCTTGCTAGTAAAAGTATAACCATCTTGCTAGTACAAGTATAACCATCTTGCTGGTACAAGTATAGCCATCTTGCTGGTACAAGCATAGACATCTTGCTAGTACAAGTATAGACATCTTGCTAGTACAAGTAGAACCACCTTTCTGTCTTTATCATGAACAACTAATTTGTGAAAATAAGCAATCCTCCTGATAAACATCGAACAAGAAACAAACACCTCCTTCTCATCATCATAGACATCTTATCTCATTCAGTAAACTCGCTTTCTCTACGCCCATAGATATCCTCATATTTCCTTATATTTTCACCTAATAACCATAACCATACCTCTATTCATAATCACATACCCCACTGCCACTAAAATCCCACTGCACATAATCGCTACGCCATGCCATACTCATATCACATCACCTCTTTCTCTCCATCCCACAATCACATCATTTGATACCAAATCCTTCACTCTCGGAAATCGCCGTGGATAACTTAGACCACAAAACTTCTTTAGATGGATACTGGAACAAACAGAGCTCGTTGAAACAGGTATGAGCTAGTGGAAGCCTATTATATGGTCCTTTGAGCAATGTCACTTTGAAAACCAACGCCTGGATCCCAGTAGCAGGTAATCTGTCAGTCCCCGTTACAAACAGAAGCAATTGTTTCTGCTGTGCCCTGGTCAACTTCTCAATATATTCCCAGAACCAAGAAACAAGATCTGAATCTTGTTCAAGTCCTCCCTGGTATTTCGTTACAGCCCTTAACACTGACACATCGAGAAAAGTTTCACCTTCTCCTGAATCATCCCCTGTTAAAATCAACTCAATCTCTTGACTGTCAAATAACGATAGAGCATTTCCTGCCATCACATTATCAGCACCTCTCTTGAGCGATTCGAACTGCTCTTTCACAAGATCGTTTAAAAACAAATTGATATACCGATGAATGTAATCCATTCGATTCTCCGCTGTGACAGCAACGTTTGATCCTCCTTCAATCAACTCATGGGTATGCAATTCACCAAATAAATCCCGATATGACACTTCGAAGAACAACCCCAAACTCTCGAAATCGAAATCCTTTGGATAATGCAACAATTTTGTCAAATTTGATCCAGTGACTGGATGTAATTCTGTATAGTCATCCAAATTCACACTTTTCTTACCCAAAAGTTTCTTGTAAAACACTTGAGGGAACTGTAACCCTAAAATTGTCGAATTATAAATCGCCAAACCCATAATGACACCCACCAAATAATACATTTCGTTGTTGTTGATGTTCGAGTAGCTAAACCATCCCAATTGGGACTCGGAAGAATATGTGAAAAGCCCATTTTTGGGATCAAATAACTCTCTACTCAACAACATAAACCATTCTTTCTTCAAGCCACCTGCATCGATACCAACTTCGTTGATGAACTCCACTCTCAAGGATTTCTTCAACTCTGATTGGTGCAGTAAGATCCCATTTAGCGAGTCGTTGGTGATATGACTTCTTCTCACTCTCAACCTGAAATAAACATCTACAGGTATTTTCTTCTGCAAGCTACTGATAAAAGCTTCCTCAGCTTTCCTCTCCATCTCTTTCTTTGCCTCATATTCCAAGATCGAGATCTTTGCACCTAGAGAAAGCAAAAAAGGGTGTTGACAGAACGTGAAAGTTGGTCTCATTCTAGTGGATAGTGGAGACATAGGTGATCCTATACCAAACATATCTGTAGTGGTCAGGGTCTGTAAATATTCAACAACATACTCCAAAGATGGTTGGCCATCCAGTGTCACATCGGTGTGTCTTCTCGATTTGACCGTGGAATTGTACTGCCAGGCATCGAAATCTTGTCTCACGTTCACATAATCCGCCATAGTGTTGTAGAACAACGATGTAGGCAATTTATGAGATCTATAATACGTATTGGATGCAAAGAGTGTCCCCAAGAATCTCCCAGCAGATCTCAAATGCCAATCATTCCCATACTGCGATAGTTTTATCTTGGAATTGATCAAATTCTTTTTACCGCTAGTGAAAGGCCACAATCTCGTGTTATTAGAGGTTCCCGGTCTATCGTTATCCAGATCTTTGGTATCAGACACACCATCATCGTCACCAGTCACGTGAGATGATACTTCCTTGCTGAAAGGTGCTCTAGTCTTGTGATTTTCTTGATTGATACACCTGGTCAATTGGAATGAGATGTACAAATTGACCAAATCAACCTTGTCCGAGAACTCTTCGTTTGATAATTTTGCAAACCAATGACACAAATATTGTCTTGTGTTCTTATTCGAGTATCCCAAGATGCCTATCAATCTCTTCAAGATTTCATAACTCATAGCCTTCACATTATGTGGGAATTTTGTAGATTGAGTGACACTTGAAGATAACGTTGGGAGTTCGAGTAAAATGAGCAACCAATAAACTTCATCAGGTTCAGTGAATTTCAGTGGACGACTTAAAAGGGAGTTTGCAGCGCTCAATAACAGATAATAGGCACTAAGATTGGGAAGTTTCATCAATAGATAATAAAACTTACGTACTTCTTTCAAATTGATCCCTGAAACGGCTACTGAAAGCTGTTTAGCATGTGAAGATCTGAAAGACCTGTTCAAAATGTCATACGACCCGAAACAAATCTTTAGATAATCGAATAATGGCTTGAAGCGCTCATGCTCATTGGCCTGTTTGTTCGATTTACAATCATAGATGACTTGTTTCAAGTTTCTATAACTCAATTCCACGTGACCTACCTTGGTAGACGCTTTCTTTTCGTCCGAGATCAAAACCACTACAGTACGGCACACTGAGCATTTAATTTTGGCAGAGTCTGCTGGGTATGTGATCATTGTACCACAACAGCGGCAAGCATCCACCAACGATTCCTTCGTACCATCCACTATCTTTGGGTTTGGTAGTGTTGTCGAGGCAGGTATAGGTGTTCTTGGGGTTCTGGCGGCATTAGATCTGCTTGATTGGTGAGGATCAGTTGTCACTATAGTAGTGAGAGATGTACTGGGATCTTGTCTCTTGGTCAATTTGGCAAACCAGCTGGGTTTTCTCACTGGATGATCAACAGATGTTGAGCCATGAGCATTCGGGTCATTTGTAACACCACCGAGCATCTTGGACCTTAGTGTTGCATTAGACTATGGATTGATCTGGATATTAGGCAGATCAAACAGATGATGTGGAGTAGTGTTGTGATCCAATATATATGAGACGATAGAACAAGACGAACGCTTTAAAGGTGTCTCTCCTATGACACTTGAATTGATCTCACTTGTTCTGTGGATCCCCTGATACTATCTGGTCCCAATTGAACCAATACGATGTATTTAATATAGTGAAAAAGACTTACATAAATTAAAATGCTATAAAAAAAAAAGATGCAACTATAAGAGAAACCAAACCCCCCAAAATGAACAAGATATAAAAAAATATAAAAATGTCAAAATGTAATGATATAAAATTAAACCAAATGTTTTAAACCATCTGAAATGTTACTGAGTTCTCCAATTAGTTCAAGAAACCTGAAACCAAGTTTATGATCATTTGGGTTGAAATCTGTATTGTTGAAGAACTCGATATCATATGCAGTTTCTTTGGATGAGGTTGAACTGAAAAAGTCATTTGAACTAGCCGACTGGTGATTCTCAGCAAATCCTATCCAGGAGTCGTAGTCGACCGTTTCATTGGGGAAAATATTTCTTATTCTATCAAAGACGAGAAATTTCCCTAGTGTTCGTATCGGAGTGACTAAATCTTGTATATCGTCTTTTATCAAGTCATTGCACTCTATATCCTCTTTTGCTAGCCAGAATAACAATGCTGAGATTCTGGCGAAAATGAGAAACCTTTGAAAAGACGGAATTAAGGGATCAGGCCTGCAGAGCTGATCGAACAGATCTAAATCATCTTTGTAAAGTTTTTTAACCGTTGCGTAATCGTCAAACCTCATTTTGGTGTAATTGAGATCGACGTCTTCTAAAACTGAAGCTAATACCTGTTTCTCAGTGGAAGCTGTTTCCAAAATAGTAAATTTACCAACAAATCTGTTTTTCCGATCTCTCATCTCCACCTCTAACTTTGAGTATGCTTCTACCAAGAAATTCAACACCATGAAATCATCATCTTTGAAAAATGAAACCAAGACAGAAGACTCTCTCAAAGAAGTTGCAGGATCAAAGGATGTGACAAACTCGGACAAAAATGAACAAATTTTGATCGCTTTGATATCATTCAAGTCCGGTGAGCTTCTAAGAAGAATCTTTTTGAGATTGATCATGAACTGTTTGAGCGTTCTCGCATTGAAGA
Organism: Nakazawaea molendinolei; assembly: GCA_030569155.1. NCBI lineage: Eukaryota > Fungi > Ascomycota > Pichiomycetes > Alaninales > Pachysolenaceae > Nakazawaea > Nakazawaea molendinolei. Next base: position 496,783 of record JAJMKB010000006.1, read on the forward strand.
ACTGCTGACACATTTTCAGATGCAAACTTCTTGGAATGTCTTCGTTGGCGAAAATTCTCTCTAACCAGGTAAGTAAGATAGAGAGATAAGGTGTCAGATCGTTATTCAACCAGGTCTGGAATTTCGTCACTTCATTATAAGATCTTGTATTGACTGAACCCAAAATCATCAAACATTTGCAAATGTTCAACTTGAACGAATCGATAGGCTGAGTAGAGACTGTCTTGAAACACTCGAGCATATATCCAATTGGGAACATCCCGTTGAAATGTCTCTTGCTATCAACTCTGTGTGTTACAGAGATTGTCAAGTACTCGACGATGCTGGCTACCAATCCTCTATCTTCATTGATATTGCATGACAGAATAGCCGCTAGGGCCACCACTGTCATCTTATTTGAAGGCTCGATATCCAAGGCTTTGGTAACTGCAAAGAATGGCTCTAAAAAACATTCATAATTGTCCAGATTAACACGAGTTATGATGCTCTCAAGAAACTCACGGACCCTTCTCTCTCTTCTTCTGTAGCCAGATATAGAAATATTTGGAGTTTCAGCCTCCAGATTGAGTATATTTGCAAGAATTCTCAAACCTGGGGATAGCATGGTATTTACCCATGTTATAGACCTCAATGCCTGAAGTACGTTCATATGTTCATCGAACAACAGTGCTACTTTAGGTGACGATGTGATTTCTGTCTGGTGCAACATCTCATATAAGAAATCTAAAGTTGATATCAAACGATGAGATGCTGTCTGAAGATTCATCAGTAACTCGTTTTCATTGGACTTTATTTCCAGTATTATCTGTTTCAGAAGTTTTTGCTTCTCTTCATTCTCCGTCATCATATCTCTTTGTTTGCATTTGAGCTCGATATTGTGCTTCCTTTGCACATAGGTTTTAAAATATATCAACTCCGATGAGCCCACATCTCTTGTTAAATTGGCTAGATAATCGGTGAGAATCTGCAATTGTTGCACAAGATCAACATCTTGACCTTGCCCATGGGTTCGAGGTGAGATAACTTCGCGCACTTGGTATTTCAACTCTCTGTTTAGCAATAAAGACTTCAATGCCTCGTTGTTCCATATAGGACTTTCCTGTGGTATCAATTCAGCCTCTGGATTGGGCACTGGTTTGGGTATATAAGACTTCAAACGAGCCTTTTCAAATGAACTGTTAGTACGATTGTAGTTTAATGTGCCATCTATACTCACCATTTCACCTTGGTATCATCAGAAGCTTCTGTCCTCTTAAATCCACAAAAAGAGCACTTGACTATTTTTTTTTTTACTGAACCCTTCAAAATATGACAAAAAGAGATCTCTCAAAATTGGGGGTGCCACTATTTATGTAGTAAATTTTTAAAATTAAAGCTAGAGTGAATAACTGAAAACGAAACTACACAAATTACAAGAAACAAACTAAATGATTTTTAAAAACAAGAATATCCTAATCTACCGCCCAATATAAATAAATAAAACATGTAAAGAACCAAGTTCAAGCCTTCTTCTTTGGTTTCAAGCTCCACCAGAGAGCTATACCACCCAAAATACCACCAAGAATCAACTTATCCTTTTGAGGAACTTCTTCGGTGCTTGGTTCGAATTTGACAGCTGGTTTTTTCAATCCAGCAGCCTCATCGATCTTAAAATCTTTGAACATGTTCTGGAAACTGGTAACTTCTCCCTCATTGTCACCACCTACAGAGACAGCACCTTCCATATCAGCAATCTTGGTCTTTGTCTCAATGACATCGATCTTTTTGACGGGATCCTTTGGGATTAACGAAGGAGCTTCGGTCTCCACTGGAGGCAGAGCAGTGTTTACAGATGGGAATTTCAGATCATCAACTGTAGAGACATCACCTTTCGCTTTTGTGATTTTGGCAGTTGAGAAAGATTTCACTTGAGCCGCAGGAGTCTCTTTAGATTTGACAACGTTGGTAGAGAGCTTCTTAGCAAGCTTCTTCTGGAAATCTTTCAACTGCTTGGTTGTTATCTTCTTTTCAGCAGCTGAAGATAAGTTTCTAGATCCCAGATGATCTGAGGCCTTGGTGACATCGGTTAAAGTCAATCTTTGAATAAGATCCAGTTTCTTGCCTGAAATCTTGATACCCCTGTTACGACACTCGGTCTTCAAAGCTTGTAAATTCATCGAACTGTATATACTTTGATCTTTAGATGTCAAAAGAGTGGCCTTCTTTTGTGTTGTCTGATGAACATTTCTAATGGCTGTCATTGTGTTGACATTACTTGATTTCAGGGCGTTGGCAACTTGACTTGTTGAGAATTGTTGGATATTGATCTTCGGAAGTGCTGGGGGTGCTGCATTTGTGGTATCCCTAATGGATTGTTGAAAAGCACTTCTCAAACATGGGAGCGATCTAGCTGCTCTTAACGACATCTTCACCAACTGATTTTAATCTCTATAAGCTTTTGATTGAACAGTTTTGCCTTCAAGTTCAATTTTTGTTTTGATTTAAGAAATAAACAGCAATGCCTGTGTGTCTTCTAAGATCAAAAAAATATATGCAGGAAGCGATGACCCAAAAGGTGAAAACCAAAACAGACAGGAAAAGTCGTGCAGCAGAGGAGAATTATGATTTGGTATAAAGTACACGACTTTATTAAAATTTGATAATTTATACACGACTATAATCTCCAACCTCAGCTCAGCTCAGCTTCAGATGAGATCAAATTGTTTGACTAGTTTAATAGCTGAAGGCAATAAGGCATGAACTGATTTCATCAAATTGACAATAACTCCAAGCTTTGACAAATTTGTTTTGAATATCTCTTGACGTTATCATTAAGAGAAAGTGTAATTACACGACACTTCCTTTCATTTGATAGACAAACTACATCATTGAATATTGTATTTTCATTTAAAGTGTATAAAGATGCAGAATATGATCTTTGAATGAAATAAATCAACTAGATACAGTAAAAGAGAAGATCATAGTGTCTGCTTGCAAATAAATAAATTATTGAATAATGAAATATGAGTGGACACGATTGGATTAATATTGTCTAGCAGCTTCTTGACAAGCTTTAAGTTGGTGCAAGTAGAAGTCACAGATTTGGAAGTTACCATCGTTATCTTCCAAACATCTGGTGAAGTTTCTAGCATCAGCATCACAACCTTTTACTGGCTCTTGAAAGTTTTGGGCGACGGATTGTTGTTGTTCAACTGGAGCAGAAGAGCTACCACCGAACATACCGGTAAGACCAGCACCGATGGTGTGACCGACAGCAGAACCGACAGCAACACCGGCAGCGGTGGAAGCCATCTGGGCGAACAAACCTGGTTGTCTCTGTTGTTGACCAGCAGCGGTGTGATGTTGAGCTGGCAGAGCTTCTCTAGCTGGAATGGCAGCAGTGGAAGCAGGTCTAGTCTGGCTTGGGGCTGGGGCTCTTCTAGCTGGAGCTGGACGACGGGATGATTGACGTGGCATTGTGTATATATTAACTATTGTTTAAACGAGTAGTTGGAATATGAGAAGAAAAATTATCCCCTTAATAAATACTGTGTGAAGCTCGAACCGGAAGGTGAGTGGCAAATTGGTGAGAAAAAAATTTGTCGAGGGCCGGGCTCGGAGTAGTATCAGCCACGCAGAAGAATAAGCAGGAACGATCTCTGTACTTCTATAAATGGATTTGATGGCAGTGGCTGTAATGTGTTCATGATTTTTAAGGTAATGACATGTCCTGAAGTGGATACCTCACCTATAAACTTTAAATCACACACCTAATTGGGTCAGCACATGTGGTAACCACTTTCCCAAAAAGGAAATTCATGTGGCTGAGCTCCTCAATTCCGAGTTAAAATCCACTATTCCAGACGCTTCTGAGGAAAAATAGACCTTCTGGAATCTCTTTTGGGAAACATTGAACAAAAGGGGTTACTTGGTGATGTTTCTGTAACTACTTAGCAGTTTGATTATTGAAATTAAACTAACTGACTCAACCTGTTAGAATAGTCTGAGTATTTAAATCAAAGATGATTGAGTTCACTTAATTAAGTGATTTCATAACTGTTTTCGAACTTTGTTGTAGCAGGCTGAGGACATCGAGGAGAGGTGGAATCTTGAACTTGAGATTATTGAGTGCTCCCAGACTTACTTCATCACTATCTTCCACGAGTACAGGGTGTGGAAATTAATGTTGTGCCATGATAAAGATGCAAAAACTGGAGATGCTAAAAGTCATTTTCGATCAAATTCACTTTCAAGTAAAACAAGGTTCTTTGTATTTCCAAGCGATGGTAATCTCTGTCATTCTTGAGATGAACTTCTACCTCCTTAGAAATAATCCAATCTCTTATCTCAAGATAAAAATACAAGTATTTGAAAAACAGATGATAAGATAAACATATGTCTACTCATAAGTTACAGTGAAGAGGCATCAATGTCTCTTCAATACTATCTGCGTTTGAACCATCTCAAATACATTGCCTCTATAATTCCCAATCAATTCTATCATCACTACAGGGGTGTGAAGAGGGTAAAAAAAGAGATAGAAAAAAGGGATACACAGTTGTAGTAGTAAGAGCAGAGATGTAAAATGAAGTATGTCCGCAAACTAACAGACAACTCAACCGTTAACCGATTGAACTAGTATTTGGAGCTATAATTCTTCAGATCATTGGAATTGATAGTCGTTATCTGCTCATCGAATTATCTCTCTGCCGTGTCACTGACGCTATGACATTATCTGCACATAGATCAAAATTCCCGTGTCACTAAGCTTCTCCAGATTTTATACAAAAAAGCTGTCCAATCAAATAGGAAAAGATACCAATCAAACTGGGGAAATAAGACATTGAGTCAATTTAAGACCATCAATCATGTTGGCGAGGTTGAATAGTGGAGTGGGTCGAGCTGTGATTGGTAGGTATCGGTATAGACAAGCCAGACACTTTTCTCTGGCCGCTTGCCTTAGAAAGCCTGCAACGCCAATTCCCCCACCACCATCAGGTCCAGAAGAAGATCAGGAACCAGAGGGTTTCATAAGAACTGATCCGGACTCTATGGACATGAAAGGATACCTAAATATCGAGAGTGCAATGGGACCATACCTGGATTCAGCAGATGAAGCTGCCAATTTCGAGCATTGGGGTCTTTTAAACCGTGATCATCCCGACTACCCGATAAGAAAGACCAAGTATCGTCACTTCACGTTAAATTTTGGACCACAGCATCCTGCTGCCCATGGTGTGTTGCGGTTGATTTTGGAATTACAAGGTGAGGAAGTCATGAGAGCAGATCCCCATATTGGATTGTTACATCGTGGTACAGAGAAGTTAATCGAAAGCAAGACTTATATGCAACTGTTACCTTATTTCGATAGATTGGACTACGTCTCCATGATGACCAACGAGAGTGTCTTTGCATTGGCCGTAGAGAAATTGCTTAACATCGAAGTACCTATCAGGGCCAAATATATCAGGACAATGTTTGGAGAAATCACCAGAGTCTTGAACCATTTGATGTCTGTCTTGACCCATGCTATGGATGTCGGAGCACTTACCCCTTTCTTATGGGGATTCGAGGAAAGAGAGAAACTTATGGAATTCTACGAGAGAGTCAGTGGGGCAAGATTGCATGCTGCTTATGTGAGACCAGGTGGAGTCTCTCAAGATCTTCCTCCGGGACTCTTGGACGATATTTATATGTGGGCCACGCAATTTGGCGACAGAATTGATGAAGTTGAGGAGTTGTTGACAGATAACAGAATTTGGAAACAGAGAACTGTCGATATAGGTGTAGTTTCAGCTGAGGATGCTTTGAATCTTTCACTCTCAGGTGTCATGTTGAGAGGTTCAGGTATCCCATTTGACGTGCGCAAATCACAACCCTACGATGCTTATGATTTGGTCGATTTCGATATCGCCGTGGGTACCAAAGGTGACTGTTATGATCGTTATTTGATCCGTATGGCCGAGTTTAGACAGTCCTTAAGGATCATCGAGCAATGTATCAATCAAATGCCCCCAGGTCCTGTGAAAGTTGAAGACTACAAGATTTCTCCGCCTTCCAGAGCTGCAATGAAAGAGGATATGGAGGCAGTTATTCATCATTTCTTGCTTTTCTCAAAAGGTTATGCAGTTCCACAGGGAGATACCTATACTGCAATTGAAGCACCAAAAGGTGAAATGGGGGTTTATTTAGTCAGTGACGGGAGTGAAAGACCATATCGTTGCAAAATAAGAGCACCAGGTTTTGCTCATCTTGCCGCAATGGACCACATTTGTAGAGGTCACTTATTACCAGATGCTGTCGCCATCATTGGTACCATGGATTTGGTCTTTGGAGAAGTTGATCGTTGAGACCATATCTATTTATTTATTTTCTTATTTATTCATTATTTATCTATTTATTTATCTATTTATTAAATTCTAATTGATCTTGATATCAAAAACTGCACTTAAAAATGGTGAAAGACTCCCTAATCCAATAATTATCTCGAGGCAGTTTTTCAAGCAGATCTGATCTCATCTCCGGAAAAATATGCATTAAGCTTTATAGAAAAAAAAAAATAAATGAGCCATGTGAAAAATCAAATAGACTGTTTGACAAAAGACAGAATGGTATAACATGAGCTCCGAACCTGAATCGAGTCTGTCGCCATCCGGTAAGAATATGAGTCCCGTGAGGCTGGACAGGTACACGGAATCCAGTCCTTCATCCGAATCGTCACGTTCATCATCGCCATTTCTGAAAATTTCAATATCAACAACCTCATTAACATCTCTATTGCCATCTTTCTACAACTTGAACAAGTCAACCCCGAACTTGTTGACCACTCCAACAAAGCATCACAGTCATCATTTGAGAGCAGTGAAATCACCAAATGCATCCCCGTCACTGGCCATTTCTGATCTATTGGCAAGAGAAAGTGATGTCACAGTATCTACGAATGTCACATCACAACTGGAGTACAAAGGATTTGCTTCCTACGTGATAAGTGGGTTGTTTTTAATCATTTGGCTCATTTGGGCCATGTGCCCCGATGATTTGTTACAACAGATGGGGATCTACTATTATCCCTCCAGATGGTGGGCAGTTGCAGTGCCCAGTATCATATTGGTCACCATGGGATACGTTTACGTAGCTCTAGCTCTTTACAACGTTGAGGTGAAGACTCTACCCTTGGATGATTTGAGAACCATTGTAGATGATTCAGGTGTGATAATAACAGAATTGGAAAATTATAGAAAGGAAAATGAGGACCAATTTCTCTATCGTTCTACCAGCGGTATATGGGATTTGCCGCTAAGCGACGTTAATAAGGTGCTTTATGCCCATAATGAATGAATCATGTCAAACTAAATCTCTTGTATAGTTTTATCAGCAAAAAATGAATTTCCGCACACGACCTTCTTATCTGTGTTTTTAAGTTTGGGTAATTTGACACAACTCTTTTGTTACTTAAATACACTTGATACACCAAATACACTACGAATTTATCGAAAGATATTGAATGAAACGCGAATAGCATATTGTTACTTGTGATTGAGAAGAGAGAAGTCATCAACTGTAAAAGCATTCTCAAAGCCAAGTAAAAAGATATTAGTTATATATCTGAACCCCCATCACCTTCGACCCCTAATTTGATATTATTAACTAAACCAACTAAGTATTGACAAGTCAACATCATCAAATTATTAGTCGCCATAACAAGCATTAGAAAGCAATGAGTACTAAAGGTAAAGTGAATCAATTAAAGTTATCCAAATGGAGTACTGAAGAACCAATCAATTACGCCAAATCCTTGTCATCAGCACAAGGCAATTCGGTTCAAAATTATGAGAGCTCATCAAAGGGGACCAAAAAAAAGAAACCGATTATGACAGAGAACAGTGCTACTGCTATTGCTATTGCTAGCAGAAGGGGCAGTTCTAACAAGAGTGATGATGTATTGACGTTGAGCAGAAACACCAGGTCACTGCAATTAGATGATACTAATGACGAAGGGGTTAGACAGTTTGAAGGAGAAGATGACGACGACGACGAAAAGGAATCTACTTTGAAAGAGAGATCCAACGAGACAAGGATCAGACTTTCAGATCTATTGCAGTTCGATGGACAAAAGAGTTCTAGGCCAAGTTATGATGATCAGTTATCACTTAAAGAATTACAGTCGAAAAACAGGTTCCTCAAGCAGGGGATCTTCCGAATTGAAAGTGACTTGAATTTGGAAGAGTTAAGCATTGTCGATCAAAACTTTTTGAACAATATCGATATCACAAACTATGTGAACGAAGTGTTCTTACCATTGTGATGATATATCAATCCTTGTCCCCATCTGATAGAAACACCTTATCACGCCACATCTCACCCCATGTCCATCGATCAATCTGACGATCTCAAGAAAGACGTGCACGGCTCACCGAAAAAGTCCCAATCAGGTACACTTATTCGATCTCCCGGGGCTAGACCCAAAGAGGGGTAGGGCCCTGTAGCGCAAAACGTTTTTAAATCGTGAGCGAGGCTGCAGCAAGGCATAGACTACTGGGCTCCGGGACCCACCCCCACTACCCCGCCCGAGGATCCGTACATGCGAGAGGCAAATGTTCCACATAAGCGCATTTTTCAAACCGAATCGTGGGGGGAACAGAGTTGCAATCTTGCAGAAATTGTCACCTAGTTCTTTTTCCCCCCACTATTTTCCACATGCACGCGTGAACAGTATGAGCGGGTTATCGAAGACAATAGTCACAGAATACATCTGATATTGACAACTTTTTTCCCACTTTGTCCGTCTCCGCATCCCGCTTTCGCTCCCCACCTTTCACCCTCGACTTGATTTAGTGCCAAACTTTAATTCCGTGTGGATTCTCAGGATTGCGTCATTCGTGAAATTCGATAGGGCTCGATTTTTTTCCCCTTCGCATTTCTGTAATCTACTAAGGGCCAGAGTTTTTTATCATGTGTGGAAATTAACCTGTCATGATTTTTGCGCTTTCAAGTTTATAAAATCGAACCGGATTCCTATGAAAAAACAGGGAAACATAGAAAAAAAAAAAAAATATATCACATCGTCAAAATTCACTGCGGGTCAGAGAAGCGATTTATTATCCTACTGTTTAAATATCAGTGACGATGTTTCCTGCTCATATGAGATCCATGAGTAATCCCATGGGGGTCAACATTCATCCCAAACTGCCTCTGAAGAGATATATATGTTCTTTTTGTGCAAGAACCTTCTCCAGATCTGAGCACAAATTACGTCATGAACGGTCCCATACAAAGGAGAAACCTTTTGATTGTAAAATTTGTTCCTCGGCTTTTGTACGGAGAGATTTATTGCAGAGACATTGTCGAACTGTCCATGGCGTGGTGTTGAAAACGAATAATCAACAGCAGTCTCTCACGAATAACAGTGGTGAAAATAATGCAAGTTCAAATAGGGGTGATTCTAACGAAAATAATACTGAGCACCACGATCCACAGTCCTCCGAAGGTGAGTCTCCCAAACTAAGCGAACCAAAAACGAGTCCTCAAGAAAAACCTGTTGAGATTCTGGTGGAGGAGAAAGTGAACCCAGAGCTACCACCATCAAAACCACAGTTTTCACAGAGCAACTCGTTGAACGAGAAAAATATAATTTCATTATTGACTCTATGCAAAAAATTCAACTATTTGACCATTCCATACGAGTTGGATAACTCCATTTGCAACTATTTCTTGACATACGGTACCAGATGTCATAACATTTTACCTTTGATCAAATTTGATCGTATTTTGAATCTAACCGAAAATGACGAATCTTTATTTATAATTCTTTGCATTGGAGCTAACGAAAATAACGATTTGTTGGATGCGATCAAATTGTTCAACAGGAGTTGGTCGATAATCAACGACAAGATCAGTAATCATAAAGTTGATTACAACAGTGAGAACATTGACGAATTTGTCGAAAATGTAATAATGTTGAGTTATATCTACTTGAACTATTTTGACAATAATTTTGATCAAGATCTTTTGAATCAGAATATAAGTGTTGACATTGATGTGCTATTCGATTATTTGAACAGTGTCATTATCACTCAAATTCTTAACGAAGGCAGACAACCTAATGGTGGTATCTCGTACAGTGTTGAAGAGTTGACGGAGAAGGTATTCCCAGTAAAATTGAACTACTGGTATGCTCAAATTTTGCTCCTGCAGTACTATTTCATTTACAACAAACAACCGAGCATTTTACACTCTTTTTTGCTCAACAAATATCTACCTATCGAGGACGGAGTCGATCATCATTGCACTTTGTCTGGACTGTTGAAGAATTTGACAACGAATTCTTCTTCTGGCACTTATTTACCAGGTGAAGCTCCAGGTTCCAAATTGTTCAAAAAACTTGGTTTGATCGACAATATCTTGATCTATAGTTTGTTGAACGAACTCTTGATCATGAAACACAGAAGCGAGAATTCTAGGCAACCTTCATACACCACTGCAATCTCGACATTTTTTGGGGACAACAAGAATTTCTTGCACAATTCGATTATTTTGGCGAACAAATCGTTTAACCAAGGCAATGATGATCAAGAATCTGTTTCACAGCAACTGCTGCAACAACAGTTGAAACTGGATGATCTGTCCACACTGGTCCATCACAACCAGTATAACATCAACCTACCAATTGGTTTGTTGAACGATGGAGTTGATAATCTCACAGTTTTCTCGAGAAACACTCATCTGGGTAATTGGACAGTGAGTAACAAGTCGATCAACAATCTCTCATACATCCAATTCCTCAACATGTTGATTCTTTGTAAGAGAAAGATGTTGATCAGCTGCCCATTGAAGTTTATCGATTTGATAACAAACTATGTTTTCTTACCAAAAGATCAATCTAATTGGGTCTTGTTGAGTCTTACATTGAAGGAGTTCAACGTTGAAACTCTTTCGAGTAAATTGGATCCAAGCATGGGTTTCAGTTCTGAAGAATTTCAATTGAGGAACTTTATCGATTTGAGTAATTTGTCCAAACAAGAATTGACCATCGACAAGATTTCAGCGAATGTCAACGCATACATCACTCGTCTCTATCCATGGTCGTTTGTTATCAACAATAATTTGGGTATTGCTTTGTTACCAGTGTTATATTTGACCTTGAACAATGTCAACAATACATTGGTCAACTTTAAAAACTTTCTCAGTCTTCCTTCGAACAAGAATTTATCTGTTGGATTCATTGTTGAAAGTTTTTTGACGATGATCAAGATCTTGGTCAATTACAGATACAGATTATTCAATTTGCATTCACCTCGTTCACCAGTCACTGCATCATCGACTGGATCTTATAACAGCAACGATATGTTGATCACGTCACCAGAAGGGTTTTTGGAAAACTCAATTTTATCTGTGATCTTGTACGTTATGGATCAGTGTGGTTCGAACGTTCTTTCGAAGTTGATTATCAAAAGAGACTCGATTGTCGATGCTACTAGACCTAGAAGCAACAGTATCAGCATTGGAGAATTCAATCACAACAGTGAAAGGCTCAAGGCGAGCCTTTTGGATAAGTTTGATGAAGATCCAAAATCGAATCCTGAATATCCCCCATTGGTGAAGATTTTGAGTAACGATTTCAAGTATTATTATTACTTGAAGAATCTTGAAAATGGGTTGATCAACTGGTTGAACGTGTTCATGATTGATCCAGCTTTACTTGCAGTTGACAATCTTGATCATTTGATGAGGTATAAGAATTTTATTGCAGGATTCAAGAAAAGTTTATCCGACATCTATGCCCAGTTAGATCTCTCCCATGAACCTAATCCAATCACGGCCAAGGTTTCGTCACCACAAATGCGTCCAAGGACTACTGGATCCAGTTTCCCTGAGTTTGATCTTCAACAGCAGCAGTTACAACAGCAGAGTTTCACTGGGCTCATGAGACAACCTGGTAATCTCAGCAGTGTCTCTGGGGCAGGAATGATGGCCATGCAACAGAAACTCCATCATCAGCAGTTGAACTCTTTAGGATTCAGAACGAATGCCCAATCAGCGGCTAACGGTCTTGGTGAAAAACACCATAGGATTATACTCCCACCAATTGGTCCATTACAACAACAACAACAACAACAGGCCTTGGGAGAAGATAAGCTGTTTGGAGTAGCCGAGAAGGAGACTCAATATCCGTCTCCAAGACCCTCGATATCATCAAGTCATTTCGGTACTGGAATGAAGTGATTATATCATATCTACTAGGATGAAATGATGATTGATCATCTTTACTACAATGAAGTGAATTATATCATATCCACTAGGATGAAGTGATGTTTTATCATCTCTACCACAATATAGTGTTGAAATGTCATTACTATAATGAAGTGATGTTTTATCATCTCTACTACAGTAAGTGTTGAAATGTCATTACTATAATGAAGTGATATCTTATTCACACTCTTTTCAAGAATTTGGGGGTTATTTAACGAATTTACGATTTTTTATTTCGGTTTCTATATTTTTCAGTTTGATATGTATTCAATATTTCTACTTGCTTAATTATCTTTTAATGAAGTTGCATTCAATTGTAAGCTAAAGAGATCTATATAAGTTGTGAAAAAATCACAGAAAGTGCAAAAGTGGAAAGGCAGGTAAGACAAACTCCATGTAATGGTACAATAATAAACAAAAACACAGGAGAGATAACGATTCATTAGGTTTCATTGCAGGGCTCAAAAATATTCATATCCAATTGGCCTTATCAGTAGCAGAAACTGGTCCATTAGTAGGTTGTGATGTTGGAGATGGGGAGGAACTATCATTATTCTTCAACACCTCCATCAAGGAAGCATAGATGTTGTTCAACTCATTCAAGTCCTCTAGACTCTCTGGTCTCAAAGTGAACACCATTTGACGGAAACTAGGAGATTTCACGACGCTGATAGGAAGCTTGTTGTCTGTCAAGAATCTCATGATATCCTTATGGAACTTGATCTGAGAGTACTGTGAGATGTCGAATTCTGCTAGTAAATGCTGAGGAATATGGCCCAACCCTCCTGGATTGACCGATTTCAAAGTCATCGAGGCAGGAGGCTGGGCGTTATGACGTTGTGAATTGACACCTTGTTGTTTCGATTTGGACTTGTTACCAACCGACATGGCCGAGTCAGTCGAAGAGGCCGATGCCGACGACACTGGCAGTGACAGGATCCCGATCATGTGATCTCTGCCTGGGTTGCCCGTCATCTTGTCGATCTTGTGGGTGCGAAGATGTTCCGAGAGTTTCTTCGGAGAGCCCTTATCGCTTGGTAATCGGTGGATGATCTTCCCGCACTGGTCACACACTGCAACGTTGGCGTCGTCCAAGTCCTGGACAAACCAGTTCCAGACCCAGGACCGTTTCTTAGCACCGAGTTTCTGGGTCGGTTTCACCATTCTGCCCAGACCTGGAGCGACACCGTTGGCCCCATTTGCACCTGAAGAGGGACCAGGTGGGGGATTAGAGTTCGGACGGACCGTTGAAGGGTTCGGTGGGACCGAGTTCGAGGTAGCAGTCGAGGCACTGAGACCTCGAGACCCGGGGAGATGAACCGGCAGATGCTGATACTGGTTGAGAGCATGGCTCAACGTGGTCTCGATGGTATCTTGATTCATCACAATGCTACTCGTTTGTCAAAGCTCTCAAAGTATCAACCGATCTGATATCGAATCTTCACTAGTTTACCCTCGAAATTGCCGACTTCGGTACTATATATACGAGCGATGCAAAGCTTCACAAGGTGCCACTACTCGGAAAAGGGCAACGGCCGAAAACCACAGCACGCAGTCCGGAATACCGGAATACTGTCCAATCCGAGGGATTTCCTGATTTGGAATATTGTGTGAAAAATACACGACTGGGGCGGTCAAGCCACAGTTCGGCTACATGCATCCAGATATGAGCCGGTAGATTAAACTTTATCGGTGAAAGTTTGAGAATTTGGTTGATTCGAACGAGAAGGAGGATCAGAGGAGCAGCTTTGAAGGAGTGAAGAGAGCAAGAGAGAGAGCGTGTGTGAAGCGAGATAGAGAGAGAGAGAGAGAAGAGAGGATGGGTGTAAAGAATAAAATCTCGTTTCGAGAACAGATAAGTGGGTTCCCTATCTGGCAAATATTCATCACATCCACAGTGCGAATCGTAGAACCCATAGCGTTCACCTCGTTGTTTCCCTATGTGTATTTTATGGTTCGTGATTTCGGGATAGCCCGCACAGAGGCTGACATCTCGAAATACGTCGGTTATTTGGCCTCCAGTTTCTCGTTCTGCCAGTTCTTATCATCTGTGCAATGGGGGATGGTGGCCGATGCCATTGGCCGGAAAAAAGTGTTGATGATAGGATTAAGTGGATCCACTATGGGAATGCTAGCCTTTGGGTTTGCTACGAATTACTGGATGGCCATCTCGGCAAGAATGTTGATGGGGTTCTTGAACGGTAACACAGGTGTGCTCAGAACTCTTATTGGAGAAAACTGTAAAGAGAAGAAACATCAAGGACTTCTGCTTTCAACGATGCCATTTTTATACCAGATTGGTTCCATTTTAGGACCCATCATTGGTGGTCTATTGACCAATGCTTCAGACTCAACGTCGATGAATTATCAAGTCAGAGACTCGGTATATTACAAGATAACTGCACCAGTTTTACGAAAAACAGCAGTCACGGCCAAAGGTTTGGAAAATTTAGTTGAAAAATACCCTTACGCATTATCAAACTTGGTCATTGCCCTGGCTTTCACTCTGTCCATCATTTGTTGCTTTTTGTTCTTAGAAGAGACCCACCACGAGCTCAAATACAAAAGAGATTACGGGTTAGATCTAGGAGACAAGATCAGAGCGACAATCGGATTCAAACCTCCAGTGAGACCATGGCATACCACAATTTTACATGAAGTAAATATAAGAACTTCTCTTGTCGATAGAGAGGCTCAAAATTATGACACCATGAATGAGGGTGACTCAGATTCTAACAAAGATTCTAACAAATCTGTTACGATGATGACTTCGCTAGCTCCAAATGATGATCTCTCTTCAACTGGAGAACTGCGTTGGAGAATTTTGTTGCGTCCCTCAATATTAACAGTGGTAGGCACTCAATTCACCATGAGTGCTCACAACACAGTCTATACAGAATTTCTACCAGTGTTTCTCGCTCGACGTACATTTAGAGAGAGCAGGGATTCTTCAGATTTGACAACTCCACTTTACTCCGAATTCCCTTTCAAGATCGTAGGTGGAATGGGGTTTAGCTCAGTGGAGGTTGGAAAAGTGTTGTCTGGAACCGGGTTTTGTGGAATATTTGTCGTTGCCATTTTATTCCCATACATTGACCGTAAATTTTTACCTGTGCAATCGTTCAGGTATCTCTCATTGATATACTGTGTCATTTATTTGTGTATACCATTTTTGGTGTTCACTTTACCCCCAAATTTACCGTTCTGGCTGACAAAAATGTGTGTCTACGCTTTAACGTTCACCAGAATCATTCTGTCGGGGACTACAGTGCCATTTATTGTTCTATTGATACACAGAGCATCTCCACCTGAGCATCGTGCTTTTATCAACGGAGCCGCCTTGAGTGCCTCAGCTTTAAGCAGATTTTTTGGACCTTTGATATGGGGTAATATCATGTCTTTTGCTGAAAAGATGGAAAAGGGGTATATCACCTGGTGGTCATTATTTATGCTAGCAGTTTTGACATTTTTGAGTAGTTTTAAAATGCATGACGAAGAAGACGAGGAAGAAGACGAGCCTGATGACGAGTCCCATTTCGATCTCTTAGTCGCTGAACAGGAAGAAGAGGAATTGGAAGGTTAGATTTATAGAGTAATGTAACGTTAAACTTTAATTGGTTTTTTCACCTGATACCTGCATATCTCAAGCCGATGCAGAAACTTAAAAAAAGTGTTCCCCGTGATCCACTAGTCAAATGATAATTTAACTTATCAAGAGGCTGAGATAAAGTGCAAGCAGAACCAAGTTGACGTTAGGCTGGAGATGGCTCAGACCAAATTGAGTTTCAAAGAGCAGATGAAGGGTTTCCCCGTGTGGCAGATCATAGTGATCGGTCTTGTGCGGTGCGCTGAGCCTATCGCTTTCACCTCTCTATTCCCCTACGTATATTTCATGGTACGAGACTTCCAGATAGCAGGAACCGAGGCCGATATAGCGAAATACGTTGGGTATTTGTCGTCAAGTTTCGCGTTCTGTCAATTCCTATTTTCGATCCATTGGGGTCATCTTGCCGACCTTATCGGCCGTAAGAAAGTTCTTATGACCGGTTTGATCTCTACTGCGCTAGCTCTCTTACTTTTCGGTTTCGCGACCAATTACTACACCCTGCTTTTGGCCAGGTCTTTGATGGGTGTTTTCAATGGCAATGTGCTGGTGATCAGAACAGTGCTTGGAGAAGTAGCTGTTCATAAAAGACACCAGGCAGTAGCTTTTTCCACTTTACCTCTACTATGGCAGGCAGGTACGATCGTGGGACCTTTTATAGGAGGGCTGTTGACTAGTGTACATCAAGAACAAGAGTACAATTTTCAAAACACCTTCCTATATAAACTGGTAGCGCCAATACTGAACTCTACAAGTGTGTCAACCTCGCTATTTGCAAAATTGACGGACAAGTACCCTTACGCATTGTCCAATATTATTGTCTCTTGGGGGTTATTCAACTGCGCTATAATATGTCTCTTGTTCTTCGAAGAGACCCATGAGTATTATAAATTCCACAGGGACTATGGAGTGGAGCTCGGTGATAAGTTGATCCGTATGGTTGGAATTGAACCACCAGTCAGACCATGGCATAGAGGGTACCCTCATCTGCTGCCAGCTATGAGTCGTGGACTATCTTCGAGTAGTTTTATGAACAGGTCGAATTCTCAAAATTTCATCACTCCAAGAAATCTGTCCATATCAGGAAGTGCTAAACTGGTCAATGACGACTCGGAAACGAGACCTCTTTTATCTTCTCTAGACATGGAAAATAATCCAATAAATACATATACTGGAGAGTTGGGTGACGAGGTTCCGGATACTGCATCGATAAATAGTTCAGCTTCTGAGGATTCGGTGCAATCCGTTGGTCCATTATCAAGAAGACAGTCGTTGGCTTTGATAAGAACTTACTCTAAAAGGTCTAACTTAATCGGTGAAGAAGTGCTGAGAAATCAAGGTTACGATTGGGGGGTTTTATTTATTCCTCAAGTGTTGTACTCCATTTTCTCGAATTTCGCATTGTCTCTTTCTGGAGTTGTTGTCGATGAGTTTCTTCCAGTTTTCTTAGCTCATAAAACAGCAAGGGTTGTATCTGGAGATTTGTCTTCTCCCTTGTTATCTAAATTCCCATTCAAAGTCATTGGAGGATTGAATTTTGATCCAAAAGAAGTTGGAAATTTGTTATCGCTGTGTGGGACCGTTGGAGTGGTTCTCGTGATGTTCGTGTATCCCTATGTGGACCGTACGTTCCCTCCAGTCAAATCGTTCAGATTTTTCATATTGCTTCTACCGTTTGTGTATTTTGTGATTCCACTATTGGTGTTCACACTTCCTCCAAATACACCAAGCATGGTGTACACCAAGACGTTTTTATATTTGGTTGTGTTTTTTAAAGTGTTATCACAGGCTATATGCTTCCCACAAGTGACACTATTGATCCATCGAGCTTCTCCTGCTAAGAATAGAGCTTTTGTGAATGGAACGACTTTAAGTCTTACTTCTTTGGCCAGATCGATAGGGCCGTTGATCTGGGGGTACGTTATGAGTTTTGCCGATGCCCATGATCTGGGATGGATTACTTGGTGGTCCATGTCAGTAGTGGCCATATTCAGTGCAGTTCCCCTGTTCTTGTTGAAAGAAGAATATGAACCTGGTGATTGAAATGACTGAGTTTGTTAGGCTTAACGCTATTTGATAATTCGATTATACACTATTGATCTACATGAAAGCTACTACAATCAAGAAGATGACACACTCAAAATCTCTGAATACCACTTCTTCTCTCCATTCAATTGCTCATTATACCACGATTCACCACTTCACCACTTCAAGACTTCAAGACTTCACCTCCTCACCTTTTCATAAACTGCTCAGCTCTTCTAACCCCCAATCCCAAAAGGGATGCAGCGTGAGGCTGAAAAATTTCCCCATACGGATGTTTTGCATTTCCTGTTTTGAGTAAGTGAGCAAAACAGAAAAAAAAAACACAATCTGAGCAACGGATTCGCAGTTTATAAGGAAAAACAAGGTAGGAATAAACAAAAAGGAAAAGCAGTAAACAAGTTTTTTGATTACTTTTAATTAATTAAACCAATAGCGAAAATGCTGAGTATCAAGAAATTGACCAAGAAATCGTTGGTCGAATTGGCCAATGAATTGGGTATCAGGTTAGTATCCTAGGCACCTTGATGGATCTATTCATATAATGCTCTGTTTTTTTTCTACGGTGGTTACAGATTGACACATTTTCCTTGCATTGGAGGGTCCATCTGCACACCATTGGAGCTTAGCAAGTGGATACGGTTCCAATACCAGCTCAAGTAAATATCAATTACTAACACCATCGCAGTAACCAACTCTCGGAGAAAACCGATTTGAAACAAGATTATGTTGAGAAGATTGAGCAGTTTGCTAGCGGCAACCCCTCTGCCCTGGGGGTGATCTCCAAATACGTACAAATCTTGAAGAGCACCAAATCTCCAACAAAAGAATCCAAGGTCTCCGCCAACGGACCAGGTGCCAGTACTCAGGAATCCTCATCTTCAGATGAAGAGGAAGTTGCTGAGAAAGATACCGAGTCCTCTATCGAAGTGTCTGGTATCAAGGAGTACTACGAGTCCGCCAAATCCAAGGCCTCTGATTTATACTCATCCACCGTGGACTCAATCGCTGACTCTTACTACGACTCCATCGACTTCCTTTCGGATAAAAGCGATGCCTTCCGTGAATTTTCCAGCTCTCCAATGTCAATTGGGGCTGTCGAAATTCTTATCGAGTTCTTTTACTTGATCTCTTATTACACCGAGTTCACCACTGTTGGTAAGTCCAAGTTGGTTCCAGCTTTGATCAAGGATAACTTGAACAAACAGTTCTTGAAGTACCCAGTATTGGACCTCTGTAATTATTTCAAGTTCAACGTTATCGCTGTATTCCATCTTTGGGGGTTCATCACCATTCTCGCTCCATTGATCGTCTCTTACTACATCAACTTCACCAAGACTGGAAAGACTTACAAGGCCACTTTTGATCCATACATCTTCACATTGACCAAATGTTTGTTGGTCTTATTTGCCTTGAAAAGTGAAGTTACTTTCTCCACTGTTAAGGACGATGTGATTTACAAGATCGCTGGTGGATCCCTTTTGGAAGGTTTCAAAGCTTTCATCTTGGAAGGTGACTTGCAATTGAGATTGTTGTTCGGTCCAACCACTTTGGTAGCTAACTTTGTTATCGCTTCAATTGCCTTATACGCAGCTGCTGCCAAATAAGAACCTTCTCCTTCTTCTTCAACAACAAACAATCATCCAGAAATCCTAACCGGTGTCACAACCTAAAGATTGAATAATTTCAACTCCAATTATCACGACTTTAACCGCTTATGGGTACCTTTGAATTATTTTTAGCCGCCAATGGCTTTCATTCAAATTATCCGCTAACGGTAGCCGCTACAGAAAATTGGTGAAAATTATCTGTATTATTAACTTTCTATAATAACTTTTGCTTTCCCAATTTTTGTTTCAATTATTTTCATTTTTATTATGAATCTTGACTCTGTGTCAAGGTTGTCTCCAGCCACTACTTGATGGTGTGCCTTTGTTTTAGAGAATCGGTACACTTGTGAAGTTATGGGTTTTTTTTCCAACTCAAATCAACTTAATTTAATGTATATTAGTTCATTAGTACAAAAGAATTCCTAATTGAAGTGTGACTGTTAAATTGTTTCGAGCACCAGATCGTTACCCTGGCTCAAAGTTTGCACGTGATTCCACACATCTTCCGAGACTTGTTCGATATTTTTACCATCAACTTTGATCAACTGCCAATTATCCTGAGTGAAAAATTTCGAGAACTGAGCCTTCACCTTATCCTGGAAACTCTTTACTTCATACCTCTCTTCACCATATCCTTCTCTCTTGGTGATATCCTGATCATTTTCCAATGTGAGAAACAAAACAAGGTCTGGCTTAGGTAATCCTCGGTCCGGATTTAAGCACCAGTCGAAAGATAGACCTTTAGCTGCAGAGTACGCTACACCACTATAGACATATCTATCTAATATGACAATGACACCGTCCAGAAGCAGTTTCTTGATCTGTTCCAGGAGCTCCCATCTATTGGCAGAGAAAAGCAAATGGATAGACTCGTCCGATAACTCAAACGACTTATCCACAAGGTACGAGTTGATCAACTTACCTATCAGTGTAGTTCTGTCTGGTAATTTGAAGAGTTGAACTTTTCGACCTTCCAGCTCAAGTCTCGATATGAGCAGAGCACATTGAGTAGATTTCCCGGTTCTATCGTTACCCTCTATTACTATAAGAGAACCTCTTCTAGTCATTGCTTAAATAGATCAAGAACGCGACTATTTCTAGCACTGAGTTTAGCTCATCTGTTTGAAATTCTTCTTTAGCGCACGACCTTTATCCCAATCAGGTATGGTGTAATGATGTTGGAAATTGGGGGTGATATTTTTGAAAACAATTTGGGGATTGAGCAAATGATTAAAATGGTGAGTCAATTGCCGGAATGGTTGAAGGATCAAATTCAATTGCCAACTTAACGGGTAATGAACGGTGTTGGAATTAAAGAAAGACATTGAATACTGTGTAGGAGTAGGTTTACAAAGCCCCAGTTTCATGAACTCAAAGCCTCCGTCCTGTGTGGTTATGAGCTTCTAGAAACATCGGTGTTTGAAAAAAATGAAAACTATAACCAAAGATGAGATTACCAAAGCCATCAGTTAGGGGTTCGTACAGCTGTTGTTCACCTTCAAAGTTCGTACAGTACTTACCAAAGAGGAAGATCTTTACCAGAAAGGGATATTTTCCTCAAGTGGCTTTGTAGCCCCCAAAATTACGTCAATGTGTGAAAGCAAACACCGAGGCGAGGGCTTGTGGAGATGAGATGAAACGAGCATTGTTCAAATCCTGGGAGAGATCGCGTGAGTCGCGTAATTCGCGTCTCTGAATTACCGGAAACAGTCTTTTGTTGACATGAGAACCATCCTCGGCGACGCGCAAGGGCATCAGTCACATGACCTATGTGTTTACATCTTACCCCATTAGGTTGTTTAGGGTCGATGATGGAATTTGGTCTTTTTGAAGGGCAAGCAAACGACAACGACACTGGTGAGGGTTTGATGACAACTCACAAACAACTCTGGCTTGAATCTGTCAAGCTCAACACTTTTGAAAATGCTTACTTTCCGGTGTCTTGATAGGTCAATGCGATGGAGGAAACTGTTACACAGTCCAAAAGTGGCAGCTGCGCGGCCACGGGGCTAGTCTCCAGTATGCTAAAACTAAGCCCCAAATGAGGGTTGCGCAGTTGTGGTTCAAAATGGTTCGATTTTTTTTCTCTTTTTTTTCTCTTTTTTCCTCTCTCTGTGGCTTACTTTCTCAGCAATTACCAATGCAGGTAACAGTCGATAAAATCTGCAGGATTTGTATGCGAGAGATGTGTATATAAAACCTGGATATCCCCAAAGATTTGAACGATTTTTAAAAAGACACAGATCAAAACCTGTTTAACCTTTTAATATTAATACCAATATAATAACAACAATGTACTTCACCACAGTTTCAGCTAACCATCAATTCAATTTCTCGAGGGGTTCAAGATTTGTGAAACCACACAACAGAATTTCCTCTCTTTTACTGGTTGGATACATTGCACTGGGGATGGTGATTCCTTTTGTCTTGCCAATGAGAAGTGCCTTGAGTGAGACTGATGAGAATGTCAAAGGCTCATTCGGTTCCAAATCATATTTCAGAATATAATTTGATCCATTTGTCATTTGCAATTATTTATAGATGCCATTTAAAGAGATTAGAAAAGTTATGCATTTTTTTCAATTCTCTTGTTCATGATCGTTAGGATGTTTGTGTTTGTGCTTTTCTTTGAGTTGGAGTGATCGGTTATCACTTGATTTGTAGTTAAATTGATTCATCGTTTTTGATAATCTTTGGGTTGTTGTAGATAGGTGCACAGTGTGGTACCATAGACTCACTGTAATGGCTGCGCTGGCTAATTGAATGAATGTAGTAAAGCTTTGGTCGTGCAAAACCCCAGACTCGGTCTGGACGAAAGGCCTTCTTAAACCGTTGGCTTGTCTTCTGGTGGCCTCCACAGCCAAGCTGACACATGGATCTATCTCATCGCTCGGTCAAGTAGATCTAATCAATCTATAATCTTTTCCCGATGAGCTCACCGTTTTTCACCGCAGGCATCGACAAATTTGACTTATTTACACTATCTTTTCTCCTAGCTTTAAGCTTTCAAGTTTAAGCTTCAATACCAACCAAGCTGCAACAAGTCAAAGGTTCGGCATAGTTGGCCAATTGGTGGTGACTGTCGGGTCAGTGATGTGGCAATTGTAAAGCAGCCGGTCCGACTTCAATAAACTGAGGCTTTGTCCAGCCACAGACAATGTGGTCCACACTTTTTTTGTAGATCCAAATCTGTCAAGCGCAGATTTGATGGGGTGTTCTCGTTAACTATGTCGGTATTGGATCGGTTCAGATACGACGACAATGAAAAACGCAGTTTCAAGGTCCAGAAAGTGGCTAAGAAGAGAGTGAGGAAACCGAAGAGATCGGATGTGGCTGGTGAGCAACAGTACAAAGATCTCCAACCATCACTTGACTCCAATGTAGATTTGGTATTTGTTGGGTTCAACCCGGGGATTCTGTCATCAGTAGAGCAGCATCATTATGCCCACCCCACCAATCTATTTTGGAAGTTGTTCAACCAGTCAAAATTGCTCGTTCATATTGTAGAGTCACGATATGGTTCAGTGGAAGCACTGATTTCTCATTCTAAAGGTCTCTTGAGTGAGTTGATCGTGGATAACAAGTCTCTTGTGACTGCTAAAAATGACTATCAATTAATCGAGTATCATATTGGGTTCACCGATTTGGTTCTCAGATGCACGAGAACGGCACTGGAATTGAGCAAAGAGGAGAAGTTGGCCAACGTGCCCAGATTGATACTGGAATTCCAACAATCCAGACCTAAATTTGTGGTGGTGATAGGTAAAGGTATCTGGGAATGTATAGTGGAATATCTTGCTATCGAGATTGGTGTCAAGTATAAATTGACCACCAAAACGTTTCAATGGGGAAGACAGTCAGGTGTCGACGAAGTTTATACCAAATTATTGAACAAATGGGAACAACTCATTGGATACCCACTTCATCAGTATGTATTCCCAAATACTTCTGGTTTAGTGACCAGTTTGAATTATGAACAGAAATTGAGACTTTGGCTGGATTTGACTAGTGATGTGAGTGGGATTGAAAAGGAACGTGTAGAATAGTGTAGACAGGTTAATTTTATATTGCTGAATGAGATGATTCTGGGGGGTTTAAGAGTCGGTTGTAGCTGTCAGTATGGCATGATTGTGTTATCACTATAGTAAACAGGTGCTGTGTCATCAATTGCAGCAATGCTAGTATAGTGATTCATCTGGGACGTCAGTTGTACTATGGGGGCCAGCGTGCAATGACAGTCCATATCACCAGTGTATGTCCTTCTTACAGTGTGATTATACGTACTATTCAGAGTGCAGCGACTAAGGAGCAGTCATCCTACGTCAATAGCTCAAGGACAACATGGAACATATTGAGCTATTTTGCAATGAAATATAACTTCATATCGTAAGCAGAAAAGTTGTATTAATTCAACTCATCTGGTTAATGTGTCAAATAAAATAGTTAAAAATCTATAAAAAAATAATGGAACGTTGCAGGGTTACATTAAAAAAAGAAGTGTAGTTTAGGTAAAAAAAATACGCGTTATTTACATTCGCGAAATAATAGCATTAAAACACTACAATCAAATGCCATCTTTGCCAGAAACTACAAGCAGGTCAGCAGATAACCGAATGGATATCGACTCTTCATCTCCTGTAAAAACGACCAGAGACACTTCTCCTCCAGAAGTGAACTTGATCCCCTCATCGGAGATGAACAAGAGTGAGACTTTAAGATCTTTGTTCGATGGATCAGAACCTACTGACTCCGTACCAAGCGAGAATGGCCAGTACAGACCTTCGTCCTCAGATATGCTCTACTACTATGAGCGTCTTTTACCTTTCAAATCAATTTTCCAGTGGTTGAACCACTCACCTGCTCCAACTCCAGATTTCGTAAATCGTGAATTTGCTTTCGAGTTCAAAAGTGGTGCCTATCAGAGATACAACTCATTTACCGGGTACCAGGATTTCAAACAGACAGTTGTGAAACTGAATCCTACAAGATTCGAAGTTGGTGCGATTTATACAGTACCTCCAAACCAGCGTAAAGTGGTGTCGAAGAACGTATTGAGACCTTTGGAGAAAGAACTTGTCTTCGATATCGATTTAACAGATTACGACGAGGTGCGTACTTGTTGTTCCAAAACCCTGATCTGTAACAAATGTTGGAAGTTTATCGATCTTGCCATAGAATTGATGGAACTGGGGCTTCGAGATGATTTCGGATTCAAGAATCTCATATGGGTCTTCAGTGGTCGTAGAGGTATCCATTGTTGGGTCTGTGATAAATCTGCTAGACAGTTGACAGATCCACAGAGAAGAGCCATTATCGAGTATTTCGACATTTCTAAGGACAAAGTCTTGAGAAAACCATTCCACCCAATGTTGCAAAGAAGCTACGAGGTGATATACTCCAAATACACAAAAGACTTCTTAGAAGACCAAGGCGTTCGTAATGAATTTTTAATCGCCAAACTCACAGAATCAGGTTTGTTTACAAAACAGATAATAACTGATATTGAAAAGTATTTATCTGAGCATCCAAAATTGTCTGGCATGGACAAATTGAACTCTTTAGAAAAGTCAATTCCACTGAATCATCATTCTAAAGCTCTTCTCTTGAAAAATTTCAACAACTTCAAGAAGGATTTCTTGTTATTCTGCATGTACCCAAGATTGGATTTGGAGGTTTCTAAGCAAGTACACCATTTGCTAAAATCTCCATTTGCAGTACATCCAGGCACGGGGAATCTTTCTGTCCCTGTTCATCTTGGTTTTGACCCGGTAAATGCTTTGAACTTGAAAGATTTGATTGCAGCTAAGGAGGGAGAAGCTGAAAATAATGCTATTCCAAGATTTGAAGCAGCTGTGAAGCTTCTTGATGATTTTGCTAAAGAATTGATTCATAGCGAAGGTGTGAAGAAGAGAGAAGCTGATCCTTTGGAATTTTAATCGATGAGGACACTAAGTTTTCTATTAGATCAGATAGTTCTCGAGATCAGTTTACGAAGACGTCTTAACTTAACATATTTAATCGAGGGTTTGGTGAAATAATTTATTGTTCTAAAGTGTCTTTAATGGGATTTCCTTAATGAAATGAAGGTCATCACTGAAAGCTTATTGACTGAATTAAGGTCGTCGATGAATACTCAGTGTTGTTCGTAGTAATCAGAACTCTAACTGAGGTATCACAATTAGGAATGGATATCTCTTTGGAGACCAATTTTTATTGGGATCTCACAAAACTTTACCAACATGATCCTCATCGTATCAGCACTATTACAAATGTCTTCAAGTGCCAACTGAGCTTGATGAGTCCAACTGCACTCTCTTTATATACCGAACCGATGTCACCTTTCAAATTTGTAGATAAACACACGACCTTTTTATCTTTTTCTGTAGTTTTGGATCTGAAAGGAAAAATGAAGGCAAATTCGATATACACTTCACAGTAACTGGTGCTCTTGGTATAGAAGAGAGTTGATAGATAGCGGGTATTTCACAGTTGTTAGAACATTGCTTAAGAGTCAGTTGAAGGAATTGAGTGATCAATCAATATGGATATCGTGTTAGGAATAAGGGTGAAGGATTCGGTGATTATTGCCACCTCAAAAGCTGCTACAAGAGGTATCTCTGTGTTGAAAGATACCGATGACAAGACAAGAGCTTTGAACGATTTCAACTTGATGGCCTTCACCGGAGAGGCTGGTGATACAGGTGAGTTTGAATTCACCATAGTTTGTTGACATTGAGAAATACTAACTAGACAGTGCAATTTGCTGAGTACATACAGGCCAACATCCAATTATATGGGATAAGAGAAGGCTATGAATTGTCACCAAATGCTGTGGCCAGTTTTGTGAGGACCCAATTGGCACAATCGATAAGAACAAGAGTGAGTTTTCCACAGAGTTTAAGTGTAATTTTTGAATATTTGTACTAACAAGACACATAGAAACCATACCAAGTGAATTTGTTATTGGCAGGCTATGATGACAGAAAAGGAGTACCAGCTTTGAACTACATCGACTACATAGGCACTCGTGTTGAATTACCATACGCTGCTCATGGATACGCTGGGTTCTATGCCTTTTCTCTCTTGGATCACCACTACAGAGATGATATGACTGTGGAACAAGGATTGGAGATCTTGAAATTGTGTAACGCCGAGTTTGCTAAGAGAATGCCAATTGATTTCAAAGGTTTATACGTTAAAGTGGTCAGTAAAGACGGTATCACTGAAATCGATGGTTTCTAAGTAGCTTCTTCTGATTATATAATTTGAAAAAAAAAAAAAAAACTTGGTGATTTTTTCACTACCTTTATATTTGATCTTGTAGATATAAAAGAAGCTAATGGCCGTCCATCACAAAACAGTGCGAGCACTCACAAATGAGATATGCCAGCGTATGGCTATACCTAATGAACCGTATTCGAGTGAGAATGAAACTTTGGCAGAGTTTGTGCTTGATTTGTACAAGAAGTCTGTGGATTTGGTTGACTTTAAGACTAAGCTAGGAGAGATGGGTGCACCACAACTTGTTAGCGACACCTTCGTGGAGCTTGTGGATAGGTTGACAGAGGGAGAGAGGGTAAGCGTAAAAAGAGAGAAAAGCACAGAAGTGTTAAGGGGATCAAGAGAGCCAGCACATGTGAAAAAAGAGCCTAAAGAAGAGTACATCTTTAGTACCCTGGATGAGAGAGAGGATAAATTTTCTCCTGAAACCAGGAAGAGACATCTCGATGATACAAGAGAGTATCAACAAGTCAAAAAAAGAGAGCCTGATGATACAAAAGATTATCAACTTCTTCGCAAGAGAGAATATGAGAAACCAATACCCAGAGCATCTGTGAAACATGAATATCTCTATAATAGACCAGAGATAGAGCATATATACCGAGGTAGAGTGGTGAATATCACCAATTTTGGGGCTTTTGTGAGGTTATACGAAATACGGCCTGTTTCAAATAGAGAACTCGATGGACTCTGTCACATCTCACAGTTCTCCAATGACAGGATCTCACACCCTTCAGAAATAGTCAAGATAGACCAAGAGGTGTATGTGAAGGTGATAGACATCCAACAGACCCATAGAGGTTATAAGATAAGTTTGAGTATGAAGAACATCAACCAGGAAACTGGACAGTCAGAGTTTCAAGCTGAGAGAAGAGGTAGATCTCAACTGGCCATATCAATGCCCAAGAGACGTTTGACGTCTCCAGAAAGATGGGAAATTAGACAATTGATCGCTTCAGGTGTCTTGAGCGCTAATGATTATCCAGAATTGAAAGAAGACGTCAACGCTGCCTTTATGCAAGACACAGACACCACTGAAGATAATCAGGACTTTGAGATCGAGTTGAAAACTGAGGAGCCTCCTTTTTTAAAAGGTAAAGAGTATAAAATCACAGAGACAGTGCCTATAAAGATTGTCAAAAAACCTGAAGGTTCTTTAAACAGAGCTGCTGTTGCTGGTTCAAGTTTAGTTAGAGAGAGAAAGGAAAAGAAGTTGGAGGAGCTGAGGAAGTCTCAGGATGATAAGAGGAAAGTGCTGCTAGAGAAGCGGTTAACAGCGCAGGATCCTTTAGCTGCTAAAGCTACGACTGAACCAGAAGTAGAAGCTCCTGTCAAGCTCACAGCTATTGAATCTGAATGGAGAAGGCAGATGAAAGAACAATCGATGGGTAAACGTACCACGATGAGTATCAAAGAACAGAGAGAAAGTTTGCCAGTATTCAAGATGAGATCTGAGTTGGTGAAGTTGGTGAAAGAAAACCAATTCTTGGTCGTTGTTGGTGAAACTGGGTCAGGTAAGACTACTCAGATCACTCAGTACCTCGCAGAGGAAGGACTCTGTGGAGATAAGAGAATGATAGCCTGTACTCAGCCTAGAAGAGTTGCAGCAACCAGTGTTGCAAAGAGAGTGGCCGAAGAGGTTGGTTGTAAAGTAGGCGAGGAAGTTGGTTACAGCGTCAGATTCGATGATATGACCAGCAGTGACACGATGATAAAGTATTTAACAGATGGTATGTTGCAAAGAGAAGCATTAATGGACCCTGACATGTCACGTTACAGTGTGATCATGATCGACGAAGCCCATGAACGTACAATAGCTACTGATGTATTATTTGCATTGTTGAAGAAGCTGTGTCATAACAATCCAGATCTCAAACTTATTATCACGTCTGCAACGTTGGATGCTGAAAAGTTCTCAAGATATTTTCACGACTGTCCAATCCTGAAAATTCCTGGTAAAACATTCCCAGTTGAAGTGTACTATACAAATGAACCTGAAATGGATTATATCAGTGCTTGTTTGGATACAGTTATGGAAATTCACACCACACAGTCACCAGGTGATATCTTAGTATTCTTGACAGGGCAAGAGGAAATCGATACCTGTTGTGAGCTGCTTTACGAAAGAACTAAAATGCTTGGTGATGCCATCCAAGAGTTGATCATATTACCTGTTTATTCATCCTTACCTTCGGAGATGCAGACGAGAATTTTCGAGCCTACACCCGCAAATAAGAGAAAGGTGATCATTGCAACGAACATTGCAGAGACTTCGATTACTATTGATGGTATTTACTATGTGATCGATCCAGGTTTTGTCAAGTTGAATGCCTTCGATCCTAAATTGGGTATGGACTCTTTGATAATCTCACCAATCTCTCAAGCACAGGCTAACCAAAGAAAAGGTCGTGCTGGGAGAACAGGTCCTGGGAAATGCTATAGATTGTACACACAGTCAGCTTACACGAACGAGATGATGCCACAGACTATACCAGAGATTCAAAGACAAAATTTGGCAAATACAATTTTGATGTTGAAACTGATGGGGATAGACGATTTGATAAACTTCGATTTCCTTGATCCTCCACCTACAAATACGATTTTGAATTCACTTGAAGAGTTGTACTGTCTTGGTGCTCTCAATGGCAATGGTGACTTGACTAAATTAGGGAGACAGATGTCTGATTTCCCTATGGAACCTTCCCTTTCCAAAACTTTGATCTCATCGATGGAGTTTCAATGCACCGAGGAGATTCTCACCATCGTTGCGATGATCTCAGTTGCATCTATTTTTTACAGGCCGAAGGACAAACTGTCTCAAGCGGATCAACGA
Source organism: Nakazawaea molendinolei (assembly GCA_030569155.1). Taxonomy (NCBI): domain Eukaryota; kingdom Fungi; phylum Ascomycota; class Pichiomycetes; order Alaninales; family Pachysolenaceae; genus Nakazawaea; species Nakazawaea molendinolei. Next base: position 526,382 of record JAJMKB010000006.1, read on the forward strand.
AAGCTGAAGTTCCATAGTCCTCATGGCGATCATTTGACTCTCTTAAATGTCTACGAACAATGGAGTCGTAATATTCGTGATTCTAAAAAGTGGTGCCTGGATAATTTCATTCACGAGCGCTCAATGAAGCGTGCGAAGGATGTAAAGTTTCAGTTGATGAAGATTATGAAACGGTATAAGAACTCCATTATGAGCTGTGAAGGTAACACGGATAAAATTCGCAGGACCTTATGTGCAGGTTTCTTCAAGAACTCTGCTAAGAAAGATTCTGCCAATTCATGCTATAAGACCTTGATCGAGAAGACCTCGATCTATATGCATCCCTCGTCGGCTCTTTTCCAGAGACAGAACCATGACTATGTCATTTATCATACTTTGCTTTTGACCACAAAGGAGTACATGCATTGCGTGACAGTGATCGACCCTAATTGGCTAGTTGAGCTAGCGCCAAATTTCTTTATCAAGAATGATGACCCAAGCAAGATGAGCGCGGCTAAGAGATCTGAGAAAATCCAGCCCTTGTACAATAAATTTGATCCATCTCAGAGCTGGAGGTTAACCAAGATCAAAGCTGCAAAGAGTGAACTGTTGGGTAATCTCAAACAAGATTAAAGGTTCAGAGGTCTGCTTTGGTTATGTGATATAGATTGAAATTTATGGATGGTCACTTCACCTCTTCTGTCTGAAGATGAAAAGCTTTGAGAAGAGCTCGGTAGTCAACGGTGCTTACTTCAGTTTAAGCGAAGAATGAAATGTATATAAATGTATATTAAGAAACAGCCCCAGTTTCACTAGTCATCGAGCTTTTTCCTCGTTTACCGAGCGAGCTCAACCGTTTTTCTTTCAAATTTAAGTTTCTCGTTTGAAAAAGAGGGTGTCAAGATCGAGAAAGGCATGTCAGTAACTAGATCATTGCCCAAGGGAGCGAAGGTAGCAGTGGTCGGATCGGGGATATCCGGGTTGGGATTCTCGTATTTTCTCTCTAAACTCCGTCCTGATGTGGATATCACTATTTTCGAGAAGGCTAAGAGACATGGTGGGTATATCGACACCGACTTCCGTGAGAGTGATGGAGAGAAGTTTGAAAGGGGACCAAGAACATTACGCGGTGCCTCGGATGGTACTCTTATAATTATGGACACTTTGTTGAAATTGGGGCTAAAAGATCAGATCTATGCCATTTACAAGAAAAGTCTGGGGAACAAAAGGTACCTTCTCTCTGGAGTGAAGAACAGTGAAGACGATTACATGGTGCAAGTTCCAGACAGCAGCGAGTCTGCTATGAAGTTCTTGATGAGTCCTTTATCGAAAGGTGTTGTTGGTGGGGTTTTAAAGGAGCCATTCAAGAAACTCTCCAAGAATGATGAAGATCTCTCAATTGGTAGGTTCTTTGACCAAAAGCTTGGATCCTCTTTGAACAAAAATATAATTAGTGCTGTGATCCACGGTATATATGGTGGTGACTCCAGTACTTTGAGTTTGAAACTGTTGATGCCCAGCATTTATAAGATGAAAGGTGATTCACTCGTCATGTCGCTGTTTAAGTCGTTCCAAAAGAACAAAAAACCGAAAGAGGAACAAGTCGTTCAATTGGGTCAAGATTTGATCGACTATGAATCACATTTTGGTAAGCCAATGATTCCGTTTCAGAACTTCAAGAAATACTTGAAAAACTTCCCAATGATCTTATTTAAAGAGAAAGGGTTGTCTGTATTGACGGACACTATAGCTCAAGAATTGGAGAAGACTCGTAATGTAAAGTTCGTCAATGAAGGGGCTACCAGTGTTAGATTTGAGAATGGAGATATAACTTTAAATGGATCTAGGTTTGATCATGTCAGGTCCACTGTTGGTGCCAATGTATTGGCTGAAATGGTCTCTGAAGCTGGATTGAGCAGTGAGTTACAAAAAATGAAGTTTGTCGATATGTTATTGGTGAACATCTTCATTCCAAGGACAAAGTTATACAGAGAAGGTTTCGGATACCTTGTACCGCAATCAGTGAGTCCACAGAAGAATTACCTTTTAGGTTGTATCTTTGACTCCAGTATTGAGAAGAACAGTGTTCCATTATTAGGAAATAACAGACATTTAGTCAAGTTAATTAACTACCCAAACTTGAAACAGGAAGAGATTAACGGTATGATCAAGACTAAAGATACCACTGAGAGTGAAAATATGGTGAAATTGACTATGATGCTCGGAGGTCATTATACAAATAAATTCCCCGAGATCATGGCTCAATCAGACAGACATTTGAAGAAAGTAGTTACGGACTTGATCCAGGAACAATTCCATTTACAGGTGGACTTTGACGAGATCATTGTGAATCGTATTGAGAAATGTATCCCACAATTCGAAGTTGGGTATCTCGATTACAAGGAAAAGGTACTTGAGAAAGTGGATAAAGACTACAAAGGACATCTTAGTCTCGGAGGGATGTCTTTTAACTCACTTAACGGGGTCGGTGTTCCAGATTGTTTTGTGGACTCGATGCGTCTGGCCATTGAACTTAGCTGATGGGTAGTCTCATGGTGGTGAACTTATCCAGAAGTCCACTTTTCTAGAAATTTGCTTATCCAGTGGTCTTCTTAGCTAGGAGGAAAATCACATAATTTTACAACTAGCTAAGAATCCAATTAGATATAAACTCGTTAGCTAGTTGCGAAGCCAAATATTAGCTCAATACGCACTACTCGTGTCAAGTACTAATCATGTTAGCTACTAGTCAAGTTAGCAGCTGTCAAATCACTAGTCAAGTCCACTACGCAGAATACGTATGTATTAAATAAGACTGTACATAGAACTATTTAAAAACAAGTCATCTTTAGCCGACTCCCGATAGCATTCACCGGCTTTTAAGCACTCTTTGTCGGCGCTTATCGGCACTTCTCCTCACATGCTCTCGGCTCTATTTCCCCACAATTTCACGTCACTGAGGGGAGATGCCTCAAACTGGGGCTGCGGCTCAGGGGTAGGGTATAAAGAGGGGTGATGAGAAGGAAAAAGGGGAATTGAAATTTGACAGGTGTTCAGAATAAGACGAAGCCGAAAAAACGGCCGAACAACAGAGGGAAGCAATAAGATGGATGCTACGAACAGCGTTTTCGAAGAAGATTTGAGTTACTTGGTAGGACTCTTGCAGAAGGAGGTGCCATTCCAATGGGGGGACATACTGGAATCGGTAAAGGTTCCTGGGTCCAAACAGCAAGGTTATTCACCTGTTTATGTGAATAAATACTGTGGTGATCATAATGGGTACAAAGCTTATGACACGATCCACCCATCGTTGAAGACTTTGGGCGATATGTTTAGATTGTGCCTTCATTTGCACGGAGACAAGGATTGTCTAGGAGAGAGGATCTACCGTCGAGAAACCGGTAAATTTGATGATTATTTCACTTTTGAATCGTTCAATGTTACACTGGAACGGCAAAAACTGGTTGGAGCCGGTGTTTTCAGGCTTTTAGAGGAGAACAAGTTTAGAACTCCGGACCAGGACCCATCCAAATTTGTCTTGACGTTGTACAGCCGCAACCGGAAAGAATGGGTCTTGACCGACTTGGCCTGTCAGAATTACAACATTTGTAACACCTCTTTGTACGACACTTTGGGCCCAACCACGTCGTCGTATATCTTGAATTTGACAGAATCACCAATTGCCGTGTGCTCGAAAGACCGTTTGGATGTTCTTTTGAAAATCAAGAAAGAGTGTCCATACTTGATATCTGTGGTGTGCATGGATAGATTACAACCGGAAGATGAACATTATTATAATGCTTTCCACGATTTAGGAGTTCAATTGGTTGACTTCCCATACCTTGAGGATTTGGGCCGTGCCAATCCTATTCCTTACAGACGTGCCAAACCAGAGGATTTGTACACCATTTCATTCACTTCAGGAACCACTGGGAATCCTAAAGGTGTAGAAATTCCAAACTCGATGCTGATCGCTGCTCTGTGTTTTGTTATGACCACATTACGCAAAACCAAGTTCAAACAGGACTACATCCTATCGTTTTTACCTTTGGCTCACATTTATGAACGTATGAATATGTTCAACTGTTTGGTGAAAGGTGTAGGCATAGGTTTCCCGCACGATGGTGCTGCAACTTCTTTGGTGGAGAATTTGAAGATTTTGAAACCTACGATCTTGAATTGTGTTCCTAGAGTGTTTTCGAAATTTGAGGGAGTTCTCAAGGATAAGCTTTACGATAAGAGTTTTGCGATGAGTATTGCCTTAAATCTGATTCATAAGAAAGAGAAGATACTCGCAACTAAGGATGATGCCAATGCTTCTATGTTTCTCACGGATAAGATCATATTGAAGAAATTTGAGCAAGCATTGGGTGTAGAAAATTGTCAGTATATGGTTTCCGGGTCTGCACCAATGAGCCCTGAAACTGCTCAATTTTTGAGACTGGCTTTGAATGTGGGATTTGCACAAGGCTATGGGTTGACCGAATCTTTTGCCGGCTGTGCTATTTCCTATCCATTTGATAAAGAGCCAGGTTCATGTGGACCAATCTGTCTCACCACTGAGATGAGATTGAGAGATATTCCAGAGATGAATTATTACTCTACAGTGGAGAATGATGAGCATTCCAAAGGAGAATTACTTTTGCGTGGACCACAGATCTTTAGTAAGTACTTTAAGAATCCTGATCTGACGAAGGATCTGATCGATGAGGATGGTTGGTTTCATACAGGTGACGTTGCTAGGATAGACCATAATGGCAAGTTGTACATCATTGACAGGGTTAAGAATTTTTTCAAATTAGCTCAAGGTGAGTACATCACACCAGAGAGAATTGAAAACAGTTACCTTTCACAATGTCCGGCTTTGACTCAACTATACATCCATGGAGATTCGACACAGAATTTCCTCGTTGCAATTGCAGGAGTTGATATCCTGCATCTTCAGAAAATTGTACGTCACCGGAAACTTGGAAGAGAACTTTTAGATCTTGACGAAACCGCATTGATCGACCTGTTCAACAGTAACTTGAAGTTGAAGAAGTCGTTTGTCGAGGATTTGAATAGAGGTGTCAGATATGAAGGTTTACAAGGTTTTGAGAAGTTGCAGAATGTTCATCTTGCAATTGAGCCTTTGACGGTACAAGACGATGTCGTCACCCCTACGATGAAAATCAAAAGAGCAATCGCTAAGAAGTTTTTCGCCGAAACGTTTGAAAAATTGTATAAAGAGGGCAGTTTGATCAAGAATGCAAAATTGTGATTAGTTGATGTTTGGTGCATAGATATGATTTATACACTCGATGAGAGAAAAATAAGATTTTTTCTTATTTCCCCACAATTTCTGTAGGCTATCTTTCCCCACATTTCAAAATGAGAGTATAAAAGGGCACAGGAAGCCAGATAACAGAGACAAAATGATACATTAAGCAATGAAAGGTTCAATTGAGGAAGAGGTTGATGAGATTATCAATAGAAAGCTACCCATTTCATCCCCGTCTATTCATACAGGACATGTATTGGAGGGGCTAGAAGTCGTGGGTAAAGAGAAGATCAGTATCAACTCCATTTGTAAGGATGAAAGCTCTTTGATCAAAACGTTCCATCCTCTGATTCAGACATTATTTGATTTATTTGAGATCAGTGCTAAGCTCTATCCGGATAGAGATTGTCTTGGTGAGAGAAGAAGAGATGAATCTGGTGGTTTTGAAACCAAGTTCACATTCCAGAATTATCAAACAATTGCTAGAAGAAGGTTAGACATTGGTAGCGGTATTCTCGAATGTTTGAAGAGGAATAAATTCAGAAATGAGAAAGATTTAGGGAACTTCATCTTGACCACTTATAGTATCAACCGAGTGGAATGGTTACTTACGGACTTTGCCTGTGTTGCATACTCAATAATCAATACAGCTCTATATGATACCTTGGGGCAGGACTCCACAGAGTACATTTTAAATCTCACAGAAACGCCAATTGTGGTTTGTTCCGGGGACAAATTAGACAGGTTGTTAGAGATGAAGCTGAAAGGTGTAGCACATTGCTTGATAAGTGTCATTTCAATGGACTCTTTCGATTTTGGGTACTATCAGAAATTTGAAAAAGTTGGAGTTGAGCTACTCGAATACAGTGAATTAGAAAGTTTAGGGAGGAGAAATAGAAAGCCAGTTGTAAAACCATCACCGGAGTCTTTATATACGTTGAGTTTCACTTCAGGAACTACAGGCCCTCCCAAAGGTGTAATGCTAAATCATTCTACAGCTTTAGCAGCAGTCACATTTGCCCTTTTTCATATCCCAAGATTTATCTCCACATCGAGGTCTCGATATTCGTTGAGCTTCTTACCGTTAGCTCATATATTTGAAAGACAGATGTCCATGGTGAGTATAACTAAGGGCATAGGCGTAGGCTTCCCACCAAATGGAGATCCTCTGTTGTTAGTACAAAGCTTGAGAATTTTGAAACCATGCTATTTAGCGGCAGTCCCAAGAGTGTACTCGAGATTGGACTCAATGGCTAAGAATTTCTTGACAGAAAACCCTGGAACCACTGTGGAGCAGCTAAGAAGAGAATTCGGTATGGAGAGAATGGAGTTTGTTCTAACAGCTTCAGCACCTATAAGTGCACTGACCATGTCTTCCTTTGCAAGTAAATTGGGGGTGAAATTTCTTCAATTATATGGTTGCACAGAGACTTATGGTGCCTTAATGGCATCAAATGGTGTAGATTTTAATGGCAGCTCAGGACCCACTGGATGCACTTGTGAGATCAAATTAAAAGAGGTGGCCGAGTTGGGTTACTTACTGGAAAGAAACAACGGCGGTGAGCTATTGATCAGAGGTGCACAGGTATTTCAAGGGTATTACAAAAGTGAAGAGCTGACAAAGTCACTGTTGGACTCTGAAGGCTGGTTCCATACAGGAGATATCGCGAAGATAGATCACTTAGGGAGAGTGTACATAATCGACAGAGTGAAGCATTTCTTCAAATTGCAACAAGGTGAGTACATTGTTCCTGAGAAGATTGAAAATGCATATCTTTCGTCCAGCCCACTTTTGACCCAATTATTTGTACATGGAGATTCCGATAGAGACTTCTTAGTCGGTGTGGCAGGAATTGACTTGAAACGGACTCGAAAGTTACTTGAAACTTCACATGAATTGCATCAGCATAACGTGGATGAGTTGGTGAACAAACCAGATGCTGAATTAATAGAGCTTCTCAATAGCTCGACTTCTCTCAAGAAGTTGGTGCTTCAGGAAATCAATGGGAAATTGTCAAATGGAACTTTACAAGGTTTTGAGAAATTACACAACATTCACTTGGACATCGAGCCTTTACAACTCTCAGATGATACGATCACTCCAACCATCAAACTCAAACGTAATAATTGCAGGACTCTATTTCGTCCTCACCTAGACACACTTTACAAACAGGGATCTTTACTCCATAGCTCCAAACTCTGATCTGTTTCGGTGTAGGGATGTATAGAGTTAGAATCTCATAATTTGCAACTGATAGCACAAAGATGTTGCTGGCTAGAGCATCTAGTGCTTTTAAGTCAAATGATATTACTACTTCCAATAAGTGAACAAACTCCAAAGTGAGTTATTTCAGTTTAGATCTATACTAACCCCCCAAAATAACTGTCAGTATCAACTCACCTATACCAGCTTTTCTTCAAAAGTCCTCAGCCAGAACTGGGAACCAAAACAGTAGAACCACATGGTCAGTTTTTTAACCAGTACAAATCCTTCATTTGGACTAAAATCAGTGCTTAAGATTCAGATCCGATCTCACCTCAGATCTGTGCTAACCCCTAAAAGGGTCGTAATGAGACCGTTGAGACCACTTAATCGCTACTGGAATTTTGATAAATTCAAAAACACATTGAATTCAGTTAGACAGACCTGACAAGAGGTGTGAATTTCTATCACATATTATGTGTCTTTCAGTTAACACTTGCAAATTTACAACATGTCTCAAACTCACTAGTCAGATCTCAGATCTAGCCCCCCAAACATGAATTATCGCATACAGTTCAGTTTACTATCCCATTTTTAACCGAAATTATAAGAAGCTTCACCTTTCGGCACTAGACCAACCAATCAGGTCCCACCAATCGCTCCACTCGCGGAAACCTCCACACCCTCACAAGCTCGTCTCTTTCAACTTTTCACTACACACTACTCACTTGTCAAATCTAACATCATCACACCATACCTGATCAGGCAACTGCGCGAGGATGGAAAAACGTGCTATTTACAGCAGTGAGACTAAAGGGCCTCAGGGGAAGAAAAAAAAAAGAAAGAGGGGAGACGTAAATTAAAAAGAGACTAGAAGGTGATGATCCAGAGGTGGTTATAATACTGTAGAAATAAGGAGAAAAGTGATATCTAATCTATGAGTGAGTTGGCCGTGGTGGGATCACAGGGAGTCATGAAGGTGTTGATCTTAGTAGTGGTGGTTATGATGCTCTTTTTTGGGGCTGGAACGATGGGTAAGAAATATCCAAGAGTCATGATATGGACAGCAAACAAGAGAAGGAGAAGAGTCGCTGGTATCACACTGTTGGTGCTGTTATTCTTGTTGGGGAATCTGGGTCAATTGTACCGGTTGGCCAACGGGTATAAATTGCAATTGTTCAGCTACTCGAATCTCTCACCTAGTTCTCCTATCTCGATACTGGTACTAAACCAGAGGTTCTCCGCGTATGTGATCAAAGGGTACTCCTATTTGGGTAAAACAGGGGTGACGCTCTCTTCAGCATGTTCGAAAGTGCTGGACACAGATCTCTTGATGGTGTCGGAGAAGTTGGAGATCACCGACGATCTCCGTGAAGTACGAAGAAGAGTGTACCAACACCTGCTCACCGACTATCCGATGGCAGCTAACTGTTTCTTGGACTCCAGTGAGGAGTCCGAAGAGGAGATCTTATCCAAGAAATGGTTCAGATTCGGAGGTTCAGGTGTCTGGTTGGAGAAATACCAGGTACACCTTGTAGTGAGTCGTGTGACTTACTCAAGAGATTATCGTAAAGACCAACCTACAATCAGTTTGTTGAGTGCTCAGGTCTTTGATAAGAATTGGAAAGAGTTAAAAGATCACACTCTTAACGTGGTGGCCTCGGATGGGACCGAGCAAGCGTTGACGTTCCCCAATATTTTCAAAATTCCAATAGATCCAGCTCCGGACTCGAAATTCCGTCTAATGGGTCCTGAAGATCCAAGGGTATTGCTTCGAGAGTTTGTCAATGTACATGGGAAGAAAGATCAGGAACCGATCATCATCTTCAACCTGCTCAGTAATGCCCTTGACAAGAGACGTGGTATCCATGGATTTAAACCTTTCGACAACAACAGGGCAATAGTGTTCAGACTCAAAGGTTTAGTTCCAAGAGGTGTTGAGAAGAATTGGACACCTTTCTTCGACCACTCGTTGGACTCAAACGATGAGACCATCAACTTCGTATACAACTTCGACCCTCTAGTGGTGATCAGATGTAGTCTTTTCAACGGGTACTGTGATCATGTCTCGGGACCTCGTATCGAGCAAAGACTCTTGGAGGAAGAGAAAGAATCGAAAGATGCGAAGACCAAAGAGGCTAAGACCAAGGCTCCTACACGTATAGGACCTCTTCGTGGTGGTACAAACTTGATACCTGTGCCATCGGAGAGGTTACCACCACATGTGAGCCAAAACAAAGTGTTCTGGCTAGGATTCCCAAGGTCTCATATAAACGATTGTGGATGTGTAAAGACATTCTACAGACCTCATTTGGTGATCATATCGAAGGATCTCACCACCAAGAAGTTTGAAATCGAGTACTCTTCCACGTTACTTGACTTCAATTTGAAAGTGATACCGTGGGATGCCACTAAATCTGTCTGTGCCGGAGGCTTGAGCGTCTTGATCCCGAACTCGGTGTTGTACTGGGATTTCATCGAATCTGAGGATGGACTGGTTTTGGAGGATTTGATGGGTCTCACCTTGTCGGAGGCTGACTCCAATGTGGAAATGATACAGTTCAAAGGTATCTGGAATCACGTCCACAGGGTTCTCAGTGCCGGTGCTATCAATGCCGAGGTTGAAAAGGGTTCCAAAGGTGGGTATAGTTTTGATGAAGATGATGTCGATGTGCGAACGTATCGTGGTAGTCGATTAACTGAGTGCTCCATCGAGGATCTGGACAGTTATTGCAAAATGAAAGCCATAGAGGAACATTGGTACGGAGAGGATTACTGGAAATGATGTAGATGTTGGTAAATGAGAAGAAAATGGGGTTATACGGTTGATTATCAACAGAGACAGTAGCCCTTCAGGTACGAGTAGGTGAATATGATAAAAAATTTATTGCATTAAAAGAGACAGAGCAAAACTATCAGCCAGATGAGACGACTGGGAATTAAGGGATATTTATACCAAGCAGCAGCCAGTTATTGCTAGACGACAAAAAAGGCTACGTCATGTGCCATGCAAAAAAAGCTTCTTTATAGTACATTTTTGACTTGTCATTCTATCTATATATATATCGATACATTATTGTAGTGCTTGCACCAGCTTGGACTCTTCTCTAGCCCATTCTATCACCAAAGGTTTGTCAAATATGAGTTCTCCCGACATCAGTTGCATCGCCACTCTGGCGTCCATCATACTAGTGAATGCTACATGGGCTTGACCTCTCATCTTGGGTGTCTTCATCACCATGACGTCGATCACCTCGCCGTACGTTGAGAACAAGAGATATAACTGTCTCTTGAGAAACTCTTTCTTCAACTTGTCGTTCAAGTTCTTTATATATATCGTATATCCTGGTTTCAGCTCCACTTTCTGTTTCTTCACCACTTCTCTTTCGAGATCGTCACCTTCAGCACTTCTCCCCTGTTTCATCTTGTCCGTTCAGGTTTTATATGGCTCTATGGATAAAAAGTTATCAAGACAGCCCTTGTTTGAGAAATGTCGAATCGGTGAAAAGTCGTGCATTCCCGGCAAGATCAGATCGGTCGTGCCCACTGCGCTAATCTAGTTGAAAAATTCGTGCACTTTACGCCAATCTTGCCCCATAAAGTCGTGCACTTCTCACCAAACAAGCCAAAAAGTCGTGCATCATTTCCGTTTCCGCGAAAAAAAAGTTCTCCCAACTCGGAGAACGGAGAACTTTTTATCTATCAAGTGATTTCCTTTGGGTTTTTGATCTCCAACTGCCAGAATTTGACGTGACAAGATGTCCACTTTCAGCATTCCACAGATGACCCAGATGATCTCGTCAGGATCACAACTGGGTCCTCAAACACAACTGGCCCCTTCTTCAACTCCTCATCTGTTACAACTTCAGCAGAATGATGCTTCTCTCATAGCTCAACAACTCCAGCAACAACAACAACAACAACAACAAGGTCAAGGTAAGTTCAACAGTAAGACCAACAGTCGCAAACCTTACACCGAGGAGGAAGTGTTTGCCTTGATCGATTTCTACTCGAAGTACACGTCCAACGGACTCAATGCTAAGCAGAGGTTCCACAAGCTCGGACCTAATAGAACGGTGACACAGGCCATAGCCGATGAGATGTCACTGAAGTTCCCCAACTCTTTGAAGATCTTTGACAAGGAGAACATCCGTAAGAAGTTGGATGAGATCAAGTTGGAGTACATGGTGTTCAGGTATTTGCAATACAAGAGCTCAGGGTTCGGATGGTTGGCATCTGAAGGTCGTTTCAACATGGACTCGCTGAACATTGATTACTATAAAAATGAGTATGTGGAGATGGGTGGTCAGTTGAACGGTAAGACCGATACTTTCAAGAAGTTGATGAAGCACGGTAATTTCTATATATATCACTATCACGAACTCATCGGTAGAAATCTCCAATTTGACCTTGATTTCGATAAATCCGGTGGTTCTCCAGTGGATCACTCTTCCATGGGGAACAACGTGAATATTGAACCTGAATTGATGCAACATCTGCCCTCCCTGGTGCCACAACAGCAACAACAGCAACTACCTCAGCAACAGTCTCCACTTCAACAGGCTCTTCCTCAACAGTCTCTTCCCCAGAATTCGCTTCCTCAACAACCACATACTCAGCAACAAAGTATTCCTCCTCAACCACAACAACAGAGAAGAGACTCACAGTTGTCGACACCTAGTTCCAGCTCCGAGAGTGGGCCGCCGGTGTCCAACGCAGTAAACAAATCTATGAATTCTTCCACGAGTCGTCAGATGAAAAGGCTTCATAGTGAGCTGAGTCTGGATGAAGTGTTATTAGACGTTATTCTGAAAATGGTGCACGAAGAGCCTGAGTCGTTCAAATTTAGTGAATTGTGTGAGTTGAGTGAACGGTACCGAGTGGTTCGTACTTTACTTATATCTCGTCAGTACGATTTTGAGTACAAGAAGAAGTGTTTGAGAGAATTCTGAAGCTAGATCTGGCGTAGTTTGAGTCTAGTTTTAGTCTAGTTAGATTATTGTATAATATTGTAATTTATTTGCTATGTGATGTTAGTCGCTTATATTATTTGAAAGAGTGTCAGTTGTAGTGTGATGTAGTCTATTTTGCTGGAGTGTATATGGTGAGTAGATAGCTGTTTTGATGTAGAAATAAGCTCTAAAAATTGTGGAAAATTTTGTAGAATGCTGGAACTTGGACGAATATAGTGAGAAGTAGTTGAAAATCAGACGAGTGTAGTGGAATTGAACTGAATTTCACCAAATAGTTAAATGATCTGAACCTGACAGTGAAGTAGGGGAGATGCAGACAGCCCCAGTTTGACACCCCTTTTTTTGATATCAACAGGAGGGCTTGACAGTGGAGTTAGAGAGTGTTAAAAAAACAGGGGAAACTGCAATTTTCAGCACCTTAACACCGTAGTCACCACATTCTTCACTTTCACTGATGTCACACCTTTTCGTCTCCAAATCGCCAACTCCACCACATAAATCTCTAAATAAATAGAATAGTAGTGAAGATGTATGGCTCAATGGACAGCCCCTGTTTCTAGCCCCCCAAGAGGTGAAAACCGACAGCGGTAAGGCTAAACGTATGGTGAAGCCGCCAAAAAAACTGGAGTGGAAAGCTGAGAATTGTCCCTTTCCAAGACAACTGATAACGAGACATCAAAAAATCGGCAACATCTCCAAATCTCTAACAAACGCTAACTTTGCTGGAGGACTGAAGAATTTTCCACTTTTTCCCAGAGCCAGTTTTGTACGCCAAAAGAGGAAAAACAGATTGGTGAGTGAAGTTTTAACTCTTTCAACAGCCGTTACAAAGAGGCAACCAGAGGGGGAAACAGAGGTTTGAAGTGAAAAACAGGTGGAATCGTCATTGGATAAAGAGAGAGAGAGAGTATCAAATGTCGTTTTTCTCCTCCTTGTTGTGTTGTTCCGGGACCTCAGCGGATGAGGACTCCCATGTGAGGCCACGGCCCACCAACGGGTCCAAAAGAGTTGGACCAGTGCAGTCGAATATCCAGAAGTCGTTGGCAGCGTCGATCTCCGAGAGGCCCGTCTCTGCACAACCGAAGCCGACTTCCGCCCAAATCTCCGGCAAGCCGCCCAAGAGCGACCTGGCCCAGTTGAAGAGCGTGTCTAAACCCTTCACCAACGAGAACACCACTGGTAAGGACTCCTCCGACAGTTCCAAAGACACCCAGTCGATCACGGTGTTGAACGACGAACTGACCATCAACGAGACCACCACGGAGCAGCATCTCACCAGGTCCACCTTGACGGACGAGTCCACAGGTCATATCGCTGATACCGAGCAAGATGCCGGTGGTTACGAGTCTCCAGAGACTGAACAGAACTCCATCTCATCTTCATCGTCAGACGATTTCGAAAGGGGTGAAGAGCTCGATCTCATCACATTGCAACCGGGTCAGAGTTGTGCCTCGACAGGGTTCTTACTTGAAAAGGCCCCACTGAGCCTAAGCGATCGTAAATGTCTCGTGCTAGATCTCGACGAGACACTAGTGCACTCTTCTTTCAAATACGTGAGACAGGCGGATTTCGTCATCCCGGTGGAGATCGAAGGCCAGGTCCACAACGTTTACGTAATCAAGCGTCCAGGGGTGGACGAGTTCTTGCAAAGCGTTGCGCAATGGTACGAAGTGGTGGTGTTCACCGCCAGTGTGTCGAGGTACGGAGACCCACTCTTGGATATACTAGACAAGGACAACAACGTCCATAGCCGTCTTTTCAGAGACTCCTGTTACAACTATCAGGGTAATTACATCAAGAACCTCTCTCAGATGGGTAGAGACTTGAAAAATCTAATCATCATCGATAACTCTCCAGCTAGTTACATCTTCCACCCACAGCACGCTGTACCAATCAGTAGTTGGTTCAGCGATACTCACGACTGTGAGTTATTGGACATCCTCCCGTTATTAAAAGATTTGAGTGGCATAGATGACATTAGAATGAGCTTGGATATCAATATATAACAAGACATGTTTGGCTCATATCACAAAAAAACAACAAAAACACACACACAGAGAACAAACTGGAGATAATCTTCAAGCGACCAATTCCATATGTGAGAAAAGCAGGGTCTTTCCTCATCGTTGACACACTTGTGAAATGAATTGGAAAATCATCAACTAATTATATTTCTTTGCATTTTCCTCAGCCACTTTCTCAGCCACTTTCTCAGCCATCTCAACCCCCAATTTTTAACTATCCCGTTGTCGTTGCTTTCAATTTTCAAACTATCTTTTCAGAAAAAAAACCCCCATTTTAATCATGCCGTTGTGCACATTTACTTGAACCCACGGCTCTCATTGATCTGCTTTGATTTCTACTTTTCCTTTCAATCAGTTCGACCATCTTGATTATTACACCTTTTTTTTTATTTTTTACAATTTATATAGGATAACTTGTAACATCATCTCTTTTACTGTAAAAAAGTTACTCCTCGTCTTTCTTGATCGCCTGGCCCAAGATATGCTTTTCTCTCTCACTTTGGAAAGGTACTGCTCCCTTTTTGGAGTGTCTTCTCTTGTTATTTTCTCTTCTCTTCAAACTCTCAATCTCGATCTGCTTGATCTCTGAAGCTTTCTTAACCACCATAGGAACATGTCTGTGTCTCAGTATTCTTCTGATCTCTGGCATGTTACCGAATCTCTCTTTCAACTTCTCGTCGTACTCCAATTTGTTTCTCTGTCTTGTAGATTTGACTCCCGATCTCTCACTGGCCTTCGATCTCCAAAGACGTATATTACCATCGTCAGATCCACTCAAGATGTATTTGGAGTCCATCGAGTATTTCACCACAAACACATGTTGCATTCTCTTGGTGTGATATATATCTCTTGAATGTCCTTTCTTGACATCGAACAATCTTATCGTCTTGTCGTACGAACCTGTGACGATCTCCTGACCTGTCGGAGAGAAGTCTACATCCATCACAGCTGAAACATGGTCTTTGAACACGTTCAACGATCTCTTCAAGTTTCTCATATCCCAGTAATAACAGTTATGGTCCTCGGATGCTGTCACAAAGTTGAACAGCTCGATAGGGTTCCACGATACACAGTTATTTCTAAGTGTTGTCCTCACCTTCTGAGTAGGTGTATTGGTTCTTATATCGTACAACACTATCGAGTTATCGGACCCTGTCGACAGGATAACGTCGGTCTCCGTCATGTTGAACTTGACACTGGCAATGTTATCGGCACCCCACGACAAGTTCGAGATGGGCTTGGTTCTCTGCATGTCCCAAAGGTTGATCTCTGCTCCACCAGAGACAAAGATCTGGTCTTTACGGTGGTGATCGATACCTTTGAACGAGTGCTCACCTACAAAAGTCTTGACGAGCCCTTTGGAAGAGACTTCGTCTTCACCAAGGTTCTGTCCATAGTTGGACTCGTTGCTCACGTCCCATAATTTGATAGTCTTATCATCACCACACGACAACATCTTCTGTTGAGGTGTCACCACAAGACCAGAGCACATTCCGTAATGGGCTTTGAAAGAGTATGTCTCTTCTCTCGATGTGAGGTCCCAGTACTTGATAAACCCTTCACCATCACCGGTAGCGGCTTTATTCACAACGTTCATGTTCTTTGCAATGGAATAGACACCGTCTCTATGACCATGTCCAAGCTGACCGATGAACGGTTGAGCAAACATTCTTTCCAACTTCGTGGCTGTCAACAGCTTGGTGTATTCTCTAGCACGTTCAAAAGGGTGCAATGCTGGGTCCAAATTACGAGGCAAAGCGGATTCCTGGGTGTTTCTCACAGGTACATAGGTATCCGATGACCTACTGATGGTCTTGACCTTCATTTTATATTTGCAATCAAAGCCCTAAATCTATAACACTATGAGAATCAGAATTTAATTCTCTTCAAAATGATGCCTTATAAAGGTACCTTTGTCTACTGAAAAATGGTCTTGATTTGCTTGTAAATGATATCGATTAAACGTTTGAAAAATTTTAGAGATTCTGAAATTTTTTTTTTTTTTTGTGTAGATAATTTTTCCGGAGATGAGCTGCTTGATGTGAAAAATAACAAGAAATTTCACTAACGGTGGAGATGGCTGAAAAGATACAGATAAAGCTCAATAGGGATAAAAGTCCGTCGAGTTCGGGGAAACTGAACATTTATAGAGAGAGGGAGCTGCTTAAGGAGACAAAAGTGGAAGAGAAGGGAGCTCGTGGTGTACGGAATAGCCAAAAGAGCCTGGACCAAGATAGACAAGAGATAGTAGAAGATAGAGGACGAAGTGAAGTTAGAGAGCTGGATGAAGCTGGAAATGATGAGAATGGTGTTGCAGAGAGTGATGAAATGGATGAGATGCTGAAATTGATGGGATTTGGAGGCTTTTCATCGACTAAAAACAAGAAAGTAGAAGGAACCAATGCATTTGGAGCATCTAAACATAAGAACTCGGAGTACAGACAGTATATGAATAGAGCCAAAGGGTTCAACAGGTCGTTGTCACCAACACTGGAGGAGAAGAAGAAAAAGAAGTCTAATAAGTAGTTTAGTAATGATTATGATGAGATGAGGTGTAGAGGTCTAGTGGTTTAATTATATTATATATATAATTGTACAAAGAGTTATTAGCTTTAATCTGAGTACAGTTCATTTAATTAACATTGGCAGTTATCTAGTTACCGTTGACCAACTTGACATGCTCAGAGTACAATTCTTGATGAACTTTACGAAGATCAGCGTATCCTTTGTTCAACACCAGTAACTGCTCTTCCAACTCTTCAATTCTCTTCTTATCGTCATTGTTGGTTGTTACAGTGACAGTTGACACTTGTGAGTCCACTTGTGATAGGTTGAGAAACTCGATCTCTTCCTGTTTGGCCTGGTTTATGAAAGATTTCAAGTCAAAGCTTTCAGAGGAAGGTTTCCAGTTATTATGTTTCAAGATCTCATGTTTGTCCAATTCCTTCTCACCTGCAATGACTCTCTTCAATACGGGCAAAGTGTAAGGATCAGCAGAGGTGTTGGAATCTTTTAAAAACGTCAACACACCGGCAATACCAAAATTGAGCTCTTTAAACTTCTTCAACACCTGTCTGGTGACAATATCACTGGCATAAACGTTACCCAGAGCATCGCCTGAACAGAGACAAGAGGAATCGATACTTAACAGCATAGATGTTACTGCTGAGCCTCTATGATGCAAGAACGTGTATTTCAATTCAGGATCCTCAGCGATTGTGATGATCTTGGAGTTACCACCTACTTTCTCAAGTGTTCTTGACAATGGATCTACGATATAGAGAGGGATTTGTCTGATCAACCCAGAAGAGTAACCGGCAAACACCATTCTCTCTGCTGAGTCTATACAGAGGCTGCGAACAGGCTCTGGAGCGACAAAAGTGGTCACCAAGCTTTTAGTATGAAGATGGTAGCAGCGTACAGTGGAATCATCTGAACAAGAGTACAATTTGATGTCTGTGAGCTGACCTTTGGTGATAACAATATCGTTGATAGCAAGAGTATGATCAGTGAATGTAGCATATGGTTTCAAAGTCTTTGTGTCCTGGTCAAGGGACGAGATCAAATCGAACGTCTTCCATACTAAGATTCTCGAATCAAGAGATCCAGATACGATGAAGGCCCCATCGTGCGAGAACCGTAAAACCGATACCGCCTGGTAATGGAGATCTCTCACTTGGAGTAAAAGACCCGAGCCGAGCTCCCAGATGTACAATTTACCGGACTTGGACCCTCCTGCCAATAACCAAGGTCTATTTGGGTCTTGAGGATGTGTGCACGACGTTAGAGAGACAAGCTCTTCTGGGATAGGAATACGCTGGTCTGGAAGCTCTTTCCCTGGAGAATATACCAATATCAACGCCTTGTTAGGACTCGCCACCACCAACTTGTCCTGGAACCCGTTTATAAATGTGAATCCATGGCGATGAGATGAGCATTGTCTGAACGCTTGGAAACTGCTCGATGTGTGTAATGACAGCGATAGTCCTACCGAACCTTGCTGTGATTTATCTGTGGCACTGCCTTCAGATATATAAAACACCCCTTCCTCTACTGAACTCATTTGTGGTTATTGTTTCACTAGTCAGTTCTTGGTAGTGAGTTAGTGAAGAGAGTGAAAAATTTCACTCCTATATAAAATTTTTTAGACTCGCAGAGAAAAAAAAAAATAAATTCATATATATATATGTCAAAGAAGACTATATAAAGGATTAGTGATCTAGTAGTGATTTCAGAAGGAATTGAAGGATCAGAGCAGAAAAAAGGTATTTCTGTGAATTTATAGAGAGAAGAAGTTTGTGTACAGTCTTTGTTTCAGAAGATTTAAGTGGTTTAAAGCCAGATCGTCATAAAATAGGATCAATTGAAAAGAGATTCAACTGTTCAAGGTGATTTACTAGTATATCGGGCTAGTCAGTATTGAATATCAGAATAGTGAGATTCATCAAGACAAAGAGGATCAAATTGGTACTCTTGAGAAATAAGTAAGTCAATTGAAGACCGTGGTGCTAAAGAAGAAGTTGTTAAGACAAATATCTTAATCAGCAAGAGTGTACACGGTGATCTCTACAGAACCGAACTAGTTAATTTTAAAATTAATAGTTTCGTGAGATTGAACAGATTTCAAGCTTTATAAAGGTTGCCTTTATAAGAAATTTGAGCAAATATTAGCCAAATTGGTGTGACTGAACCTGTACAAGAGTCAATTAGAGAGATCCAGCTATTTATTCGATCTTGAGCAAATTGAACTTCAAATTGATCAATCACCATCAAAACAAAGTTTAACAGAAGTAAAGTTTTCTTAAGGCCTTATTTGGAAGGAACTTGTCCCAGTACGGCTTATTCCAATTGTCTTCGTATTCAAATACCAGAAGTTAACTAATTGGTGATTTGAAGAACTAAGACACTTCTATCAAACAACGAGATACTGTGATCAACTTATTAGTATCAACATATTCGTTTCATCACGATCCAAACAAGAACTTCATCACTTGAATCAAAATGCCTTTACATATTTTAGGGAAATTGGTGTTGGAAGGACCAGACAGCATCCCGGGATGGGATAAATTTGTCAAATATGCTCCTCCGATTTTGAGTGTAGTTGGTTTGAAATACTACTTCGGTGGGTCCAAAAACACTTGGGATAGAGACCTTCATGGTAAAGTGTTTTTAGTGACAGGTGCCACCTCCGGGTTAGGTAGAGCATTGGTTCACGATTTGGCAAGTAAAGGAGCGCAGATCATCATGCTAACCGCAACACCTACGGAGAAAAACCCATGGCTTGTAGAGTTTATCGAAGATCTTCGTGACCAGACTAACAACTTCATGATCTATTCAGAAGTATGTGATTTGAGCTCGTTGTATTCTGTGAGAAAGTTTGCAACCAAATGGCTCGACAACACACCTCCAAGAAGATTGGACGGAGTGATCTGTCTTGCCGGAGAAAGTTTACCTTCTGGATACCAAAGACAAGTGTCAGAAGATGGTGTCGAAAGACAGATGGCTATCAATTTCTTGGGCCATGCCCATTTACTTACCTTGTTAGCACCAGCACTTAAATACCAACCAGCTGATCGTGATGTTAAAGTGTTAGTCACTACCTGTCTTTCACAATCGATGGCCAGTATCGACTTGAAAGATCCATTGTGGAGCACTAGAAAATATCCAGTGAGACAACCATGGAAAGTTTTTGGTACTTCCAAGTTGATGCTATCGATGTACGCTACAGAGCTTCAAAAAAGACTCGAAGAGACTCCACGTAAAGATGGTCTGCCTTATAATGTGAGAGTGAACATGATCAATCCAGGATTCATGAGATCTCCATCGACAAGAAGGGTTCTCAGTTTCGGGTCTCTTTTCGGTCTCTTCATCTATCTTTTACTCTACCCTCTTTGGTTTATCTTCTTGAAGAGTTGTGAACAAGGTGCTCAGTCTTTTCTACATGTTATCATGAACCCTGTCTTTCTGGAAATTCGTGGTGGTAACTTCATCAATAACTGTCGTATTTACACACCTCTGAGAAAGGAGTTGGCCAATGAGGAATTGATGAAAGAGTTGTACGATACCACACAGGAAGAGATTGCTAGATTAGAGAAACTGTCAGCTATCGAAAGAAACAAGACAAAGAAACTGGATAAAGAGGATACAGATGCTGTTAAAGATGAGCCACCTTTGTTCCCAACATCTTCTCAACCTTCTAAAGCTAAATCGAAGCCAAAGAAACGTTCCAGAAGAAGTTGAAGTGCATTCGGAAAGGCTACAAGTGAGTTATCCGATACTCTTACAATCAGCCACCAAAGGAAACAGAATAAAAGAGCACAACGAAGAAAATAAGCTCTTTACTTACGAAGATCCGTCATGGCCATATACTCTCCACAATTCCAAAACTTGTCAGAGCCACACATCACCATTTAGAGAAATCGATTCACGCTCGGAGCATCAGATCACCTTATCCGCTAACAAATCAGTCAATTATCAGAGGAAAGAGTACAAAGTTAAAACGAAAAGATACTCCCATTTTCACTAACAAACATCCGCCAACGTGTCCAATTGTTATCCCCAATTGGAAGCTTCATGTGACCTTGAAATCTGGCAAAATAAAACATCACGGCGTTAGAGTCGTGCCGATTGACACCAAAATCAACTTATCTTATCAGAAAAAATCAGAAACTGGACGAGAATCGTCGACGGTTTTTCGCAACAAAAGCAGTGTCATAGGACAAGTCTAAGAGATAGAACAGCGTTTTAAATTGCAATTGACACAAAAATAGCCAGATTAGAATCGTAGTCATCTCATTGGATATCGGCAGAGTGTTGCATAATAAAATTGTCGTGCGTGTTTGGCTGAAAAATTCGAACGTGATTTCAAAGAAAAAACACCAATCGGGATAACCGCTCGGTAACAGATAATTGATAGAGTTGAAGACCAGTTGCTTAAGAGCTATTTGAAATACCAGCAAGCATGGAACCCGAGTTCAAGACAAACAGCTTTGAGCAACGAGAGAATGGTGGTGATAAAAGAGAACCCAGTCCGATGTCGTCGTTGTCTAAATTGATGAGTTCGCAGAAGTCGGCAAGTAAACCTTCCAACTTGACGATCAATATCAACAACAGTACCGGTGAAAACTCGAGAAACGGAGACCAAGTCATCACCACAACGGTGTCCATCGAAGGAATATCTCCTTCCGATGAGTCTCCCTCGGTGGAAGGGTCTACGATCAACGTTTCAAACGTTGATGGGCTCGAGGACGATTTGGATATCGATGGCCCCCTTGGAGGTGTAAAGATCCCAGTGGGCAACCTGGCTCCACCCATTAGACCCCCAGTATCTCCTAGATTTATCCGCCACCAGTCCATGGCATCCATTTCTAGTGAATTTGGAGGTCGTTCGTTATCAACTTCCATTCCATACTCGGCACCAGGTGGTCGTTCAGCTTCTTCAAATTCGATACCGCATTCCTCCAACAACTACATGCCTCAGCTTTCCAACGGTGCTCCGATCCAAAGTATCCACATCTCATCACCAAGTGTCTCGTCGTCGCAGGATTTAGAACCTAGATTTGTCATTTCTAAGCAAAAAATTGCTCAAGTACACGCTGCTAACGCTGCTGAGAAGGAGAAGGAGAAACTTCAACAACAGATGCACAGTGGGTCTCTCAGTAGATCCTCATCGCATTCAAGTGTTTCGGGATTCTTCTCCAGATCGAGAAAATCCTCGGTAGCCAACCTATCAACCGACTTGACGTCTCCAGTGGCTGCTTATTCGAACTCTTATCAAAACTCATCGATGGCCACCTCTTATGAATATGGCCACAGTCCTTCGTCGACATCTTCGCAAGACTCAGCTCAGTCCATTCACCCATTAACCACCAGACATTCCTCTATGGCTGATTTGAAGAGATTTTTCAAGAGAACCAACGGTTACTCGTCATCACCAGCTCGTACCAGTCAGCTTTCACAGGGAATAAAAGGTATGTCTCCGATCCAGAGTGGCTCGAATCAGATGAACAGTAATATGAACATCAACGGTGTCGTACAAAACAGATCTCCTGCCACCACTTCAAGAAGAAGCACCTATACCAGTAACCCAACTGTCTCTACCACTTATGGTTCAGCTACAGGCCAACCTTTCACCATGTCCATTGGCGGTAACTCCACACAATTACCGTTTTCGAAGAGATACGGTAAGTTTGGAGACAGCTTAGGAGCCGGTGCCGGTGGGTCGGTGAAATTGGTTAAAAGATTAGCCGATCGCAAAGTGTTTGCAGTAAAAGAATTTAGAGCCAGATATCTGCACGAATCTAAGAGAGACTATACAAAGAAAATCACTGCTGAGTACTGTGTTGGGTCTACTTTGAAGCATCCGAACATCATTGAAACCGTGGAAATTTCATACGAGAACGATAGAGTGTTACAAGTGATGGAGTACTGTGATTATGATCTTTTCGCCATTGTTATGTCCAACAAGATGGACACCGAAGAGGTGAACTGTTGCTTCAAACAGATACTCACAGGTATCAACTACTTACACTCCATGGGTCTTGCCCACAGAGATTTGAAATTGGATAACTGTGTTATCTCCAAAGATGGTATTGTTAAAATCATCGATTTCGGCTCTCTGGTCGTGTTCAACTACCCATTTACCAACACGTTGATCGAAGCTCAAGGTATTGTAGGATCTGATCCTTACTTAGCACCTGAAGTTTGCGTCTTTAACAAGTACGACCCAAGACCTGTTGATGTCTGGTCCGCTGCCATCATTTACTGCTGTATGGTGCTCAAGAAATTCCCTTGGAAGGTGCCTAAGGTCACCGACCAGAGTTTTAAGATGTTCGCAACTAGAGAGGAAGGTGTAACGTTGAACGAGCTCTTGAAAAAAGTACCTTCACCTCCAGGTTATGACGATACTATCGATGAAGAGTCCGGCCCGTTGAACGGAATGAAATCTGATTTGATGAAGACTTTACCTGAAGACTCCACAGAAGATGCTAGCGCAGAAGGTTCTAAAGAGGATCCAAATGGCATATCACACACGTCGAAATTGACAGGTGCAAAGAGATTGTTGAACGCACTCCCTGAGGTGTGCAGACCTTTGATAGGAAGAATGGTTGATTTGGCTCCTCTGTGTCGTATCACCATTGAAGAGTGTTTCGAAGATTCATGGTTGAAATCTCTTCAGATGTGCGACGTGATAGACGGTGTTCTCGTACATCTGGAAGACCATCACCACACAGACGTTGATCAGTCAGTGGCCCATATTGCCATGTTGGAGAAGAACAAGAAGAAGAAGTGAAGTGAAGTGAATTGAAGTGAAGTAAAGTGAAGTGAATTGAAGTGAAGTGAAGTGAAGTGAAGTGAAGTGAAGTAAAGTGAATAAAATAGTAGCATTGTTTGTGGATTTGTTTCTCTAGCCGCCAGTATAAATAAAATGTTTGATTACCTCTGATAGTCTTTGAGTTAGCCGCTAACGCTAGAAGGTATTTAAATCCCAAAGCTAGAAATTGCTTAACCGCTAAGGCTAGAAATTACTTAACCGCTAAGACCAGACAACAGTAAATCGCTAATACTAAGTTAACCTACAACTACAAGCTATTCTAACCGTTATTACCTACCAGTAATATATTAAACTATTTACAGAGTTGTACAACTAAGGTACCACGTTGATGCCCATACTCTTGGCTGTATTTATCACACTTTTACAGATGGTCTCCAATTCAAGGTGTTGATGTCTTGTGTCTTCTTTCTTGATCTTTGCAATCTCGTAGATATGTTTCAAACTGAGATCCAGCACTGTTGGCTTACCTTTCCCCACCTGGGCAGCCCCTTTCTCTATCTGAGCCAGTTTCAAGAGCAAAAAACCGGTAGGGGGAGACTTGATCTCGAAAGCAAAAGATCTGTCTGGTCTCACTGTGATCACCAGCGGGATTGGTGTTCCGGGCTCGTACTGCAGTGTTCTGGCGTTGAACTCTTTACAAAAATCAATGGCTTTTACACCTTTGGAACCAAGGGCCGGACCAACTGGTGGTGTAGGGGCAGCTTGCCCAGCTCCAACTATCAACTTAACAATGATATTCTTCAGAGCAGACATTGTATCACTATGTACTCGTGAGTATATATAAGAGGTAGTTGTTCAGTGGTGAAATTTTTTTTTTTCACTTTTTTTCAATTAGGGGTGATAGATAAACTGAGGCTGTTTCAAGCTACAAGGCTACTAGTGTTTTTCAATAGATGAGATGCAGTAAAATAATATTAGAACATTATTTTTTGGAACGCTTGTTAGGTGACACGGACTGGTCCAGCTTTCTCTTGTTGGTGTCCATTGGGGCCATCGATTTGTGGGTGAGTCTTGTATAGATCAAGAAGTAGGCGCTTGTATTTTTCAAAACCTCTTTTTCACTCGTATGATTCACGTACTCGTCGTCGTAAACGGACCACGACCCATCTGGCTGTCTACACTGGGCAATGTAATGGCCAGAAGATACAGAGCGTCCTTCATGGACCACCACTGAGATCAAACGGTATCTACTTGGCTCCTGGTCCACGGTAAATGGAGTCAAATCCAAAGTAGATGGGAAAGATACTCCAGTCTTGAGCTTGGACGAGGAAGTACCGTTGAAACGGAACCTCTTGAGATGCACTGCGAGTGTCTCTGGAGATCTTTTGATCTTGTTATGTTTGGACAGATTGGTCCGTTGCTTACATTTCTCACAGACATACCCGGATTTGTCACGTTTGTCGGTCTTGATCAACTCAGGAGAGAAGAAATCGTGTAACGACTTCTTGATGGAGTATCTTCTCGATCCGAGATCACTATCCAGAGTCTCGGAAGCTGTGTTATTAGAGTTGTTGTTATCCTGAGCACCGTTGTTACCAGAGTTGGTGGTATTGTTAGAAGTCTCATTGTTAGCACCAGGACCATTGGCACCGGTACTGATGTCAACACTGGTACGTCTATGATCCAAATTCAAACTCAAATCGTAGAACTCTTGTTCGGTGTTAGAGACATGTCCACAGTTTTTACAGGAGACAGATTGCAGCAACAAACCTCCAAAGATATCGTAGATGATACTCTCATTTAACTTGTGACCTTTTGGAGTAGAGTCCTCTTGTAATCTGCTCATCAACGACATGAAATACTCGTGAGAGTCTTCTTGCTGCCATTCAGACATCATACAGTTGATATCTGCCAATCTGCGGATCAACTTTCTAGGGTTGATCATGGAGATCTTACGTTGACCATCACTGTCCAATTGCCAGATCTTAGCACTGGTGTCGGCAAACACTTTGGTCACCGAGTGGTTCGAAATGGTGGACGAGTACTTGCTATTATGGACATCAGTAAGGTAATGTTGCACCAGAGGTGTGTGGAGTAAAGCCTGAATAGCTGCATTCATATAACAAGTGACACCTTGGTTCACCAAACCGAGAGGTGGACGGTACTGCTTCAAATTTCTCCAGTTTTTGTAGATCCTCATAGAGCCATTAGAACCTCGGTCGTTATAATTCTCGTCGATCTGGTAGAACTCCGAGTCTGGAATATAACTAGACAGACTGCTTGGAGAGAGTTTACTCTCTGGAGAGTCGTCATCCGGAGAAGTTGGAGGAGTGGTAGAGTTGGTCAGAGGTTCTTCATCATCTTCGTCTTCTTCTTTCTCATCCGGTCCCAGTGACGGGAGAGGAGACTGTTCTTTAAGAGATTTTCCTGTGATGTCTTCTTCTTCGAGCTCTTCTTTCTCAGTATCCTTGATGAGTTGATGTCCGAGTTCAGACTGTTCTTCTTCGGACTGCTGAGATGACGAGAATTCCAGATCACTTGACGAGGACTCGGAATTATCCTCGTTCTCATCAGCTGTCTGGTAGTCGTTATCATCACTGGACATATCCGATTCTACATTACTAGATTTCTCTTCACTAAGAGCTGGTGAGTCCTTCGACAAGGGAGAAACAGCCTTTTCAGACTCATCTTCGCTACCTTCGTCACTCTCATTTGCTACAGCCAGCTTTTCCTGCTCAAGGGCAAGCTTTTTCAGTCTCTTGGACTCTCTTCTCTCCAATTTTCTCTCCAATTTGGTTGGAAACTTCTTCCCAGTATAAGCAGCTACGGCTTCAGCCATCGACTTGGGTTTATTTTTCGATCTCTCCAACAAGGCCATCTTGGATTCACTCAGATTAGGGGCGGTAGGGGATCCAGCAAGCTGCTTAGCGGTACCTGATTTGGACTCTGAAGCTGAGAAAGTGATGTAACTGGAAGGTTTAGTTCGTGAGATGTCCGGATGTTTGGCCCTGACAAATGGGATTGGATCGGCAAGAATACGCTCGATGATAGGACCGTTGACTGTGGAATTTGAAGACGCTGGCTTGATAAAAGACGATGTCATCGGCTTCAGATGCGGTACGCACACAGAGCAGATATTAATAAGCTCTCGAGTTCAGTTGGGAATGAACTGGAAAAAAAAATTCGTGAGTTGGAAGGTCTCTAAAAATGTTCACAAGCTGTTCTATCCGGTATAATTTCAACTATGACACTGTTCAAAACACTTTTAACCTCGAATTTTCGCGACTTGAAACGGATTTCTTCTTCTCTTTTGACCCTGTACGATTTTTTTTTTCGAGTTTTTCTTTTTTTGCTTCGAGTCGTGTGATAAATATCAAAAAGTGGTGAAGTTTTCAGGTAAGGCTGCACTTTGGGGAAGCCGGCTGAATGGGGCTTAATTGGAAAGAGAGGAATGTGGTGATGCCTGGAATGAGTTGAAATTAATGATGAGGATGGTTGAACCAACTTTGATCCATTTTGGCGTGTCTTCATAGAAAGAAAAGAGACATATCTCTGCCCCAAATTCGTTGCTCGATGAAATTTCTGAACCAAATCAGGAAATATTCTTACCGACTTCCTCATTTGGAATTTAAAGATTTTTCAAATGGTGCATCGTCTGATTCATCTGGAGACGACGGAGATGGAGGAGACATTAGATGGGGT
The DNA here is from genome assembly GCA_030569155.1 of Nakazawaea molendinolei. NCBI lineage: Eukaryota > Fungi > Ascomycota > Pichiomycetes > Alaninales > Pachysolenaceae > Nakazawaea > Nakazawaea molendinolei. Next base: position 553,797 of record JAJMKB010000006.1, read on the forward strand.
GACAGTGAAGCAAGAAGAAGTTATTAAGACGATCCGCTGGTCAGAAGATGGTGCTCTGTTAGTGAGTATTTTTGAAGATTCCCGGATTCGAATTCATAATTCAGAAGATGAGGTGAATGCAGCCATTTATGGAGAGACTAATACCCCCATACCAGTGCCACTAATAGCTTTCGAGGAGTTTCAAAAACCAGTAACAATACTTGCATTTGACCTTCCTCCAGATTTCACTACTTGCAAGCAAATTTTGGCGTCTCAAAGGGGTATACCTGTTCAGTTGCTCGATCTACTGAACGCATCAGTGTTACTGAGCTATCGATTGATAGATACAAGACATGACAAATTGCTTGATGTTACAAGTGTCCTGTACAATCTGGATTCAAGCGACTCTTTTCTCGCAGGAGCAACTAATAAATTAGCGCACTTTGACATTTCTCGTACTAGCCCTACATCCGTTGTAACCATACCCAAGACAGGTATTATCAACACAATTGTTGATTCTCTTCGCACACCAGCTACTGTGTATACAGGTTCTCACTCTAATGAGTTGTGTATGCTCGATATCAACTCTCCAATACCAGTAGTCCAGAGATGTAACACTCTCTCTGGAGCTGGAATTACTCAGATCTTGGAATCAGATAATGGTCGGTACCTCTACGTAGTGAGCAGAAGATCAAATTCCATCTCAGTAATGGATCCACGAATGATCACAGAACCAGTGGCTTTTCTTGAAAATTGGAACCCAGTTGGCCCTGAAAGTGATGACCAAAACCAGAGATTCCTAGTATCTACTTTACCAGGGCAACGTGGCGTGATTGGAGGCACTTCCAAAGGCGAGATCAAACATTGGAGAGACTCAGAGTTCGGAATATCTTGCTCACCTGAAGTCATCTACCAATTTTCACCGAAATTCGGTCCTGTATCTACAACGCTACTAAGGCCAAACACAATTGGAGAAGTGGCTACCCTTACAGGATCCAGATACACTGAGCTGGAATCGGTGATTTCCCTAATTAACCTTTCAAGTAAAATATAGCAACATAAACTGGATACCCTTTGTGTACTTACTCTTCGAAGAATAAGTCTCGTTGCACATCCATTGTCAAAAGCTCGATCAAGTTTTCAACGGCAATGGAACCTGCATCGGCCACTATATCATGCATTGAAGGACGTTTCAATACTCGATTCACTTCAACACCTACTTTTTTCAATAATTTGTCAGAGACTGGCTTCCTCTGTTCTTGTAGAATGAACTCTTCCTCCAGATCAATTTCAACATCATCTTCATCATCGTCGTACTGCTGGTTACTTATATCTGTAGTTTCCTCCTCTATAATGACATCATCCAAGTCACCAGCAGATTTTTTTGACTCATCGTCGGACAATTCAATTTCTTCATCCTCAGACTCCACCATTTGAACCTCATTACGCAAGTTTCTATTCCCAAGTTTGAACAAAGGGTTTTGTAATAACGTGTTCGTCTTCTTGGAAGCTTGTGCCTCGGAAGGTGGGAAACTGTTCACCACGATACTTGGTATACTGTATTCGTTCAATTTCTTCGAATTTTGAATCATCAATTGGGCCTGTCTATCTTCCAGATCCTTATCGGTCTTTTGAATGAGATTCAAGTTATGGATGTTATGCAATTTCTCCACCAATAAGGTGTCCAGCTGAGATTTGAAAAAGGCAACTTCAAGTGGGTAATATTTATCGTGATGTACCCCGAAATCTTTCAATTTCGACTCTGGAACACCTTTAAGTTTCGGATTTAACTTTTTATCATCTTCGGTACCTGCATTAGCGAGTCTCACCTCGCTCTCGGGTAAAGTGCGGAATGCTCCAATTTCTATCTCACCGTTCAGTATTGTTCTCTCAGGGTCGACAACAATGGCTAGATATGGGTCTTGAAACTGTTGGTTTAACAGCTGTGTAGCCACATCAATACCACTAAGCCAACATCCGTACCCAGGGTGCGAATGATACCATCCTACAATATTTTCGTCTCTACCACTTTTCTTCAACCCATCGAGGTACTGCACCATAAATTCGTACAGTTCGCCCAGAGCATTCACTCTCGTCTCAGTCCCTTCGACCGGCAAAGGGTAGCAGTCCATCACCACGATGCAATGAGGAAACACTTTACCTGTAAGCATGCCCATGATCTCTATGGACCCACCTGAACGGGCATGAGATGCCATTTTCAACAGTGAGATCGACGACACATACGCCTTGGTGAAATACCTCCCATCAGACCGCCAGGGTTTCCTTTCAATTACGTTGGGGTCACTAGGGTTCTTATAAAAGAAACTGGCTAGTTCTTGACCCTCCAATTGGCCCAATTTAACACCACCAGCTACCTCTGGAGACTCTTCTATCTCTTGATAACTGGTGATACTGGATCGAAGCCCATGATATGTCTCTTTGGACCTGATATTCTCATCAACGATCCTCGACACGTTATATGCCAATTGCTCTTTCGAAATCGATTTGGGATTTCGAGAACTCATCTTTCTGACGGTTTGTTTTTCACTCAATACATTAATAGATCATTAGTTAATTCTGTCAAGATGAGAAAAAAAAACATCTAACCCCCCAGAATTTTGTGATTTCTTCAACTTCAGATTTATTACGTAAATTAATCAGAAAAACTACACAGAGCTATATGAGATAAAAGGAATTGATGGAAGGAACTCCAACAATTAAGTTGATCAAGAATTGAGCTCAAAACGAACAGGTTTCAACTAGAATCGTTATGTTCTCGAATCAAGTCATCACCATATAAAGAGTGCTCTTGTGTTGGAGCAAGAATAGGAGATGATGCACTTAGAGATTGATCATCATCTGAAGGTTGATCTGTGTGAAGCTCATCTTCATTCTCCGTCTGAGAATTTTGGTAGTCGTAATAGTACGGATACTGGAAACTCCCACTATTTCTTATAGGTGTGTATGGATAAGGAACCAGATTCCTGGGTAAGGTTTGATCTGGGAACGCATACGACACAGAACCTAATTGGAGAGGTTTAGACAAGCTTTTGTAATCTGGAGTAATCGCTGAGAAACTGCTGGTATTTGCTGGAATCGAAGATACATCGGTACGGATAGTAGAATGTGTTGAAGCAGATTTCGCAGTGACCACAGATTTACTTCCATGAGCTCCAATCATTGCCATATGATTTTCGAAAGATGAAACACTCATTCTTCCTGGAAACTCTCGACCAGTATCAGATTCTTCATCGGTATCTTCGAAGATCTGGTTTTGATTCGAAAACAGAGCTTCAGGTGGACCAAGTGAATTCCACCTTTTACTGTAACCTAATGGCTTCTTTTTCAAAGCATTAACCGACACAGATTGCATGTTTCTTTGAAAAACACTTCTAGTAGGAACGTTGACAGGTGGGGGTGCCAATTGCAAAGAAGGCTCTTCATCGGAAAATTCTGAAGAATCATTGGAGATTTCTCGATACTGGACATGCATTGTTTTACCCTGTAACAAGGCATGGTTTTCTCTCTCTACAGCTCTAGCAGTGGCTTCCTCTGAATCGTATTTGATAAATGCAAAAGAACCAGAAGGTCTTGATATCATCTTGATACTTAGAATATTGCCATGACTGGTGAATCTCTTTCTAAGGATCTCTTTTGTGATATTCAGAGAGAGTTGGCCAACAAATACTGAGGATTTGTCAATACCACTAAAACTTCTTTGACGTTTGTTCTCGATGTTCTGAGCCCACTCCACTTCCCAATTTGGGTCTCCAACAAGGCTGGCGTAGGCTCTAACTGCATCATCTCTGTAAGCAAATTTACAAAACCACGCGTTGAACTTGGCAGTGGATGACAGCTTTTGTCTACCGTTGTTGTAGTGAGCTCCAGTAACTTGTTCGATTTCCCCAAATTCCAACATTTCTTTCTTGATCGTAAATTCACTTAAATACCTGCCATCCGAAGCTCTCACGTACAAAGTTCTGTTGACTTTTGCAGGTTCACAACGAAGCATTCGTCCATCCAACATCGAATGATGTGCCTCTTTCAACGCTCTAGAAGCATCGCTATCATTGGTGTACTGAACAAAAGCATAAGGACGATTGGACGTATCTCTAAGAACTTTCACCATTACCAAGTTGCCCCATTTACAGAAGTGTTTGCTAACTGAAGTAGACAAGTAGTCATCTGTTTTGGCAGATGCTAAACTGGCGACAAAGACACACGAAGAGGGTTTCCCTTTAAAAGAGCGGATATCAAATTTTTGGTGAGGATCAACGTTTTCTTGGTTTTCCTTGTTTTTAAAAGGCTTTGGCACTGTATTGAAGCTAGAGTTCATCTTGTTACTTCCATTTGATTGGTGGCCTGCCCCTGATAAATTCTCCCTTTTGCGGAAACTCGGTGGTTTGTATACATCCTTAGCAGGATGGAATTCTTTGGAATTCAGTTTTAAAGTGGTTTGAGCAGTCATCGTGGAATCTGCCATAATATGTGATATCAATTGGAAAGGAAACTGAACTGTAAAGCTAATTAGAGTAAAGTTGGATATCAAATTACCCCCTTTTCAACTTTACTCGAAACTAAACAATTGAATGTACCTTTGCTAAGTACGTGATGAACAGATTTGAACAGAGATCGATTAGAGAGTGACAAAGAGACTCAGTTGTTAGTATTGTTAACTCACTCTTTAATATTTATAGAAGACAGCGCTATTAATTAAAGTGTATTAATTAAATTTAGTCATTTTCCTTCAAAAAATATGGTGCGCTAAAAGTGTCAAAAAACCGTTGGATTGCTTAGGTAAGCGACTACTATACAGAGAAGACTTGACAGTGAAAATGCTGATTGAAGTGTAGACAGATAACGAACGATGAAGCTTAAAAAATATAGTGTGTTTGTTGGTGGAATTGAGGATGAGTTTGTTGATGAGTTTGTAGGTGGGTTTGTAGGAAGTTAGAGCTAAAGCATAAAGGTACCGTACCATAACGCATTTTAATGTCTGAGTCGAAACTCACTTAACCACATTTATTGTCTGAATTAAAACCCGAAATCGTTTTGAATGTCTAGAGAATACCTGTATCACGTAAGGAATTCTCCAAGATTGTCTCTCTCACGGCAACAAAGACCAACTTGATGTTTGAAGTGTCGATGGCCTGTGTCACGTGAGGATATATGTTCAACTGTGCTCTGTTCAATTGGGTGAATCTCCATAAGATGTATTTAGCAGCTTTGTTGATATCGTTACCACCAGTGTAATCAGGGAAGAAGTTTTCCAAAGGTGATAAGCTGAGTTTTTCGGCAAAGACATCGATCTTGTTCAAAAACAAGACAACCGATGTTCTGGTGAACCATCTCGAGTTGACTACAGAGTCAAACAACTTCAAAGATTCTTCCAATCTGTTCTGAGTAGATTCCTCCAATAGCACTTGGTCATACTCGGACAATGCCACACAAAACATGATCAAAGTGACATTGTCGAAGCAATGGATCCACTTCTTTCTCTCGGATCTCTGTCCACCTACATCGAACATATGTATTCTCAAATTGCCCATGTAGAAGACAGTTTCAAAGATACCCGAGGTTTGCTTTCTCGTTCTCAAGGCATCTGTAACCGAGGGAATGTAATCTGGATCGCACAATCTTTCAACACTTTCGAAGAAATATTTGGCAGAGTCCATGAGATAGAAATCGTTTCTATGTTCCAAGATCAACTTGTCAATCACTGGATCTTTGCACAAAACGATAAGTTTCAGGGCCAAATCCTGATCAATTGGTTCCGAGGCATCGAGAGGTACAGTCGCGTTGGCGATGAAATCCAAATCGTCACTGGTGAGTTCGTCCAATTCTTGGAAAAGATCGAAATCTTTCAAGGCTTTAGCCACAGCGATGGAACAGTCCAACAAGTTTTTATATACGAAAGGTCTCAAGTCTCGAAGCTCTTTCTCACTGAACCCATTTTGGTGTAAGATCTTGATTTGTTTGATAATTGTAGATTTACCACTCTCACCAGACCCCAATAATAGCACTTTGATCTCTTGTTTCGAGGTCAGTGTTGATGAGCTCGTGAGCTCATTGTTGGAGATTAGACTGTTTTTCAGAGCATCACGATTACTATTGACAGCATTGTTGTTAGGAGTGGAAGCATCTGATGTTTGAGTATCGTTGGAGTCTGAGATCGACGACTTCTTTATGGTCGGTTTCTGCTCTTTCACACTGTTGCTGGTTCTCTTGATGTTTGCAACAGACTTTTCAGGCACTGCCTCTTTCGATCCACCACAACCCATTGTTTCACACTAATGTTCTCCAAAGATCGGCTGAAATTAGTGAGATTAATTACAGCAACCTGTCAGCTCACCAGTTATTTTTTTTCTTAAGTATGTGTGAAAAAAAGAAGCTTTTTCTCTCACTGTATAAGACAAGCAGTGAGCCGCTTGGTGGTGAGACAACCCCAATTGGCTGGTTTAGACAGCGATGGATTAAATAAAATTATTATTAAAGTATAAAAAGACGACAATTTCTAAGGAATGAAACAGACTTTTCTCACCTGATGCTTGTCAAACATTTCGTAACCTTTGGCGGCCTCTTCTAAGGGAAGTGTGCAATCGATGAACCCCTCGAATTTTGGAGCTACTTTCTTAAAAATTTCCAAAGATTCAGGGTATAAAGCTTGAGCTGGACATCTTCCAAACTCTATGGTAACGTTTTTCAAGTAGCATTCTAAACCATTGAATGGGATTTTACCGTGTTGGTACCCTATCGAGCTGATAAATCCACTACGACGCACGACTCTAAAAGATGTGTCCAAGGCCTGCTCAGATCCAACAACTTCAAGAACTGCATCGGGTCCACGACCTTCTGTGACAGCGTCCAATTCTTTAGCCAAATCATCGGTTTCAAAGTTCAAAACTTTATCAGCCCCGAATTCTTTAGCCATCTCCATTCTCTCTGGAACGTTATCTACAGCATACAAAGTCTTTACACCCAACTCTTTAGCTGAAGTGATTGCACAGAGTCCAACAGGTCCACATCCAAGCTGTAAGATGGTCATTTCCTCCGGTTTCAACGTACCTTTGAAAAATTTCAAAATGTTCTTGATCCCAAAATACCCAGTAGTGAAGATATCCGACATCAATAGCATAGTAGAGTCCTCAATACCAGTTATATCAGGTTTCGGAAATAGAGTGTGGTCAGCGTAAGGAATCCGACAATACTCTGCTTGTCCTCCATCTAACTCCGCAGTACCAAATGGGTACGAATGCGGACATTTACTCGTATACCCGTGTTTGCAGAACCAGCATTCTCCACATTGAATGGTGAAAGTAGACAAGACATCGTCGCCAATCTTAAAATTCTCCACTGCAGATCCAACTGCAACAACATCTCCAATGAACTCATGTCCCATTGTATGATTGGAGTTAGGCCGAGAGAATTGCACTTTGCCACGGTACGTGTGCAACTCGGTCCCACATAACCCTGCAGCTCTCACCTTGATGATAGCATCTCTTGGATCCAAGATCTTTGGCACTGCTCTTTGCTCTACAACTATATTATGGGGCCCTTTAAAAACGGCAGCTTTCATGAGCTGAGGAAGCTCGGTGACCAATCTTGTGGCTGGCATCTTCTCTAGTTGATAGTTGCAATCCTGATCTCGAGCTTCATTCCGTTTTTATATACAACCGGTAGCATGCTTAACCCCTCACACCCCGCTTGCAGCAGTCTACGATTTCCTTTAGAGTTCACGCAAGAACTTATGCACGACTACATACACTGTGCGGCTCAGAAAACGTCAAAAGTTGCAAAAAACCATTACTTTCTTTTGAACACAGGCGACCATTCAAATAGATACAACTCCAAGCACAACATAAGGGCACAGGACTCCTTAGCAAATATTATGATCTGTGATTTTATGGCATAGCGCAGATTTAGATACCGAGAGACACGATTTGCAGATATTTTTTTCTGATAATTCGCACAACTAACCCCCTTTTTGATAGACACAAACCAAACTACTGGACAATCAGATCAATGAGTGATAGGGATTTTGAATCAAACTTGAGTCTTTTGACGTATGAAGAGCCAGAACACATCGAGCATGCCGTTGAAACTCAAGATTTGTACACTGGAACGACTGGTGAAACTTCTCCTAATTCGCTTCCTCAGTTGGACAATATTGGAGACCTCACAAGACCTTCATTTGCCAGTTTTGCGAAACAGAAACCAGAAACAGACTTCCCCCCAATTCCGGATTCTTACTACATTTCGAAACCCAGAGATGGGGATTTTATCTCCCTATTCTATGACAGTATCGAATTCACTGAAAAGATGAAAATGTCCGAAGAGGCTAACATTTACACTTTGGAAAGGTCAGTAGAACATAGTATGAACTCTCAGAGAAAACTTATTGAAGCATACGCACAAATTAAACAGTGGTACAATGATTTAGAATCAAACAACGAATGGAGAAGCACAAAGAGAAACGAAGTCATCAATTTCTCATCTCAGTTGATTATGGAAATTGGGAATTACAAATTCATTCATTTCACTCTGTCTTTAAAAGTCGATAACATGAAGAAAGAATTTGCTCTTAAATGGAACCAAGAGTACAAACGAGAAACCATGAATCAAATTACAAATCCAAATTTGCTAGTTGAAAAAACTCAACAGCTTATCCATCCCAACCAAAACACTTCTGTTCTCGATGGGAAGAAACAAGAAACACCTGAAGTTGTCTCAACCAAAAATCCATTAAGAAAAATTGGTAATTCTAAATTGCACAAACCAGCTCCTGAAGAATTGAAAGATGCTGATTTGGTAAGAAGTCTCAAGACACAAAAAAGAGTTGAAGGGCAATTTCGTGATTTTGATGAAGACATTCTCGAGGAACGTAGAATCATAAAATCAAAGATCATGAAAGAGTCAAGTTTGGTCTCAAACTACAACAGTTTCGAATTAGATACTGAGAATGTCTCACAGGATTTGTTAAATGAAGAAATTGAACATCTGTTGACAGCGAGAGCAGAATTTAGAGAGATCCTGAAGCTTGCAGAAACTACTAGACGTGAAGAAATACAAAGGAATGCCGATACCGCTGAGAATAGAGAGAAGCTGAAAATTGCAAAATTCGCTGCAGACAAAACACAGAAAACTGCAAGGGATAATAAGGGATCTGAGAGTAACGAAGCGAGCTCAACCCAACTGAGAGAAAGGATGGGAAAATCAGGTAAAAAATTAAGAAAAGAGCTGTCTCCGTCAATTGTGGGACCAAAACCCCCAAAACACCCCTCAAAAAACTTGCTAGCTGTGATAACCTCTATTTTAAAAATCGATAAAAGGGAACCGGTGAAGTTGGAAAAGGAGCCTAAGATTCGCAATGGACCTTCTGCTCAAACAACTAGTCAATTTGTTAAAAACGTTGAAAGAACCATAAAAAATCACAAGACTCCAGTTGTTATCTATGTTAAAAAAGATAGCTTGGTAGGAAGAATACCCGAGAATCAGAACAAGGTAAAAGACCTCGAAAGAAGACTTTCAGGAGGACACAAAGAGATCAGTTCAATAGTAGAACAGTTAGAAAAGAATTACAAATCAAATTTGAAAGCACCTGAAAATTATGAGTCTTGTTATTTCGAAGAATCCCCTCGAAAACTTGAAGAAATGCTGGAGCCTTTCCTCAATTTACAAAAAGTGAGAGGTTCAAAAAAGGAAAGATTGAATAGTTTGAAACTGTGGCTAAAAGAAGCTCCGTGTTACGACCATAGGTCGTATGAGATTCATAAGGAAAGGTAGAGTACAACGAAC